>JAUJYZ010000867.1:40000-193495 GCA_033675265.1 Actinostola sp. cb2023
TCCAACCTGAGAATAACGCTTGGACTTCGTAATTGTTGAATACAAGTGCCGGTAATACCACTTTAACTTTAGAGTTTTGTTTTCGTGATTGCTTTGACTTTGATCGTTGGGAGTGTAGTTTATATTTGTAGCACCTTAATTTTGCTCAATTCGCCTGAGTATTCGTAAAATCCTTCAATGAATCTTAGAGAATTAAATTGTGGCCTTTTCTCAGAGAGTTGACGATATTGTTTCGCTCAGTTTTGTATTTTTATTCAGTGCAGACTTTGCATGTAAACATCATAGAAATCGTGCGACCACTGCTTTGTTATCTTGGAGCAGAAGCTGTGTAGTCTTTTGCTTTTCTTTTTACTGCGGTTCTCAGTATTATGCGAACTCAGACATTCAAACAGTCGGCTGGAACTTGGTTTTTCGCTACCCGTCAATCAAATTCAAAACTCAAACGAATTCAAAACTAAATACATTCTTCGACCAAATGATCCATAATTTAGCTCAAAATCATATTTGGTTTCCATTTGGTGGGTCTTCTGGCTTTTATTTTTAAGTTTACTGATTTTTTATGTCGATTGACGGCAGCGAAAAACCAAGTTCCAGCCGACTGCTTAAATGTCTGAGTTCGCATAATACTGAGAATCGCAGTAATGACAAAAAATAAAAAGTTTTTGAAAGGAAAAAGGTTAAGTATTTTAAAATTCTACAAGTCAAGAGTGGTTGCGCGGGCATGGTAACTAAAGCTAAAAATAGCTTCGATCTAAAAATAGAATTAACGGGGCACATGATGGGGTACCAGGGATTCCTTCTCTTACCTCATTTTCTCTTGATATGATGTAATATTAAAAACTGGAAATTATTTAACAGATCCATTATTTAATAGATTCATACAATTAGATTACAAACGTGTTTAGGCAATGTAATTGTTCCTCCAACAGACTAAAAGTGTATTATCTAACGAAGTATATAGAACTAACTACTCATGGTACAAATTCAGTGCTCCGTTGTGCCATGCTCATGCTCGAACAATATTTAAAACGCAGTTATGATGAGTGACCATAAATCCCAGTTTTTTGTTTATCATATAGACCGAATGCAATAATGGCGTCCAATTTCAATTGCCATTGTTCTGGACTGTCTAGCCTTTCCACATGAACACGAGGTTAGTCAGTCCAGAACAATGGCTGACCGAAATTGCATTCGGTCTATACCAAGAACTGAATAGCGCGCGCTATAAACCATTTTATGCATCCGTTGTGGACCAATCAGGATCCAGAAATTTTGCTTAACTTATATGATCATTAAATGTGTATAATGTAAAACGTTTTGGGGATAATAGTTGTTCAATTAATTGCTCATAAACGTTATTATTCATCGATTGTGGCGAGGGATTCATAATATTGGCTTGCTTCACAGCTTAAATATTTAGAAGCCAATTTGACACAATTTTCTTTTACGTCGGTCGACACGGGATTGATTGAATTCAATTTCACTTTAAGGTCTGAAGCATGAAGTGGATGCCATTGTTTCTTTTTAAGGAAAGAGATCCTACGTGGTTTTTCGTAGGGATCAATCGAAAAACGAACGAAGCATTCTCCACTTTTAATCTTTGTGGTAACAAGAACCCCATTATCATCTGTTAACTCACCAGCGCCAAAATTTAACCACGCCAATTTTCTCACCTTCGCCATGTTACCATCCACATCTGTGCCGCGGTTAACATAGGCATTTCGTAGGAACATCTTATATGACTTTATCATGTCTACAGTGACCTCGTAAATCTCAAGATTTGTTAACCCGTTTTCTCTCAATTTTGATATCCAGTCAGCTGGAGACTCAATGACTTCGAAACGTCGCGTTGCTACCTCTATGTTTCCAAAGCGCCTGTCACAAATTGAATACGTGTGTCCTTCCAACAAGAACTTCAAATCTACTCGCAAGAACCTGTTTGTATGTATCAGGTAATCACAATAAAAGAAGAGATAAGTCTCTTTAAATTGCCCAGGGCAATTGTCTGCCCATAGTATAAGATGATTGAACCCTGTCTGTAGTCTGGTTAACAAAAAATCCAACATTGAAATCACCTCGTCAGGACCTTCGCCTGCCACGGTACAAGGGTATATAAATGCGTGGAGTTTTTTCGATCCTGCATCGAAAATACCAAACAACCTTGTAGTTAGTCTCTTACAAAAGTAGGCGTCCTGGCTTGAAATCTTTGGTATCTGAAGAGATTTATGGAAGTCCAACTGCAGAACTAGAGTTTTTGCCATTTTTTGATTGAACCGGCAGTTCGAAATTAACGCATCATTTCAATTTAAAATAACAGCGTGTGTTGTCAACGAACCGTTACTGGCTCGCGAGTGTGGATACGTAGGTAACTAGAATGCGCGCGCTATCCAATTACTAAATGGCGTCCTTGAAAACAAGAGGGGTGGTCTATTTCTTTTTTCCTTTTTGTGATTATTCACTGAAACTTTGACAAATGTGATAAAGTCGAAACCTTAACCTATGTATATAGTTGTTTCTATGGAAACATGTAATCTGACCTTTGACCTTCAATATCAACATTTTACATAAAAGTCTCCTGGAGGACAATAAAAAGTTTTCGTAGGATGGATATTTCTATGTGAATAAATCAGAGTTAGTGTGTAGTCTCTCGGTCTAATTTGAAAATTTGTTTAACTTGTTTGGAATTAGCCTCATAAAGGTACACATGAAATTTGATACTCTTTATTTTCTTCTTTGTTATAATATTATTTCATGATATCTAATTGCCCTATACCACTATGACGTCAAATCAAAACAATCTATTGTTTAAACGCTAAGGATCATGGTCGCTAGAGGGGGACAAAACAGCAACAACACAAAGGAATCCCCAAATAAATGTATTTTACAGACGGTCTGAAAGCGATAAAAGTCACCAAGCACAGTAAATATTGTGGGAAAAGTATCGATGAACATAATATCTGGAAACTAGCCAATTTGAAATCAAGCGAACCTCAGCAGAGCAGATTTAGTTCAAATTTCTATTGTTCTTCACGATTCTGTCCCCCTCATAAATAAGCCGTTACGTCATAATGGTATAGGGCAATTGGAGCGATAAACTTGAAGGCATATAGTATCATATAGAATGTTTAATAATCCAATACATCAAAAAATTTCCATACTCCCGAGGCCTTGAAAGTTATTTTTCAAAACTTCAGTTCAAAGGTCAAGTATGATGTCACCATGGTTACCATATTAATAAAAATTAACAAAGCGTTAATCTTAATGATGTGTCCTTAACTGTAGTCTCTACAGTAAAACTAGATGATATTACAGCCGTTCTAAGCTTTTATGGGCGTGGTCGTCTTGTACCCGTGCCTTAATGCCCCTGAGTATTTCTACATTTCTTGGATGTACTGCGTGCCGAATATTTTTATGTTATGAAATAAAACGTTTTCTGTGCAAACTGATTTGGCCTCAAAGACGTGGTGAATATTATTCGAGTTCGAGCATGCGCGCTTAGAACTACTACTACTACTACTAGTACTAGTACTACTACTACTACTGACTACTACTACTGCCACTACTACTACTACTACTACTACTACTACTACTACTACTACTACTGACTACTACTGCCACTGCCACTGCCACTGCCACTGCCACTGCCACTGCCACTACCACTACTACTACTACTACTACTACTACTACTACTACTACTACTAACTAGTTTCTTCCTTTGCCTTAGTATACAGAGATATTTCCAAAAAAACATTACGTCAGCAAGTAATAGGTGAAAATAATAGAAATAAAAATAAAACATTTTTATACATTCCATAAACCGACGTTATCAGTGTATAGATTAATCCTACTGTTTCGACCCGGGTTCAATTTGGAATTCATTTTCCCGAGTGTGTTTCTGAAAATTTGAGGCTCTTTGCATATGATTGCCAATGGGCTTGTGTCACCTGTCACGTGACATTTCAAATTTTCACCGAAGACAAACGAAAATATCATAACTTGAAAGAGCATATTAGTAAAAGTTGAAAATTTCAAAAGAATCAAGCAAATAAGACAAAATTAAAGTTAAAGGCTTTCAAAGTTTTCCGCCTAGCTTGACAAGGATTTGTGTGGGTGTTTCATAAATATTGTCCTATTTACTTACTTCCCTTCAAACTTTCCACTTTTACTAACTTTAGCATGCTCTTTCTAGATATGTCATTTTTGCTGGTCTTCGGTAAAGATTTAAAAAGTCACGTGATAGGTAACACAAGTCCATTAAGACGATATTTATTTACTAGCCATAAATTTCAATTTTCGCCGTTTGGATCAAGAATCTAATTTCAATTCATTTTTAATTACCAAGCACAAACTAAGCAAAGTAAAATGTCTGCCTAAAACTGGTTTAGCGTTGTACACAGTCATTGTACCCGCTTAGTTTTAATTCACATTCGAGGCGCGCATTCAAAGGGAAAACATAGTAATAGTACTGAAATATAGATCGGCTAGCCCATGTGGGCAGTTTTCATTTCAAAATATAATGTTCACGAAGAAAAACCCCACATATACAGTCGAAGCTCTCGTAAGCGGCCATCTCGGGAATTCGAAAAAGTGGTCGATACTAGAGCTAGTCTCCTACTGTACGAAAATGGGCTCTCATATGCGCATATGCAAACAACAACGTTTCACTCAACAGTATTTTGAGTTTATTGAATAAGTGGTCGCTAACGTAGAGCTTATAAAAACAAAGGAACCACGTACTAGTTGGAAATTCACCATTCCCCTTATGACGTAGTGATACCACTACTACCATAATCGATATTTTCGTAGCTTCTTTTGTTATTCTAATTCACTGGCCATACCTTGGTACTCTCATAGGAATTAAAACATTTGAATAAGAATAAGAATTCGAAAAGGATTCTGGTAGTAGTGGTATCGATACGTCATAAGGGGAATCGGGAATTACCCAAAATGATCGCGGTCTCTTAATACGGGAGCGGTCGCGTACGAGAGTGATCGCAAGGAGAGCTTCGACTGTATAGTTTATAATTTGCACTACAATGCAAATGACAGGAAGGCTGTAATTTGCGCTGTAGTGCAAATGACATTTCAAATGAACTGCTCTTAGCCTTCTTATTAATTATGGTCCGGCTCCTGATTTAGCTAATACGCGAATGTCATAATCTAAAGCTCCGTACCTCAGTTCACTTTCTTTCAGATGGGTGTCTAATTCCAGTTTGATTTCAATTAGTTCTTGGTGCTTTTGTTTCCTTCCGTTAATGGTGACCTGTAGTGGCAACGCCTTCTCGATGTTACGCAGCTGTTTCGAACGACTGTCGCAAAATTGGCAAGTATCTTGTCTGGCCATGCGAAACGAATATCGATAACTCATGACTTTAATGAAGATGCCTCTGAAAGCAGTGTAACTCAAAGGGTGGTCCCTTATTCTTCTTCTTCAGGCGAGTGGACTTGATGTTCGGATTGTTACTGATAAATTCCTTCCACATTCCTCGCATGCTGTATTTTGGATCAAAATAAAGCTTGTTAGTTGTTTCTCGTCTATAGTGGCTTGGGAGTGGATTGTGCTGTTTGATAAAGGCTACTACCGCATCAACAGTGGACTGGATAAGTTTTCTGGCATTGTTGTTGTGTTTGCCTCTTAAATCGCTATTTAAAGTCGGAGCGCCTGGAACTTGCTTTTTGACAATCAACGAAATCTTCTTATCAGAAATAGCGAAACACTTTTTGAAAGCCATCTTACATACCTTCCCAAGTGAAGCAATGCTATAGATCATTTTGCATTGTCCGTTGAATTGAATAGTTCGTCGAATGTGACTTGAAATGGAGTAGTTTTGGCTTTCATAATTTTGGGAATACACTTGACGTCGCTGAAATGCAATGTCTCTTCTACTTAAACTACTTAGGCAGTTCTTTCTGCAGCATTGTAAATTCAGGGTGTGGATATTTTTGAACGGTGCGTTTCTTCTCAGGCTATTTTTCTTTTCTTTTAAAACATAGATTCTCTTCATTTTAGCTCGACGTTTAAATGTTTTTCCTCTCTGCACAGAACTATCGGTTGGTGCTTTGTTTCCTCTATGTTGCCAAGGGCTTCGTGGATCGTATCTGTACAACAAATCTTGCTCAACGGCCGAGGAGTACATGGGAGCAGCAACAATACTTGATGTAGTAGTAGTAGCAGTAGCAGTAGTAGTGGTGGTGGTGGTAGTAGTAGTAGTAGTAGTAGTAGTAGTAGTAGTAGTAGTAGTAGTAGTAGTAGTAGTAGTAGTAGTAGTAGTAGTAGTAGTAGTAGTAGTAGTAGTAGTAGTAGTAGTAGTAGTAGTAGTAGTAGTAGTAGTAGTAGTAGTAGTAGTAGTAGTAGTAGTAGTTGTTATTGTAGTGGTACAGTAGTCGCAGCAACAGCAGCAGCAAATTAATAACTGCTTTTCTTGTGCATTTTCGTGTTGCGCGCGTTTAAGGCGTCAATTTAACAAATTTGAAACGCATGAATTTGGCTTGCGCGCGCAAAAACAAGGGAAATTGAAGTTTTGCGCGAATTTCCCACCACAACGTGAAAAGCGCCACGTGACATTTTTATTCTCGCAACCCTTTTATTGTAGTATGTTTAGTTCAGTGTCAATGCACAAGAAACGCGAAGAAACTCTTTTTATTATCAAACGTATACACGAGCATATTGTGCGTTTTGGGTTCCCTGTGGCAACTAGAGCAACGCCTGCCGATTTACGTGTTACTTTCCTCATACAATGTATACGCATGCATATGATCATGATCAAAAAATCCCAATATATACTTGCAGTGCATAGTTGATCGACTAAAATCATGGATATCTCAATCGAATGTAAGTTTGAAGGGCTCCATTGGCTACAGTTACGTACGTGTACCAGTGCATGACGGAATCTAGCTAGTGATCGAGGCTCCAATACATTAGTCAGCTGCAGCGCCATGCAGATCTGCAGGTCAGTATAGGATACAATGATTGTACCGGTCGTCACATATCCCCTACAGCTGGGTACTGTCAGTGTATATAGCAGTTCGCGTGCCATTGCATGCAGTACCAATACTGTACAATGTATGTACATACTTTACCTACATGTGTGTACAGTAATTGTAACATGTAAATGCTGCATACATGACTGTGCACAGCAGTGTAATTACATACCATAGAGTACGTGCTGTGCTGTGCATGTTCTCAATGTCAAGGCCCCATGCTGGGTCAGTATAGCTTAAAACCGAAAAGAATAGTAAATTATATGAATTGAAAATGTATTTCCAGATCGAGCTAGTCAATGCAAGCAATATTCTTCATTCGATTCTCATGCAAGGTCAAAACATTTATTTAACCTGTCAATTTCCCAGGCCTCAACTACGCGGTACCTTGAGTGGGCGGGGCTACCCACATCTTTCCCGTCACTTGCGTGCAAGAGACCGCGCCCAAACCGCCCCCCTACCCTACGGCAGGCCATTCTAGATTACGGGCATAGTCAATGAATGTGATTATATAAGGGTTTAAATGGAATTATAAGCCCATAACTAATTGTACAAAGTTGTATCTTGGACGGGTTGTTTCATTGAAAAAAATGGTACATTAATTATATTAACCACAATGAACTCATAGAAACATGATTGATCTCCTTAATTAATTACTGCAGGCTGGTGCATGACGGAATCTAGCTAGTGATCGAGGCTCCAATACATTAGTCAGCTGCAGCGCCATTCTAGATTACGGGCATAGTCAATGAATGTGATTAAGGGTTTAAATGGTCAGTATATAACTAGTCGTACATGTACAACCCACCCACCGACCGACTGACCCACCGATCGATCGATCGACCGACCGACGGACCAACCAACCATTTAATCAATCAATGAAACAATCAGTCAATTATCAACCAAGCAATCAACCCTCCCAAACCCACCCACCAACCAATCAACCAACTATTCATTGAATCAATGAATCAATCAGTTGGACAATCATATAGTCAGTCAGTCAGTCAGTCGCTCAATCACTCAGTCAATTAATCAATCAATCACTGTGCCTGTGCACTGTTAAATTAAGGTGTATTGATGCTGTAGTCTGCAGTTATTGTGCTTGCAGTCTCTAAGCTGTAATATGCTTCAATTAATTCAGTTCAATGATGTCCCTTTTTCGTAAATTCACATAGAAAAGACAGTTTAATGTTGGTTCGCCAACTAACAACTGTCTTAATATGAATTTACGAAAAGGTACATCATTGAACTTATGTACCTTTTCGTAAATTCACATAGATATATATTATCTATCGTCGACAAATGGGGTCGCTTGACTGTTTGTTATAAATGTTTATAATCGTTAAAATGTCATCTACTTCTACTTGTTTTGGCGCAGTCCTTAAAAAAAACACAATAGAAATAAACGATTGGTAAACATTAGAGTAGGACTATAATAATAATAATAATAATAATAATAATAATAATAATAAAAAAAATAAAATATATATAATAATATATAAAATATATATAACAAGACGCTCAATGAGCGTTTACTCGGGCTTATGATAAGGACAATGTCGATTGCGTGAGGAGAGACTGGACAATCACTGAAAGTTGCGTGACGATGGAGAATATGTATATATGTATCGAGTTCATTTGATTTGAATTTGAGTTGGAATTTATTAGTCGGGCTTCCTGTGTGGAAGCCCCGACTCTAAAAATGAAAAGCGTTCTTTGTCGTCGTCGTCGTTGACCTCAAATTCTGTGCATGCGCCCTGTGCCGGCCGGTAATCGCCGTCCGGTTGGGTCAGTTGGTTGAGTACCGGTCTATTGTGCGTGAGGTTCGTGGTTCAAGTCACGGCCGGACCATTACTCAGGGTCTTAAAATAATCGAGGAGAAGGTGCTGCCTTTGTAATTAGATCTGCAAATGGTTAGACCTTCACGTCTTCTCGGATAAGGACGTTAAACCGTAGGTCCTGTCTCCCGTCCCTAATCTAAACTGTTCACGGGGGACATTAAAAAGAACCTGTTGAACTCTTCGTAAGAGAAGGGGATTGTTACCCGGTTCAACAGCCTACTTCAAATTGGAGGCATAACACACTAACGTACTTACTTCTCATGATTGTAAGCTGCTAGGCTGCCGTAGGCACCTGTCATATGCAGCCCGAAAAAATCCTCCTTCAGGTTGTAAAGCGCATTTGATCATATTCCAAATGTTAAAATGCGCTATATAAGCAAGACATTTTTTTTTTAATTATTATTTTTAAGATAATCACCGAAGGCTCAAACTACATGGCTTATCATGACGAGACATCGCACGTTGTCCTCTTTCTTCACAAACCTTGTCGAAGGAAGGTTATGTTAAGCTAGGGTATGGTTTTTGAGCTCCAAGTTCTGGGGTAGGGTATCATTTTGTGTCTTTTTAGTCTGGGATCGGGTACGTTTTGGTCTGGTATAGGGTATGGTTTCCGCAATAACGCCAATTTCAGTCGCTATCAGTTTACATATCGCTTTAGCACGCTTTAAATTATACAAAAGAGCTTAATATGTCAGCGATATGCCACTTTCGTAAACAGTCCATTGTTGAAACGATAAGTATGGGATAGGGTATACATTTTTAAGGTTTAGTCTAGGATAGGGTGTAGATTTAAGCTTTTGTCTGGAATAGGGTATGGAAAATCAAAATGTTAGTTCTGGGATAGGCTCTGGGTTTTGAGGTGTCCGCGGCACACCACTACCCAAAAATACTGAGACAGGCAGCCTGATTATTGTTTTGACTTCGGTTTTACGAAGATCGATATTAACAAACTGTACCCAATTTGAAGCTGGTCCAACAATTATTTATAACTTTTATTCAAAAGGTTATAGCAGTTGAATATTATTAAATATGTTCCCGGCGGACGTATGTCCTTTTCGATTGGAGTGAATTTTTTTTCTATTCTCTTCTATCTAGCTTTAGTCCGTTTCAGTGTCATTTCACTGTTAGGAAGATGAGAAGGGTACTTTCCAAGAACGTACGTCTCTAATTCAGATGAGGATCATTATTTGCTGCAACTCTGTTCCACTGATTCGTATATTTTCTCTTGAAGTGTTCTTGATATGACTTTCGTCAGTTTTTCTCGTCATATTGTTTCAGTTAAGATATTTGTGTATCTTCTGTTTTTATCCTTTCAAGTAGATCAGCGCAAGTGCGATTTGTTTTTGCTTATTGTTTGTCATGTCATAAGAGTTTGTTTTGAATTGTTATTTGTCGAAGTAATAAAAACTGGCACTGGCACTCGTAATCCAGTTAAGTTGACATGCGCCAACTTATTATTGCATGGATACATTTAGGATGTTCATTTTCATTTTGAGCGTAGTATATTTTGCCTTCGCAAAGTCATCATGAATAGCCGGTAACAACAGGTGGTGTTATTCTCGGCGATGGAAGATTAATTATTTTCATTGAGTTTAAATAAGATTTCAGTGAGATCTGAGAATTCTTGTCAAATTGTGTTAGAAACCCGTTTTCGCACTTCAATGTTTCAGCATTTTTTTCTTTGGAAATTGTAACATTGTTCTTTCTACTGACTTCAACTTTTAAGATGACATTTCTGAATGAGACACTTGTTAATTTTACGTTGTATTAGATATTTGTTCAACTGTTTTCTTCAAAACTTGATGTGAAAGATCGTATATTATCCAACTTTGATGTTAGCGATAATCTGTTGTTCATCGTGAACAGATTGTCAAGTGAGATGTAATAGACTGATATGCTGAAAAGAAAATATGGAGAAATAAGCGATATTGACTTTCAGCGTGGTAGAAGTTACGATCTGACGTATGTTTATGATTGACTATAATGATCGTTGTGGTATTTTTCATCTGTCACTATCGAAACTGAGAAAGATGTGATGAAAGTGAATGTTATTAGTTTATTCAAATGTATAATCATATTCATGCATGAAGTGATATCTATCTTCTGCGGCTGTCAAATAGCTGATAGTGTTGCTCAGTGTTCGTCAGATGTGGTTGGGGTTCCAGATTCCCAATTTTTACTGTGTTGGTGGAATAGGTTTTCTTAGAACACTAGATGTGGAGTCGACGCTGTGAATTTATCGTGATGAATTATGGAAGCTGGATTTTGGTCTTGGTTTCGATTTTTCGTTGGTGATAATTGCTTGATGGTTATGTTCTGAAACGGATTTGAGTTGACGATATGGTTTGGCTCTGGAATCTGGTCATGACTAAGATACCTTTCTTGTGCTGATGTTAGCGTAGATGTGCAGTACGGATGCTAATATACTGTATTCAAGATGACTATGTTGGTGTTATGATGACAAACGAAGTGGAGATGCTAAGATATTTAAATCGAGAGCGAAAACTGATTTATTTAATCTAGTTTTGTGTCTGAACGATAGTATATATATTATGCATTTATTTGTATTCATTATTTTGTAAATGCTATTATTTATCTTATTTCAATGAATTTTGATTTTTGATTGTTAATTGTAATCAGCGGTTAGAACCGATTGTTATAAGTTCTTTATTAGTTCTAATGATTATTATATTTTAGAGATTGGTCTGCAGCATCCAAAAAAATGGACTTCAGCGAACGTTAACGTTCCCAAGCAAGTGGTGACAGGAAAGGAGGAAGGTGGAGGAAGATTCCGCGAACCTGTTACTAGGCCAGTCGGTCTTGATAAGAGAAGTTCTGTTGGAACAGCGATTTCAATGATTTTTGATATGTGATATTTTATTGTAATCAGCGGTTAGAATCGATTGTTATAAGCTCTTTATAAGTTGTTATGATTATTATATTTTAGAAATCGGACTGAAGCACCCAAAAAAATGGACATCGGCGAACGTAAACGTTCCCAAGCACGTGGTGAGAGGAAAGGAGGAAGGTGCAGGAAGATTCCGCGAAGCTGTTACTAGGCCAGCCGGTCTTGATAAGAGAAGTTCTCTTGGAACAGCGATTTCAATGATTTTTGATATGTGATTTTTTATTGCAATCAGCGGTTAGAACCGATTGTTATAAGCTCTTTATAAGTTGTTATGATTATTATATTTTAGAGATCGGACTGCAGCATCGAAAAAGAATGGACTTCAGCGAACGTAAACGTTCCCAAGCAGGTGGTGACAGGAAAGGAGGAAGGTGGAGGAAGATTCCGCGAACCTGTTACTAGGCCAGCCGGTCTTGATAAGAGAAGTTCTCTTGGAACAGCGATTTGAATGATTTTTGATATGTGATTTTTTATTGCAATCAGCGGTTAGAACCGATTGTTATAAGCTCTTTATAAGTTCTTATGATTATTATATTTTAGAGATCAGACTGCAGCTCGAAAAAAAATGGACATCGGCGAGCTGAAACGTTCCCAAGCACGTGGTGACAGGAAAGGAGGAAGGTGGAGGAAGATTCCGCGAACCTGTTACTAGGCCAGCCGGTCTTGATAAGAGAAGTTCTGTTGGAACAGTGTTGGAACAGCGATTTCAATGATTTTTGATATCCGAGCAGCTTACAATCCTGAGATCGAGTTAGTACGTTAGTAGGTTATGCCTCCTATTTGAAGTAGGCAGCTGAACCGGGTAACAATCTCCTACTCTCTATTCAATCTAAAAAGTACAGTGTCACGCATCTCTATTCCTATCTGTGTAATCAGACATACCTCTAGACTGCCCCTTGCTCTTTGTAGGGCCGTCTGGGACTCCAACACTGGAAGGAATGGCATTTAGGCGTTAGCAAAGATATTCGGCGAACAAGAAGAGAACAAACAGACACACTCACGTCGATCGATTAAATGTGTTTGCAATCCTTCTTTCTTCCTTGAACTTTCCTAAAGCAAGCACGCAATTAAATCAATACATGCAAAACGAGAACAGAATAGACAACGACGGGAAAGTAATGGTTCATTTGCTATCGTCTTCTTTGCTGAAGTTACTACTGTATTTTTATGACAAGATTGCTGCAAACGTGTGGGAAGCATAAAAACAGACGAACAAAGATGTAAAAACCTGGGTGGCATGACAGGGGGGAGGGGGCATGACAGGGGAGGTATGACAGGGGGGTATGACAGGGGGGGGGGGGGGTATGACAGGGGAGGTATGACATGGGGGTGTGACAGGAGGTGTATGACAGGGGAGGTATGACAGGAGGGTATGACAGGGGGGCATGACAGGGGGAGTATGACAGGGGAGGTATGACAGGGGGAGTATGACAGGGGAGGTATGACAAGGGGGGCATGACAGGGGGAGTATGACAGAGGAGGTATGATAGGGGGCTATAAAGTGCATTGTTTTCTGTATGGATAGATTAAGACATACCTCAAGGTGCTGGGTGGCTTTCGTTATCACGTCTTCCTGATAAGTAAGCCTCTTTTTAAGCTTCATTATCTGAAGTCGTAGCGTCATGTTCTGTAGTTGACAACACAATTGTTTAGTTAGTCTTGGGAGAAAGTGTAGAAAGACTAATACCCCATTCACACCGAGGCTTAAACATGGTTTAAGGTGGTTTAACTAAACAGGTTTAGAAAATTATCTACAAACGCCACGCAACATCTGGCACAAAACTGCTGGTAAACTGTCCTTTGTGTTGCATAGTATAAATACCAGATAGTTTGATTCTTGTGAAATTAAATGCCCTCGAATTAGAGAAGCGAGAATAAACTTAGTTTAACTAAACAAGGTTTGGTGTGAATGGGGTATAAGTAAATGTGTAACTACGTGAATTCAAGATCTCGATGGTGGATATGACCGCGTAAGCCTGGGTACGAAGAAGCGAGAAATATTATCGATGTTTTCAATCCGTTTCCATCGATCTTAATCATGTTTGTTCAAGCGTCTAATGGATCACTACTAATAATTCAAAGCATGTTTTTCATTTTCAACAATTCCTCGTGGGGATTATTTCATCTTAGAACTGACTTTGAAGCCGTGGAAAAAAGCGTCGAACAGCCGAATAGACGGCAGGCCGCCATCGTCCTCGAGTGAAGAAAACCGAATTTTAAACCGGCAATTCTGGTCGATTGCGAAGGAATCTTGATCATCAATCGTAGGTGCAGTACTGTTCATGACTTTTAAAGAAGAAAACTAACGTAGAACGACTTGTAAACTCGGTGAGCTTCCAACTCTATTTATGTGTTGGGCTTCCTGTGTTTTATTTGATCGGGCGTTGGAAAATAATATGGCCGTGAATTCACTTCTAGAATTCAGTCCTTTTGATATTTTGAAGTTCTAAAATTGCTTTCAAAATAAACATCAGTATCTACATGAGTCCTGTAGGTCATTGATTTAGCGATTAGAACGGTTTTTAGGGGATTTCGGGACAAAGTTCCAGGGCAAGCTAAGGTAGGCTTCTCAACCGTTTGTTATTTTGATTTAATGCGCATGCGTGAGGCTTGACACCCCTTTAACGTCGGCGTTCTGCTTACTGGGTATTCTCTACTTTCTCATAGCACATAATGCTTTGCGCCTTGGGGGGGTAATACAAAAGAAAATGGTGTTGCATAATTACATGGTTGACAGAAAGTTCCCATTTTCTGCCCCATGGTATACAGCTATTTCAAAAAAGGTTGGTGAAGGTTTTGTTGCATCTTGCATACCAAGCCCGAAATGTATTGTGGATCATATATAAATAATGTCAGCATGCACATACAAAAGAAAATATGCCGGCTTCATATTGCGAAGACAAAGTTTGGGAAAATTCCCAGAGTCCACATTGTTGTAACCTTTCGCTAATTCCATTCACATCGCCCATAGTGCATTTCGGGCTTGGTATGCAAGATGCAACAAACCTTCACCAACCTTTTTTGAAATAACTGTAAGTATAGGTTTCCACTTACCTCGTTGGATGCAGAACTGCTCTCACTGGACGGGGTATCAATTCTGTCGTCGATTACAAACTTTTCCAGTAAACATTTACAGTCATTAGTCCAGGTTTTAACACTGTTTACTGTGTGTTCGATCCACAAAGGCTTAGCAAAGAGAATACAAACAGACAAGTCCCTTAGTTCTTGGGTCCATAGTAATTGGTCAAGCTGTTGTGCTTGCTAGGGAGCTTAAAGGAGAACTCCACTATTTTACGATCTTTTTATATATGATAGGTATTATGACACTTAACTTGTTTGCAAAGTTTCATTGTCCTACCTTGCAATAAAGTCGAGAAATAATTCTTGGAAGTAACGATAAATCGCTGACATGGAGGCCGCCATCTTGAACACTCTTCTGAATCTGCAAGCAGTCAGCGGTTATCTATCGTGACGTCACTGCGCGCTCGGTGCCTGGGGCATTAGCGCGAAATACGAAAAAAATAGCTGTAGTCGCTTTCTTATGGTACTTCTTTGGTTTATAAATCCAGGGACCATGCAATGCGGCATCTTGCTTTTAAATCTCGCTAATGCTCCAGGCACCGAGCGCGCAGTGACGTCACGATAGATAACCGCTTACTGCTTGCAGATTCAGAAGAGTGTTCAAGATGGCGGCCTCCATGTCAGCGATTTATCGTTACTTCCAAGAATTATTTCTCGACTTTATTGCAAGGTAGGACAATGAAACTTTGCAAACAAGTTAAGTGTCATAATACCTATCATATATAAAAAGATCGTAAAATAGTGGAGTTCTCCTTTAAGCTTTGCAAAATCTACGACGGCGACGTCAACCGGAAGTGTAAATAACTTCTGTTCGGAGTTTCGTACCTTCATAGGTATGCGACAAATTACTTCATAACTTAAATATCATACCTGTCTGTCTGTTTGCATTTGTGTGGTTAGTTTCGTAGACTCGTTGTAAATACATTCTATCTTGCCCTGAAGATCGATGAAGTCATCGCGGTCGATGTGAGCTGCTAAGTGACCGTGCACCGATGCTCCTGAAAATAGTAGGTATTGTATTTACTCGTTTAAGCGCCTCCTCTGATAGCAAAATTATTAATTGACGTTAAAGACTGGTTTGCCAAACCTTTTTACAGTGAGGACACACTAACCGGGACCACTTGAGCAAAACTGACCAATCAGATTACAGCTGAAAATAATCACATTCCAACAAGTCATCTGCGCCAATCATCATTATGACTATAACGCTGATTGGCAAACACAACTTTTGTTGGACTGATGTGATTATTTTCAGCTGTAATCTGATTGGTCAGTTTTGCTCAAGTGGTCCCGGTTAGTGTGTCCTCACTGTAAATTACAAAGGTTTTTACTGAACAGGATTCTATGTTTATTCAACTTCAAAAATAAATGTATACCTTTTAATACTTTTAACGACCATTGGCGCGCTATTGAGGTTTCTGTGAAGAGCGGTCACGAAGGTCCCTGATACCTTAAGTTGTTCCAAAATGGATCAAAACATGACTAGGCTCCTCCCCTCCCCTTACAGATCGCGCTTTGTACTTCAACGGTTAATTACCTGTTTTCTCTTTGTTCATATTTTCGTCCAAATCCAGTCTTCTGGTCACACTAGACAAAGATACGCTTGAAAACAGCGACGAGTCTCTGATTGGTCGGCTCAGTTGTTCCTCTAGTCTTAACCGCAATGCATTATTGGTACTAATGCTTTTCTCAAGTTGTTGACGTAATCGTCTTATCTCCGTCAGTAAGTTTAACACAGCATTGTTATCAAAGGAGTTGGGACTTCGTGGACCTTCTCGAACATAGCTGGTACCTTAGAAAACACACACAAACGACAATGTCACGCTTCGTGGACCTTCTCGAACATAGCTGGTACCTTAGAAAAACACACACAAACGACAATCTCACGCTTCGTGGACCTTCTCGAACATAGCTGGTACCTTAGAAAACACACACAAACGACAATGTCACGCTTCGTGGGACCTTCTCGAACATAGCTGGTACCTTAGAAAACACACACAAACGACAATGTCACGCTTCGTGGACCTTCTCGAACATAGCTGGTACCTTAGAAAACACACACAAACGACAATGTCACGCTTCGTGGACCTTCTCGAACATAGCTGGTACCTTAGAAAACACACACAAACGACAATGTCACGCTTCGTGGACCTTCTCGAACATAGCGCAAGCAGTTTTCTGTTTTGGTTCCATTTTGTTTTGGCCTCAACGAAAAAGAAGATCAGTGTCCATATACTACTGGACATTTGAGGTAGCTACAACACTGCAGGACCGCGCAGGACAAGACAATAGAGTCGTTTCGTATGAGTGGGAAACCTACGGCCTACGGAGTCACGGTACGGAATCGAAGACATTGTATTCAACCAATCACAGCGCGCGAAATCATTTTTCAACCAATCAGAATGCTTGGATATCGCACGATGATGGCGCGATACGGTCACCGCACGGTACGAACCGTAACTACTTCCCACTAATACGCAAACAACTCACTATCTGTGATACCTTGATAGTGTTGGTCTGGTTTGTTGTTGGATATTTTGTACAGTTGTTCGTACACACGCAGTTCCTTGTGAAGATTGTTCATGACCTCCTGGTTATCTGCTACTTGTTGACGGAGAACATTCAGTTGGATCTTCTCCCTAACGACACAACCAATCAATGGTGATACTCACAATCTTCATCAACAACAAATAATAATAAACAAATAATAATAACAATAATAATCATCATAAAAATCATAAACTGGATGAAAAACTATTGTGGTAATGATGTTGTTATCGTCACACTTTGTCACTGTAATTGTACTAAAGGTTTCTCGACCACTCTAATGATGATAGCGATGACATTATAGCGATAAATCCATTTTATTCTTACATTTCTCTAGTCTTGGTTATGTCTTCTAGCTTCTTTTTCAGCTCCTCATTTGCTCTATCTTTTACCAGTAACTCAGCTCTCAACGTCTCCTGTTCATGAAAATACTGCGACGAGTTTACCGATGAACACGATGTCCTCACTCCCTCGATAACATCCCCTTCGGCCATGCGCTTCTCAAGTTGAGCCCTCAGTTTGTCGTTAGTGCGGATACTCTCCTCCAAACGCATGCGCAATTCACGCATTTCTGTCATGTACATAGCAAGGACCTCGTCCATGGATTGTCCAGCGGATTGTCTTTCGCTATGAGAGTCGATACTGTCTCGTTTCATACGATTGTACAGTTCTAGTTCATCTTTTAACGTCGCCGTATATCGTTCATTCTGTTTTAATTTGTTTCTCAAGAACTGGTTTTCTGCCATCAACGTTTGATTGAGTTTATGCATTTTCTCAATAACACTGGTGGGCGAAACCTCTCTTGTAAGTCCAATAGGTGGAGTGGTAACACGAGTAATAGCAGGAGGACTGGGCAGACAAGGGCTGGTTTGGGTGAGGGCGTGGTCAACATGTACGGAATGTGGGCTATGCTGGAGGTGTTGTTTGGACGAGAGACTTTGTTCGAGGTGGTCAATCATGCGTTTCTTGTATTCTAGTTCGGACTTCAACCTATTCATAAATAATAGTTTAACTGCTAGTCCCAGTCTATACACTGACGCAGTCTCTACTAGTTTAACCGCTAGTCCCTGTCTATACACCGACGCAGTCTAAACTAGTTTAACCACTAGTCCCTGTCTATACACCGACGCAGTCTCTACTAGTTTAACCGCTAGTCCCTGTCTATACACCGACGCAGTCTCTATACTAGTTTAACCATACACCGATGCAGTCTAAACTAGTTTAACCACTAGTCCCTGTCTATACACCGACGCAGTCTAAACTAGTTTAACCACTAGTCCCTGTCTATACACCGACGCAGTCTCTATACTAGTTTAACCGCTAGTCCCTGTCTATACACTGACGCAGTCTCTACTAGTTTAACCGCTAGTCCCTGTCTATACACCGACGCAGTCTCTACTAGTTTAACCGCTAGTCCGTCTATACACCGACGCAGTCTAAACTAGTTTAACCACTAGTCCCTGTCTATACACCGATGCAGTCTCTACTAGTTTAACCGCTAGTCCCTGTCTATACACCGACGCAGTCTCTACTAGTTTAACCGCTAGTCCCTGTCTATACACCGACGCAGTCTCTACTAGTTTAACCACTAGTCCCTGTCTATACACCGACGCAGTCTCTACTAGTTTAACCACTAGTCCCTATCTATACACCGACGCAGTCTCTACTAGTTTAACCACTAGTCCCTGCCTATACACCGACGCAGTTTCTACTAGTTTAACCACTAGTCCCTGCCTATACACCGACGCAGTCTCTACTAGTTTAAACCACTAGTCCCTGTCTATACACCGACGCAGTCTCTACTAGTTTAACCACTAGTCACTGTCTATACACCGACGCAGTCTCTACTAGTTTAACCACTAGTCCCTGCCTATACACCGACGCAGTTTCTACTAGTTTAACCACTAGTCCCTACCTATACACCGACGCAGTCTCTACTAGTTTAAACCACTAGTCCCTGTCTATACACCGACGCAGTCTGTACTAGTTTAACCACTAGTCACTGTCTATACACCGACGCAGTCTCTACTAGTTTAACCACTAGTCCCTGTCTATACACCGACACAGTCTAAACTAGTTTAACCACTAGTCCCTGTCTATACATCGACGCAGTTTCTACTAGTTTAACCACTAGTCCCTGCCTATACACCGACGCAGTCTCTACTAGTTTAAACCGCTAGTCCCTGTCTATACACCGATGCAGTCTCTACTAGTTTAACCACTAGTCCCTGTCTATACACCGACGCAGTCTCTACTAGTTTAACCACTAGTCCCTGTCTATACACCGACGCAGTCTAAACTAGTTTAACCGCTAGTCCCTGTCTATACACCGACGCAGTCTAAACTAGTTTAACCACTAGTCCCTGTCTATACACCGATGCAGTCTCTACTAGTTTAACCGCTAGTCCCTGTCTATACACCGATGCAGTCTCTACTAGTTTAACCGCTAGTCCCTGTCTATACACCGACGCAGTCTCTACTAGTTTAACAGCTAATCCCTGTCTATACACCGGTAGAATTACCTACAGTCAGACCTCTATGAACGACCCCTCTCCCAAGCAACCGCTTGTCAATCCTCAAACACTGTAACTATGACCTCTTGTAATCGACCACCTTCAGTAAGCGACTACCTTGCTTCATATAGGGTGGTCGCTTACGAGAGGTTCGATGTTACACATTATTTAACAGTCAACATGACTTACTCTTGGTTCTGTGTCTTGAGTTTTGATACGTGATTCAGTACGTCAGCCAACTGCTTGCCTATCTGTTCGTTCATCATCTGTGATTGCTTCAGTTCTCTTTGCACCAGGGGCACCTCGGCGGCAGCACTCCTGACATCCTTCAATTGTCCATTTAAATCCTGGTTCAAACTATGAGCTTCTTGTAAGCTCTTCCTTAACTTGTCTGCTTCCACACCAGCGTTATTGAACTGCTTGATTGAATGATGTAAGTTTTCGATTTGCAGTGCGAGCGATTCGTTCTTTCTGTTAGCTAACATGAGCTCTTTCTTGACGCGATCAGCATCGCTTCCTGATTTCAAATTCCCTTGTAGTATTCCTTGTAAGCTGTCGTTACATCGCAGAGATTCGTCCAGTTTTTGCCTGAGATCTGAGATGGTCATTACGTCGGTTTGTAGGCTGCGCTCTCTACTCGAGACGGCTTCTACCTCTGATTCAAGCTGTCGTTTGAGTTCCTCGTTCGTGCGGACACCTTTCTCGTACTCTGTTCTTAGTTTATGGATAGCAGTCATGTCCTTATCGTTGTCTGCATAGGGTGAGAACTGCGCTGATATCACTTCCTACACAAAAACATATTTGATCAATACTCCCCTGCCCTGATAATGGTGTTAATGCTTAACGTACTTCTAAAAAACGCCAGAAACAACGATAAAAAATACAAACGCTAACGGAACACTGCAGGTACCGCGGAGAGGGCAGGCTTTAGCCCCCTCAATGGCTGGTTTTCCATACAGTTTCTGTGTACCTTTTCGGAGTTTCCCAGTATTCTTCACGATTCCACGCGCAAGCGAGGTCAGGGGACAAAAATATTAAGAGTCATTTATGTAAACATTGCTGCAGTGAGCTCTGGTCAACCTTTGCTTGCTACCAATACAAAATGATACCAGCAGGTTTCACTATCTACAGAACCTGTGAGAATATAAGCTCAGATAAGCTCAGATCTTGGCTGTTACGTGTATTTTAGCTTTGATTCAGGGGCCATTTTTAATATTTTTGTTCACTGACCTCGCTTGCGTGCGGGGGATCCTGAAGAATTCTGGGAAACCACGAAAAGGTGCATAAACATTTCTTCCATTTTCAGGGGTCTTGAAGGCCTCAGGCCCCCAATATGAAACTCGCTCTGCAGTCCGGATACAGGGGCATGTCGGCCACCCAACGAGTTATTTGGGTCCACAGTAATTGGTGAAGCTGTTGTGGTTGTATATATATATATTATAGGCGTAGTCAAATAAAATAAAATACTAATGAGTGCGCTGCGATTCTCTTAGTGAAAGTTGCTATCGTGAAACATTATAATAATCTAATAGCCCCCTTCACAGTTCCCTGCGCCATCTTGAAAGGTAGCCGTGCCTTTGCATCGAAGCGAGACCAACGGTGACCTTGCAATGATAGAGACCTTTTTTAACACCTTGGACAATTATTCACATGTCTCTATCATTGCAAGGTCACCATTGGTCTCGCTTCGATGCCAAGGCACGGCTACCTTTCAAGATGGCGCCGGGAACTGTGAAGGGGACTATTAGATGCCTTTTTTTTTTGATTCATAAATTGTATTTACAATGAGTATGGGAATGAGTTGTATAGTTACAATATTGCACATTTAAACACATGTTCACTATTAGATGCTTACCGACTCTCTCAGTGTGTGTAATTCTTTCTCTTTCTCCTCTAAAAGCTTTTTGTAGCTCTTATTCCATTGTCGACTTTCATTGAGTTGTCTGCGCAGTCTCTCTTCCATTTCCTTCGTGCTCGCTGCAACAGCATATGGAGACGTCTGCGCGGACATGTCAGTGGATTTCCCCTGAGTATTCCCTGCTCTCAGCTGCTGTTCTTGTAATTGACCACGCAGTGAATCCACCTCTAACTCACGCTCAAGAAGAAGATCCTCGAAGTCTCCATTCACGTTACGAGCATAGTATTCAAGTTTAACGTTGGCATCTTTTAATCGATTGTCTAGTTCAACGAATGTATGTTTTGTGGTTTGTAGTTGGTCTTGGAGGGTAGCCACTTGAGCGTTTAAATGGTGGATTTTGGTATCTTTATCAGATGACATTCTCTGACTTGATTTCTTGAACTCGTCGATCTCAGCGTTAAGGCGGTTGTTCATCGTAGTTGTTTGGTTCAGACTCTTCGTTAAATGACGGATTTGCTGCAAGAAATGAAGAATTTAAGATGAACATTTTAATCAAGAAACTCACGACCATTCAAATGGAGACACTATTTTCAGATCGCCAGAGTACTGAGGATGGTCACTGCCAGAGGTTTGTTTAAAGGGCAAGTAAAGTCTAAAATTGAACAATTTTCAAATCAAAGTATATCAAATATTAAACTCGAAAATGCAAAATTTAGAACTAATTACGAATCTCTGTTCGCGAATTTCCCTTTGAAACTTACTACCATGTTGTGACGTCATATCGTCAACCTTCCATGTAACTCAATGATACTCTTAGCAAATTACACCTAACGTCTCTGTGATTTCTTTGTAAAATGATGCATTGCTGTGTGCCAGAATACACTAACTATTCAGCCAAAACCGAGTGAACCAAGAGGGTGAGTTGTGGAAGGTTGACGATATGACGTCACAACATGGCCACCGGGTAGCAAGTTTCAAAGGGAAATTCGCGAACAGAGATTCATAATTCGTTCTGAAATTTGCATTTTCGAGTTTAATATTTGATATACTTTGATCTGAAAATCATTCAATTTTAGACTTGACTTGCCCTTTAAGTCCCTCCAATGCAGGTGTAGTGTACTAGTGTGGAGAGAAGGAACTATCATTTTAAATGGTCATCCGAGCCACGTGAAGGTCGAACCATTTGCTGATGGAAACAAAGGCAGCACCTTCTCCTCAATCATTTAAAGACCCTGAGTAATGGTCCGGCCGGGACTGAACCCACGACCTCCCACACAACAGTCGATATTCAACCAACATAATGATGATAATCATCATCATCATTGTTATCATCATCATTATCATCGATCATCATCATTGTTATCATCATCGATCATCATCATCATCATCGATCATCATCATTGTTATCATCATCATCATTGTTATCATCATCATCGATCATCATCATCATCATTGTTATCATCATCATCATCATCGATCATCATCATCGTTATCATCATCATCGATCATCATTGTTATCATCATCATCATTGTTATCATCATCATCATCATCGATCATCATCATCATCGATCATCATTGTTATCATCATCATCATCATCGATCATCATCATCATCATCGTTATCATCATCATCGATCATCATCATCAATGATTACACATAACAGTAATTCAACTAAGAAACCAGTGGCCCTCTATCTAAACTATACGTATACAAGCTAAAAATACAAAATGACTAGTGGCCAACTGGACGGCGATCTGCAAGTGGCATACTGTCTTTTAGGGTATTAGGGTATCTTGTTTTAGATTAAAAACGAGAGATTTGCTAAGCCACCAAATGGTATAATACCCAGTGTGATTTAGGAATACCTCGTCCAGTTTCTGTACATTGTCCTTTGCTATTTCATCAGCTTTTGATTTCCCATCAGCTGATGAGTCATTCAACCGAGTCTGCAGTGATGCATTCCAGCGTTCAGTGTCCTCTAGTCTTGACTTAAGTTCTTGTATTTCTCTTTGGTACACAGCATCATACGGTGAATGAGGAGGAGCGACTGGGGATCTGTGTTGTGAGGTTATTTGGTCTTGTAGTTGATTACGTAGGATATTGTTTTGCTTGATGCCTTCTTCAAGCTGAGTACGAAGAGCCTTGAGAATTTGGAGTTCACGTGCTACTGAAGAACTACAACAATCAAAATGGTAGATATACCATATGAGGGTAGATATACCATATGAGGGTAGATATACCATATGAGGGTAGATATTACCATATGAGGGTAGATATTACCATATGAGGGTAGATATACCATATGAGGGTAGATATACCATATGAGGGTAGATATACCATATGAGGGTAGATATACCATATGAGGGTAGATATTACCATATGAGGGTAGATATACCATATGAGGGTAGATATACCATATGAGGGTAGATATACCATATGAGGGTAGATATACCATATGAGGGTAGATATTACCATATGAGGGTAGATATTACCATATGAGGGTAGATATACCATATGAGGGTAGATATACCATGAGGGTAGATATACCATATGAGGGTAGATATACCATGAGGGTAGATATAGCTAATTGTATAATCGTTGTCGGGTTGAAAATCATAAATCATAAAAGCTGAGACCGCAAAAATGGGATGGGAAATCAGTTCATGACCCGCATTACATACAGATATATTCAATGTTCTCGTAGTTTTGAAGGTATATATGAGCTATTTAACAAAGATCCTACAAGTCTGGATAAAAAGGTCGATGATTTGACGATGTTTATATTTGAGAGTTTTAACTTCCCAGAATTCCTTTTGGTCATAGCTTTCATGATTTTCAACCCGACAACGATTTTGCAATTAGCTATATACCATATGAGGGTAGATATGCCATAGGAGGGTAGATATACCATATGAGGGTAGATATACCATGAGGGTAGATATACCATATGAGGATGAGGGTAGAAATAACATATGGGGGGAGGTCTACCTTCTGTTGGTGTCAGTAGGCGATGCTCTCAAATGCTGTACAATGTTAATGTACATCTCTCGTTCCTTTGTCAGGATATCATTTAGTTTCACTGTTTCATTTACTTGGTATTGTAAGACTTTCTGTAAATGTGGCAATCCCTCTCCCTTGAAAACATACAAGCAAATCAAATAATGGGACAGAATATCGGGTAATAGATTATTATTATCAGCAGTTTTTGTATTGGTTCTTACCGTTTGTTCATCGCCATGCCCCCCCCCCCCCCCCCCCCCCCCACCACACCCATTGGCATTATCGAAAGCTTTCATTGTATTAATTTATTATTTTTATTTTTGCATTTTCTATTTTCGTATCAATGTAAAGCGCCACGGGCAATTAGTGGAGGTGTGCGCTATAGAAGTGATTTATTATTATTATAATTACGTTGGTTCTTACCATTTGTTCATCGGCTCCAGCTCCCACGTGCGTGTGTTCACGTTGTGGTGTTGACAACAGCTGCTGTGTTTTTGCTCTTAGTATTATGACTTCCTCCCGTAACCTGTTTAACTCCTCGATGTCTTGTCTTGATGGTGACTGTAGTATATATTGTTATGTTATTAATTATCATCATCATCACAACCTTCATCATCACTGATATTATCACCATTATCACTATCAGCATCATTGATATCATCAGCATCATCACTATCAACATCATCACAACTATCATCATCACTGATATCATCACCATTATCACTATCAGCATCATCACAACTATCATCATCACTGATATCATCATCACCACGACTATGACTATCACCATCATTGATATCATCAGCATCATCACTATCAACATCATCACAACTATCATCATCACTGATATCATCAACATCACTGATATCATCAACATCATCACAACTATGACCATCATTGATATCATCAGCATCATCACTATCAACATCATCACAACTATCATCATCACTGATATCATCATCATCACTGATATCATCACAACTATCATCATCACTCATATCATCACCCGTTTACAGCCATTTTGTTTGTTAACCATTCATTCAATTTCATTTTCAAGAAACCAAATCCTTGTATCCTATTATTATCATTGCTTCGTATCATCATCACTGATATCATCAACATCATCATCACTGATATCATCACATCACTCATCACTCATATCATCACCCGTTTACAGCCATTTTGTTTGTTAACCATTCATTCAATTTCATTTTCAAGAAACCAAATCCTTGTATCCCTATCTGTTGCTTCGTAATTTCTCTACCTGCATCTTAACTCTGTTTTGCGTAGTCTCTAGTTGTCTTTGTAAGGAATTGTTAAGTTCACTACATTCAGTCAGCTGTTGTCTCAGTGCGTCATTTGATGTCTAAAAAGGTAACAGAAGAAAACAAGATCAATAAATAAAGTTGGTTATTATTATTATTATTAGTTATATTATTATTATTATTATTAGTCAAACCTCTATTAGCGGTCACCCTCGGGATATATCAATTCCCTCAATCAACATAACCACACTACTACAAGCTTGGGGTATAAACAGTACGACGGTCAAAAGCAATATACAGTCAAACCTCTATTAAGCGGTCACCCTCGGGAAATAGCCAACTGACTGCTTAATAGAGGTGGCCACTTAATAGAGGTCAAGTTTACAGTAAGTATGGGGAGCGATTTCTGGGAATTTGAGTGAAAGTGACCGCTTAATAGAGGGTGACCACTTAACAGAGGGCGGCTTAAAAGAGGGTGACCACTTAACAGAGGGCCGATTAATAGAGGGTGATCACTTTACAGAGGGCCACTTAATAGAGGGTGACCACTTAACAGAGGGCCGCTTAATAGAGGTTTGACTGTATGTCTAGATGTACTCGTCCATACCTCAAGGTCATAAGCCTTTCTCTGGTAATAACCCACGTTATCTTGCATGTCTTGAAGTTGTTTCTTATGGGAGTCTTGCATTTCCTTTAACACAACAATAATAGAAACAACTATATATTATACGACACTTAATTAGCTAACTTTCACTTTTGTTGGTTGCTGTTGATGGCTACAGTTCGTGGTTCTGGTTTTTACTTTTATTATCAAACGGTATGCGCAGAAATATGCAATAACTATATACCGTAAATGAATAAGAATAATAATAATAATAATAATAATAATAATAATACATAGACAGGCAAAAACATATGACAAAATGTATATAGACCGACGTTTCGGAGTCATCATGACGCCATTATCAAGGTGAAGTGACGAGAAATTCAATGAATAATAGTCTTAAACGTTAGCAAATTAACATAAGAAGGTTATGACTGTTATGTAAACAGTTTGGCACGTATAGAGTCTGATTGGATGTTGAGACTTGGTCTTAATTGTTTTATCAGAAGCATTTCGTGTATCAAACAATCAAATTTGTTTTTGCACTTCTTAAGTACAAGGTTTTAAGACTATTATTCATTGAATTTCTCGTCACTTCACCTTGATAATGGCGTCATGATGACTCCGAAACGTCGGTCTATATACATTTTGTCATATGTTTTTGCCTGTCTATGTATAAACAAATCATTATTGATAATAATAATAATACTAATAATACTAATAATACTAATAATAATAATAATAATAATAGTTTATTAACAGCATTTCCATTATAAATGGCTCTTCATCTGTTAAAACAATACTGGTTACATGTAAATGCACAATACAAAAACAATAATTACATAATAGAGAAGTTACTAAATAATATAATATAATATTAAGCGCCCCCTCTAATAACAATATACATGTACAGGGGTGGATCCAGGGGGGGACGTGCGCCTCCTTTGCCCCGCCCTAAATCCACCCCTGATGTACATCAATTGATGTTTGTCACGTGCACACTTCTTTTCCATGCTCTCATCATCTTTGTGCGTTCTTTGTGCCTGAACAAACACAGGCTATTGGCTCAGCTATGGATATATTTATATTTATTACTCGGTAAAGCTGTGGCATATACACCGAGGCGGTATTACACTGTTGTTTGTTGAAGACTGGAGATGAGTGGGGGGGAATTGCCCGAACCAAATATGGAATGTTGTTACCAAATAAGGCAGGGTACGAAGGTGTGTACATACCTTTTATTTGTGGTATTTTTTTTGTATTATTTTTTTTTTTTTTTTTTTTTTGTATTATTTTGTAGTTTTTTTTTTTTTTGTATTATTTTTTTGTATTTTTTTGGTATTCTTTTTTGTATGTGCATACCTGTATCATGTTATCTTTGATGTGTGCAGCATGTGACAGCATATTGATGTTGTCATGTTTGGCCTTCAGCTCTGCATCATACTCTAACTTGGTCTTCTTTAACACAGCCTAGTGTCAGTCAAACACACTTGAATAAACAGTTTGAAACTAACTTGTCAATGGACACATATTCATATAACTTGTCGTGCAAAACGTACCAGTGCTCGTCGCATTAGAGTCGTTTTCGTATGAGTGGGAAGTAGTTACGGTACGGTTCGTGCTGTGCGGTAATCGTGCCGTGACGATTTTGCGCGCTGTGATTGGTTGAATAGATATCTTTGATTCCGTACCGTGACCGTAACTCCGTACCGTAGGTTTCAACTCATATGAAAACGACTCTAATAGAGTCTAATAGAGTCGTTTTCACATGAGTGGGAAGTAGTCACGGTACGGTTCGTGCCGTGACCATGCTGTATCCAAACATTATGATTGGTTGAGTAATAATTTTGCGCGCTGTGATTGGTTGAATCAATGTCTTTGATTCCATACCATGACCGTAACTCCGTGCCATAGATTTCCCACTCATTACATATGAACACGACTCTAGTACTTGTTTATGTAGCAAAAGGTAAACACCACGATTAAAAAAACACTTATATATATATCACTGTTTGTTTGTCTGTTTGTTTATAAGAATTTTGATATAAAGTTTGTTGTGTCACTGTTACCATAATTGCTTTAGACATAAAATAACTATGATATAAATGTAACGCGACTTGAGAAGTGCGAGAAATGTAAAGGTACAATATTTAATGGCCGTGCCCCTTCACTCGAAAGTGGTCTTCCGAGGGGCGGACGGTGCGCCCTTTTACCTCCTCCCTCCACCAGTGCTCCGTCTTACGGGTATTTAAAGCTGCACTGAGCTACACGGATTAGAGGGAAGTCGAAACAAGGATGTGAGGCGAACCGGCACCTCTCACTTAGAAGGCCGTGCACTAACCAACTAAACCATCCTTGCTCCTAAAGGGAGAGAAGCACTCGGCTTCTCCTAACATTTCTCTCATCTTCTTCCAATTCCCGCGAGCTTCTATAGCTCGATAGAGCATGCTGCTTCGCTTTCTATTTGTTAATTAAACACTAGTATACCAGTTCCATCTGCGCTTGTTCCTTGGTCTTTTGTGCAGCTAAGAGTGCCTGTCAAAGTAATAAATCAATAGTCTTTATAGGTTTTATAGGTAAGACATAAATACATCCTCGAAGACCCAAGGGCTAACCAGTGCAGCCAGGGGGCCAAAGGGAGAGAAGAAAAGGGGAGGCCCACCGAGTAAGCTATCTTGCCACTGGGATTTCAACGATCATCTAACCACTGAGGCTCTGATAATCTGTCAGTGGATGTATGAAGGTAAAGCAATGATATAATTATATTTGTACAATTATAAAATAAAAGTGTTGTCAATAAAAACTTTACCAAATAAAAAATAAAATAATTATAAATAAAATAATAAATAAAAATAAATAATAAATAAATAAAAATATAATAATAATAATAATAATAATAATAATAATAATAATAATAATAATAATAATAATAATAATAATAATAATAATAATAATAATAATAATAATAATAATAATAATAATGACTTAACGTATTAACGATATTATAGCTTCCCTACTACGATCAGTGTGGTTTGCATACATAATCTTACTTGGTTCTGTTCAGCAAACTTTTGTTTGAGATCCTGAGGAAATACAGAAAAATTGAATCCTTAAGGTACGTTGATACACGCGATTTTTGTTCAATTTGTCTTACACAAGTTTTCACACAAGTTCTCTTGTTTGCTTTTCTCGTGCAAAGATCGTGAAATTGCTTGATTTCATTAGACGTCATTTCCGGTCTCGTGAGGAATTTTCATCAGCTGAATTGCACCTTTTCAATAGAATACTCTCTGCTTGATAGCACATGGAGGGCAGTGATTGCCCGTCATTTGAAGGCAAATAATTAGATTCAAGGAGTTTTAACAGCTGATTGAAACCATGGCCAAGCAATGCTTACGTTAAGGTTAGGGTACAGAACATTATTTACCTCATGACATTGCAACTGCATAGAGATGTAATCGTTATCGTATGAGTGGGAACTGGTGCGGTGACCGTGTCCAAGCATTCTGATTGGTTGAGCAGTGATTTTGCGCGCTGTGATTGGTTGAATAGATGACTTCGATTCCGTACCGTGACCGTAACTCCGTGCAGTAGGTTTCCCACTCATACGAAAACGACTCTATACTTTATGTTTACTGTACCTCGATGATTGGCATCGTCTTCAGCTTGTTACGAAGATTTTCTATCGTCTCTCTAAATCATGCATAGGTATTAAAGAATATATACACATATGTATTTCTACCAGTTTGTAAAATAACACGGGATTCACGGTGGCAATAAAGACGACACTTCGATCAATACTACTCATGCAATTTGAATTTGTTTTACTACTTGTAAACACTTCCATAAGCACAAATTGGCCCGAGCGTGAAGCCAATTTGGCTCTTGTTACATGCTTGAATGTGGTCCGGTAAGAGAATCGTCAGTTCAATAAAGTCGGATTGATGAATAGAGGACTACTATATGGGTGGAGAATGGCTGGGGAATAGTGGAAAATTGGTGGAGAATACCTTAAAATGGTGGAGAACCCGATAAAGACAAGGTAGCTACTTCGAGAAGAAACAATCAATAACTAGTCTTTAATGAGGATACCAACTTCACCCAAGGGTGATTTACAGAAGGATTCTAGCATAAAACTAACGCAATAAACATAATTTAGGATTGACTTACTTGGACTGTTGAAGCAAGGATTCTTTAGAAATCAGTTCATGTTGCAGGTTGTCGATCTTCATTCTGTTGTCGACATTCTGTTTAATGTAACAAGAATTTGTAAAAAACTGAACGTTTCGGTTTAAATACTAAAACCTTCTTCAGCAGATATCGTGGAAATGGCGTTCTGTTCAAAAAGCAATGATTATATAGTTATCACGATTTGATAGCTAAGACATTGTATACGTTAGGCACGTGTATATGTTCATTAATAGAGTTTCTGTTCTGTGCCACGCTTCCAAAAACAAACGACCAGACCATTGTTGGCATTTGTCAATGATTTGTACATTGTCCACGTCAAATTCATGTTGGGTCTGTGAACGTTAGACTCTCTCGGCTATTATGCCTGTTGTAGTGGCTGACTCGGTAGCATTTGCTATTTCAGCCACTGCGAACATTCTCTAATACATCAACAATTTTTTCCATCATTTTTAATGTATATATAAAAACATGTATAAAAACTGAACATATTGATGCTCCTGCAATCGCTCCAGGCATTGTTTTGTTGGACAATTTATTATATGACTAAGTGTATATGGTATATTGTTCAGAGCAATACAAGGTGTAATGATTACAGTGCAGACAGGAAAACTAGGAACATGGTCGCCTATTCTTGGTTTGCACATGACGTCATCAAAACGCTAAAATCTAAAATATTCATCGTACAAAACTGTTTGTTTGATATTTTGTTTATATCCATAAGAAAAGTCTTCACAAAAAAATCTGTGTACTTTCGATGTTTGGTTTCTGATTTATTGAGAGTCAATTTCTGTCACGCAACACTGTCACGTGTATTCTAAAACCAGAGAATTAGGGAAATTTGCTTCAAATGTTACGTTTTTTACTTCGTAAATGGTATGTAAGTTTGATTTTATTAATATCTCTATTGAGAAACTGAGTTGTTTGTAATATTAACGTGATTTTGATCCTCGGTGTTTTGGCCGCCATGTTGGTGTACTACGGTTGTACACCAAGATGGCGGCCCCATACATTCACACTAAATAATGCGCACATTTGATCGCTCATATCTCGGCATTGAAAGCTTTTTATAACTCAAAATTTGGTTGAGATACATGATTTTGACTGCTCTTTTGGTTGTAAGACCTTTTGTTCAATTATACTCAATATAAGACCCAGAAAATTTTACGATGACGAAAGTGCAAACCAGCAATAGAGAAGTTCAACAGATTGTATGGTTAGTTTTCAAAACGATTCTACAAACTGTTTTTCTAGGAGTACATTATTCAGATACGCCATTAATGCTCACCTCTAGTTCAGCCTCTGTGTTCCTAAGGCTGGCTTGATATTTCTCTTGTAGTTTCTTCAAAGCATCTACACACAGATAACGCTTGCATGCCATAAATCATTGATGTATACAACGCGTGATTGAAATAACGTTTGGAGCGCATATACCTACCTCTTATTAACCGAGCGCGAGGTCCGTACGGGAAGTTATGGATCGAGTTTTTTCACACAGCCTTGTGGCCCAAGCGCACGCGGGCCATACTGAAACAGTTGCGAAAAACGAGGATCCATAACTTCCCGCTGTTTTCAGCGGGCCGTACGGGAACTGTTACAGCCCGCTAATTGACCAATAGAGCGGCGCGCATAGTTTCTGTGCACTGCTATATAATACTATAACATATGCAGCATAAAGAACTGTCCAATGATCTACTCACCATTCTTAGTCCTTAATGCTGTTTGAAGTTCTTGAATAGTTTGTTGCAGAGCAGCCTGTTAGTCCAAAGCAAAATGGTTAAGTTCAAATACACTGGGTCAAGTCATCTAGGAATACCAGTGCTAAAAAAACCTTATCAATCCTAACAATAATCGAAAATGGGCCACGTGCGGATTTAGGGTGGGGCGAAGGAGGCACACGCTCCCCTTTTGGAAATTCGGATACCTTTTTTGCCAAAAAAATTTTTTACATGAAATTTGACTGAAATTATGCCTGCTTTACAATACTATACAATAACTTCTATTTCAACACGATATTAATTAAAGCGTTGTCGCTTGTGGGGGTCGTGCATTTAAGCTAAAAATAAACTAAATACCTAATATTAAATTATTATTATTATATGTTAAAATATATGCTATATTAAAATCTATAAAACTATACTTTATTCTAAAACTAGTGAAAAGTTAATAATTTAATAATATATACAATTGTCATTATTATGGGGCATTGTTTGTGGAGATTCCGCCCCAAAATCTAAATTAAGTAAGGTCTCAGATTTAGTAGCCATTCTTGTAAAATGATTGACGTTGGAAGTCTTAGCAAGGTCGGGAGTAAGAAGGTTCCACGCGATAGACGCTTGGAAGACTTCCTAGGCCGTGCCGATAATTGGGTCTAGAGAGGGAGGGGTGGGTGCGTAGAGTAGTTTTGCTTACCTTTTCAGAATTTTCAGTCTTAGCAAGGTCGGGAGTAAGAAGAAGGTTCCACGCGATAGACGCCTTGAAGACTTTCTAGGCCGTGCCGATAATTGGGTCTAGAGAGTGAGGGGTGGGTGCGTAGAGTAGTTTTGCTTACCTTTTCAGCTGAGTTTTGTTTCTTTTTAGGAGTTTTCAAGGAACCCTAAGAACAAAGAGATCATATTTATCGATGAGTCTATTTATTTGTTGTGCACTGGGCAACCACATCCCACGTCACGACCTTAAATAAATCGATTGATTTAAAGACTATCGATGAGAAAGTCGTTTTCGTATGAGTGGGAAACCTACGGCACGGAGTTACGGTCACGGTACGGAATCGACGACATTGTATTCAACCAATCACAGCGCGCAAAATCATTGCTTAACCAATTGGAATGCTTGGATACCGCACGGTCACTGCATGGCACGAACCGTACTGTAACTACTTCCCACTTATACGAAGACGACTCTGTACAGACACGACTTACCTGGAATTCTATCAGCAGCTGGTCTTTTTCTTTGTTGTTTTCCACTAATTGCTGAATAAAAACAACATATTTCATATTCAGACTCGCACCCAGTCGCTTCTCTTATTGGGCGCGCGGTGCGTAGTGGGAAGGGAGAAAGAAAAACGCGGTATCAAAAGTTCAGCCAAAAACCCAAAGGTCTGGTCACTAAACTACAGCATTTGAGTCTAAAACAAAAGATTGTGGACGGTCAATGTCACGTGATGGGCCTACTCAACATCCATGTTGGCTTCTGTTAGACCCTTTGAAGTTTTTTGGGCTTTATAACCATAGTTTTCTATTAACTATGGTTATCGAATTCATGAATAATTAATGAGGGAAATACAATAGAAATCATAAGCATAGCAGACATCTGTAAATCGGATACAGAATCGTCCTCATTTGCATTCAACTTTAACTTGGATTTTCTCGGCCAAACTGTTTCCTATCATCCAAATTATAGTAAAACATCCACTATACATCGTTGGATTCGATAATTAACAGATCGGCCGCTCATATTGTAAATAGTACTTAAATACAGCAGAAACCCTCTCCCTTTCCACTCCCTAGCTCGTCCTCCAGGTCCGTTCTCATTGAGCAGCCGCTTATGGGGTGTTGGGATGAAATACACAAATACACAATACAATGTACTGCTGACCTCAATGACAGTATCTTTATCCTTGAGTCCCGCTCTCAGCTTTTTGACTAACAGTTGTTGTTCTTGGTTCAGCCACGCCTTGCTGTTTTCTAAAGACTAAACACCACGTGTATTCAACGTGAGTAATACACGACACTAGCAGAAATTAAGGGACATTTAAATAATAATAATACTTTATTATTTATAAAGCGCTTTTTCTAGTGCAAAAAGCGCTAAAGAAAAGTGCTATAAAGATACCCATACGTTAGTCCTAGAAAGAAAGGAGAAAGAGAGAACATCCTGCTTCCTGTCTACCCTGGGTACCCATGGCCTGCTTCCTGTCTGGCCTTGTAGCTCAGCTGGTAGAGCATCGGTGATCAGTTCCAAGGGTCTTGGGCTCGAATCCCATCAGGGTCAGATATTTTTCTCTTTCTCCTTTCTTTCTACGGCTAACGCTCAAAATAACTTCATGGGTATATTTATAGGACTTTTTCTTAATTTATATCTGTTTCAATAGTGCTATGTGGTCTCCTTTCCTAGTGTTGTGTATATGACACTAGTAAATGACGTCTATACGCCTTATGCACGAGTGCTGATTTTCGAGATCAGAATACTAGAATCGTTTGACATAAAAATAACCACTGCCATCTGAAAAAGCAATTAGTCATACTAAACCCTATAAATGTCATTTACGATATCTTCGCGGGATTTTATCCAATACTTTTGAAATTTTCCAAAAATATTGATGAATAATTGCTTTTTCAGATGGCAGTGGTTATTTTTATGTCAAACGATTCTAGTATCCTGATCTCGAAAATCAGCACTCGTGCATAAGACGTTAAAAACTGCAGCTCCATTTGCTTGCTATAAACGTAAGCGTACCTGTATTTCATGTTCTTTGCTATTCAGCAGACCTTGCAGGTGTTGGATGGTGGAATTCTTCTCAGTTTGAACACGACTCAACACATTTGAAGCATCCTTGAAATACAAACCAGTAACCTATTAAAGCCACTAAACTACCATCCAGAGCAGAGCTTCACCTTGGACCGATTGATCTCTTAGAGGAGTTTTGCATAGTTTTAGGGATTATATATTATATAGCAGTCATACCCCCCATCCCCCCTGGGTCAATGTTGGGAGGAATAAGCCAGTTCACGCTGTCGGCCGCCATTTTGAATTGGGGCAAACTCGGCAAAATTTATAGGAATCTGGATCACTTTGACTTGCCGTAACTCCGCTCGATTTCGTTGGATTTTTAAAAACTTACCATTTTAGGAAATATGTGTTCTTTGTTATTTATGACCTATAATATGATGGGTATTGGAAGGCAACAAATCGAGAAAAAAAGATTTTTGTTTTCAAAATAAAACGTTCGGCACGTGAATATGCAAATTAGCTCGAAATTTTAAGATCCATTCGTGAAAAGAAGATTGACTCGAAAAAGGTAGTTAAAACACCTACATTGGTCTTATTTTCAGTCCAATAACTCATATGCATGCCTGCTGATTATTGAAGTTGACATTTTGAAAATCCAACCAAATCGAGCGGAGTTACGGCAAGTCAAAGTGATCCAGATTTCTATAAATTTTGCCGAGTTTGCCCCAATTCAAAATGGCGGTCGACAGCGTGAAGTGGCTTATTTTGGACAGCTGATATGATCCACATGAAGGCTGAAATCACTAAGCATAATGCCTGGATCAACATTGAACGGGAGAGGAGAGGGCAGGAGACAAAGAACCAGTCCAGTTGACCAGAAATCAATCAAATTTAAAGAAATACTGTTATCGGTCCAAGCATTTTGGCAACGATTGTAAATCAAACACGAGAAAGAGTGTTTCATCCGATATCCAAACACTGAGAAGAGGGTTGGAAAAAAACCCCGAGGCCACAGTTTTGATATCGGATGAAACACTCTTTCTTGTGTTTGATCTAGTACATGAGACACCTTACCTTTAGTAAGTTATCCTTGTCTTGTAATGCTGTCATTAGTCGGTGAGAGTTGGTTTCACTAGCAGCTGCTACACGACTTCTCTCTTGAAGGAGATGCTAACATAAACAAAGTCATCGTTGTTATCAGCCAATCAGAATCGACCTTTTTTTCATGAATATTTTTTTTTTTTATTATTACTATTATTACTATTATTATTATTATTTATACTATTATTATTATTATTACTACTATTATTATTATTATTACTATTATTATTACTATTATTATTAATATTATTACTATTATTATTATTATTACTATTATTATTATTATTACTACTATTATTATTATTAGTATAATTTTAGATTTGAATATAGAGTTTCGCGTGCTGTGATTGGTCGAGCAACCAGTGATTATGAGATAATCACTGGTCGAGAGCGGAAGTAAAATAATGTAGAAGTACTCATAAAACCGTTTTTTTTATCCTGAAATTCGTCTTTTCAAGTCTGAAATTATACTAAAACAATTATTCACCTCAGGCTCAGTGATTATGGTTCAAATATTCGGCGAATAATTGTTAATCATTATTATTATTATTATTAACTAGTACGATATTCACCTCTAGAAGTTTGCTCTTTTCTTGCAGTTCCACCGTCAAGTCTTGGAACTTTATACCACTGTCTGTTTGAGACTGAAAATGAATGAGAAACCATACTAAATGACCAAGTATTAACGAGCTCGTGAGAGACGATTCAGAAGTAGTGTTTCTAATGCGTAGCTTCAGAGGGCCACTTTGTTTGGTAGCTTATGCTATTTTATTATTATAATTATAATTATACATTAAATTGAAGAATCGTTGTTTAGTTGAAAATCATAGAACATTGAAGCTGAGACCGCTAGGATGTATGGATAAGCGGTAAATCAGCTAAGTTTTATGTAGTCAGAGGAAAATGTTGGTGTTTATTGAAAGAAATGATCTCTCTAAGCAAAATTCAACACATCAATAAATTACGAATAAGCGACGTCATTTGACTCATTTACCGCTTTCCCAGGTATCCCTTGCGGTCTCAGCTTCTATGTTCTATGATTTTAAACCCGACGACGATTCTTCAATTTAGTGTATATTAATAAAGAAATAAAGAGATAAAATATACCATGGAAGAATTCTTAGTCACGTCTTGTACAAATCCTTTCAGATCCTACAAAAAAACAACAATAAGACAATAGCTTTTGTATGTGTTTTTCAAATATCAACGGCAAGAGATACACGTAGTTGACTGTAAATGTTCACAACACATCATGTAATATATACCACAAGTTCTTTGTCTTTAGCCTGTAAAGTATTCTTGAGCTTTCAGCCATGGCATCGCTGTCTCGCTGCCTGGCAGCTGCAGCGTCGAGAGCGTCCTAAAACACGTAATACCGTTTGGGGTTAATCTAAAGCCGAATCTACACGAGCAAATTTTCCTTGACAAGTTTTGCTTGACAAGGAAGACTTGCTCGTGTAGACGACAAAAACATCGCCAATTTTTCCTTGTCAAGGAAAACTTGCTCGTGTAGATGACAAAAACATCGCCAATTTTTCCTTGTCAAGGAAAACTTGTCAAGGAAAACTTGTTCGTGTAGATGCGGCTTAATCGGATGACGTTTCTCTTCCTTCAGTAGTGTTATATGATGGAGTTATGTAGTCAAATGAAGCCTAAAGCTGCTGTACAAAGTACAAATTGAGTCTTACGCCGTCTACGGCTTCCGAATAGAAGCCATCATCAGAGAGTAAAATCTTCTGTGAATTCTTGGAGTGCACGTGACGTCATGGCGGCCATATTGGTTCCCAAATACAAAGCATTCCTCATTAGCTTCTCTTGTTGGTTCAACATGGCGGCTGCATCTTTGTTAGTTATTTCTCAAGGGATTTGCACACAAGGGAGTTGAGGAATTTTTCGGTGCATGGATAATGTGAATACAATTATAGGTCTTTATAGGTCTTTCAATTCAGTGTTTCAATAAAGGTTCGAAACATAGGGTGAGGGCTTTCATTGAAATTCAAGACCAAGGGTGTAGCACACAATTTTCCTTAATTTTTTTTTACACGAGTGAAAGCCTTCAAGAAAGAAAGAAAACAGGTCCGTAGGTTCTATTTTCCTGTAATCTGATTGGCTCACAGCAGCAGTGATTTTGAGTAGGAAATCGATCATACATATGATTATAAATTGTATACTACCATGCACTATGCGGTCATGCAATTATGCAAACACGAGTATGATGGCAACAGACCAAATTGCACTCCACCAGTTCAATAGTCCACTTGCAGTAAGAGGTCACGTGACCCAAACCCGTTAAATCGAACAGCAGTGTCAAAATGAACTCCAGAAAGACCAGCTCGAAATTAGTAAAAGGGCGAAGTTTCAGCTCATAATATCTGACACAGGAGAAATGACATTAAAAATAAAATTGAATGTTTTCTAAGATTTTGTTTGGAAATTGCATTGGATGGCAAGAGCTTGCAATCCAGCACATTTTCCTATTACCATTATTTACACTCTAGCGAATAACCAGGTTCTGGTTCAAAGAAAGTGGATAAATGTATTCATTGGAAAAAAACGTATTCACTGGGAGGAGTGATCACACGCATACAGCTATACATTCTTGTATATTCACCGATGAGTAAAGTCAATTAATTAGCGTTTGTATCCTCCAAGGTCCATTTGAATAAAATATCATGACTACTGTAATCTGTAGCGTTCCGGGGGGACATCCTCTCAATAAAATGTTGTGTGTACCTTGAGGTGGCGGGTCCAGAGGGGTTCCAAGGGTGCAATGGCACCCCCCTTGCTGAAGCCGACCATGAATGTCATGGCACCGGAACCCCTAGAGAAACCCTCCCCCTCCCCTTGAAAATCCTGGATCCGCCACTAACCTTGTGTGACTGTTCTTTCTGTTCATTGAATGTTTTCAGCTGTTGAATGATGGCATCTTTTTCCTGAACTACTTTTTCAAAAAGCTGTCAATAAAAAAATAAAAAAACGTATTCTAATCCGATATCACATCATTCTTGAGATTTAATTATATGCTCTACAGCACTTACCCACTGACTATTAGTGGCGTAACTAAGCATTTTGTCAGTTTTGGTGGAGTGGTAGACTTGCTCCAAGTCTCGTTCGTTTTTTCCCAGGCGATGTACGCTGTTTGGGCTTCCTGTGTTTGCTTGGGCTCTTCGCCTTCCAAAGAAGCCCCAAAACAGCGTACTTCGCTCGGGAAAAAACGAACGAGACTTGGAGCAAGTCTAGAGGAGTGGTTGTTGCTGCTGCTGTGTATAACCGAGAAAAATAGAGAGAGGGAGAGAGAAAGAGAGAGAGGGTTTACCTGCACTTGCTGTTCAGCGTCCACAACAGCTGAGTTAATCTTCTCCAGAAGTCGATCTCTTTCTCTCAGACCTTGTCGAAGTTGTTGCATTTCTCTGTCTTTCTCTTCTAAAGCACTAAACTTCTCATCTAGAGCCATCTAATTAGAGCGAGAGAAAAAACAAAACAATGGACTTGTCAGAAATTTTACAGGGGGAAAGGGTGGATATTTTAAATTGAGCATTGAAAGTGTTGTGACCCTCCCCTAGCGATGGGAATGAAATTTCCTGACCCTCCCCTTGGGCTTGGCCTAAAATACCAAAATACTCCCTTTTTCACTGCCTATTTCTTCATGACCCTCCCTTTTCAGGGGCTCAAAAAGTTATGACCCTCCCTCATTTTCCACCCTCCTCCTCCCTGCTAATTTCTAACAAGTCCTTAAAAAATGTACTAGTTTGAATGTAACTACACGGTCAAAATGGAACGACTTTCAGCTACAAGAGAACAATTGTCTTTGGATTTGGAAAGTTTGATACACATTCAAACATTATTATTACAACTTTAGTCAAATGATTTCCAGAAAGTGGACGGTCAAACGTCGCTATAGCAACGTCAATACATAGGCCACGCGTAATTTTTGAAAACTTCAGACCCTTTTAAAAGAAGCAATAGAACGTTCTTCAAAGACACTTAATATCCTGCAGGGTTAAATATGGCTAACCTAGGGTAAAATCTTAAGAATTAACTCTAGGTTAAGGTGGTTCCAGCATAATGAATGACCATTACTAGGGATCTTAAAAGGTCGTTCACGAAGTTTAAAAAAAATCGTACGAGGGAAAACCGTTTGGCAGCAGTTTTAGTGAAAATAGTGTCGTTTGAATATCAGCTGGCATTCACAAACGCGGCTTACAATGATAATTTTGAATAAACCGTCCAAAAGCAGAATGGTTGAATTAGTATTTGTGTTAAGCACAATAAAATCCAAGCAATATTGACGCGGAGCGAGCGAGTTAAAAAATACGGCAAACCGGTCATTCATTATGCGGGAACCACCTTAATGAATTTAACCCCGGGTTAGCGTTAACCCGCTTTCGAACAACCGGGCCCAGTTGTTTGTCCAATGTTTGTATTACCTGGATAGCACGTTCCTTTTGCTTGATATGGTTTTGTAGTTTCTTCATTAATGTGTTTCTAATGTCATTTGTGTCCTAGACAAAAGTATAGCTACGGTCATACTTATCTCTCATTTATCATGAGAAATCGTTGCATTTATTTGGTTCATTGTCTTATAACCAGGCCTGGGTGGTTCCTGGAAGGCGATTAGCACAAGCTACAGGATCAAGCCTTATGGAAACCATTCATTTTACTGCGATTCTCAGTATTATGTGAAATCAGACAAAAGCAGTTGGCTTGTAAATTGTTTGCTTCTGTCAAACAACATAAAAAAATCAGAAAACTTAAAAATAAGTCAGAAGACCCACCAAATGGAAACCAAAGATGATTTTGAGCTAAATTATGGATCATTTGGTCGAAGAATGTATTCAGTTTTGATTTTTTTTGAGTTTTGAATTTGATTGACAGAAGCGAAAAACCAAGTTCCAGCCGACTGTTTGAATGTCTGAGTTCGCATAATACTGAGAACCGATTAAGGCATATCGGCCTTCCAGAAACTGCTCTCAGACGAAGTCCTCGATGCCTTGTTTTAAGGTGGCTCAAGGTAGTTTTTTACTGACCATCAGGGCCGTACATAACTCAAAATTCAAGGGGGGAGCAGTACGTATATAACAATTTAGAATTATGTCAATTTCAGCTCGATCGAGGTTTCCTTGGCAACAATAAACAAAGATCGTTGAAATCAGTTTTTCTAAAATATCTCAAGATTTCGATGAGCTCTAGACAAGCGACTATATGCATGATAAACTACATACTAAAGCAAAGTAGCTGAGACAGAATTCAAACTTTTTGATCAGAGCGATTTTGAATAATTCGCATAAAGAATGTTATTAAATTTCCATCTTTGCCCGATAACTGGTGCAAAAGTCGTTTTGATCGGTCTAGGATAAGTCTATCAATTCGCCGAATGAAAAGTGGAAGTATGGTCAGTAAAAAACTACTTTGAGTCACCTTAACTCAGTTAGTTATGCCTGTGTCAGTGTGTTACCTCTATAGTGCTGTTTTCTGATGACACATCCTTGAGAGCTTCCACAAAGTCCTGTGTCAATATTGAGAGTTGGAACCTGTGAGTATTGAAGGCGAGAGAAGAGAAAGGAACAGACAAACAGGAAGACAGACAGATCCTTACCTCGATGATTTTATCCTTCTCGCTGTTACTGGACGCCAATTTTTCAATAATTCTGTCTTTGAGTCCAACTTGTTCTTCAGCCCCACGAACAACTTTCTGAGAAACATTCAGCAAGAGAAGCCTAACATTAGTAATAGTTGTATCCATGGTACACAGAACCAAACCTATGACCATGACCACCTGGCCGAATAACGCTAACAAACAATCATTGGTTTTATCTCTAGAGTATTTCAGGAACGGTCCTTCGATCAAATGATGCTAATTGTGAAGTGCGTTCCATTAGCCACTTTGGAAACGAGTAAAGGACTGGGAACGAGTTTTTAGAATTAATCTAATTAAGAAATGAACCCCGTCACAAGTAAAAAGCACATCAGAATTAGTAAGTTTCAGGAGTTTGATAGGGTTTGGACAAGTAGTAAATGAACTGCAGACATTCAAAAACTGCAAAGAAATGTTTGGTTACAGGGGACACTTGTCCCCTGTAACATACATTTCTTTGTAAATTTTGAGATGTTTGGAAAGCTGTTACTCGTTCAATATCTAACAAAACCTATCGAAACTTTGTAAACGTATTAATTAATTCTGACATGCTCTTTCTTGTGATGGGGTTCATTTCTTAATTAGATTAATTCTAAAAACTTGTTCCCAGTCCTTTACTCGTTTCCAAAGTGGCTAAGTTTAGCTACCATTACTTGACTCCATCTTAGGGTGATTATTTCAAGTGGTCAGGGTTTTTATTACAATAATAAAATATACGAGAATTCCTAACAAGTCTATGTACGTAATAATAGTCTATGTTCAAATATTTCCAAGGTGGGCTTTGAAAGAGTGCAGCCATTAGACTATTACCCTGTAATGTTCTTCCAGTTCGATTGTTTTACTGCTGTACTGAGTGGATAGTTCTTTAAGTTGCTTTGCCAGTCCCTGTAAAGAATACCACAAGCAACATTGACAAAGCCTGTAATCATATTCTTGTCTACAGGATATCAGGGATAGGAACAAGACTGTCTATGTTCCTCCCCGTTTACAATCTCTCAGACGTCCACGCCTGTAAAATGTTTATTGTATATTTGTGTAAAATGCTATATCATATTCTGAACATAAAAAATAGATTAAAAAAAAAAACAAGGTCAGGGGGTGAATGCTCGACATTTTTTTCCTTTTACCCCTCGTTTTTGCCTGCAGAATTCTAACGATTTGATGTTTCAAGTAGCATGTAGATTAACCATCACATGAGCTGCGCCCGAATAGAAGAGTTGTATCAATGTACAGTCAAACCTCTATTAAGTGGTCACTCTCGGGAAATAGCCTACTGACTGCTTAATAGAGGTGATCGCTTAATAAAGGTCAAGTTTACAGTAAGTATGGGGACCGATTTCCAAGGAATTTGAGTGAAAGTGACCTCTTTAATAATAGAGGGTGACCGCTTAACAGATGGCGGCTTAATAGAGGGTGATCGCTTAACATAGGGTCGCTTAATAGAGGGTGACCGCTTAGCAGAGGGCCGCTTAATAGAGGGTGATCGCTTTACAGAGGGCCGCTTAATAGAGGGTGATTGCTTTTCAGAGGGTCACTTAATAGAGGTGACCGCTTAACAGAGGGCCGCTTAATAGAGGGTGACCGCTTAACATAGGGCCGCTTAATAGAGGTGACTGCTTAACAGAGGGCCGCTTAATAGAGGTGACCGCTTAACAGAGGACCACTTAATAGAGGTGACCGCTTAACAGAGGGCCGCTTAATAGAGGTGACCGCTTAACAGAGGGCCGCTTAATAGAGGTGACCGCTTAACAGAGGGCCGCTTAATAGAGGGTGACCGCTTAACATAGGGCCGCTTAATAGAGGGTGATCGCTTTACAGAGGGCCGCTTAATAGAGGGTGACCGCTTAAGAGAGGGCCACTTAATAGAGGGTGATTGCTTTACAGAGGGCCGCTTAATAGAGGGTGACCGCTTAAGAGAGGGCCGCTTAATAGAGGGTGACCGCTTTACAGAGGGCTGCTTAATAGAGGTTTGACTGTATTTTTGGAATTCTTACAGCTGTTTCTTTGTCCTTCTGCCTCAGAACCTCATCGAGGTTTTGCTCCAGCCCAAGTTTATCACTGTTGAGTCTCTGCAGCTCGATTTCTTTTGAGGACACAGACTGCATGAGCCTCTGAAGAAGCAACAGAAAATTAATTATCAACACACTGACTTATGAACACAGCATTTAGTACGATTGTTATGAGTATGTAACTATAAATATTGGTACAAGTATTCACGGGAGCTATTGAACATTGTCATAGAAAAACGAAAATGTCAAAATAGGAATTAAAAGACAAAAGGAGAAGTTCAGCTTGAGTGCTCTGCTTTTGTCTTTTAATTATTTCCTATTTTGTAGTTTTCTTTTTTATATGACAATGTTATTACAATTAGGTGTCTACCGTAAAGTTCCGAAAGTAGCGATCCCCCCGAAAGTAGCGATCCCCCCGAAAAGTAGCGCGATCCCCCGAAAGTAGCGATCCCCCCGAAAGTAGCGATCCCCCCGAAAGTAGCGATCCCCCCGAAAGTAGCGATCCCCCCGAAAGTAGCGATCCCCCCGAAAGTAGCGATCCCCCCGAAAGTAGCGATCCCCCCGAAAGTAGCGATCCCCCCGAAAGTAGCGATCCCCCCGAAAGTAGCGATCCCCCCGAAAGTAGCGATCCCCCCGAAAGTAGCGATCCCCCCGAAAGTAGCGATCCCCCCGAAAGTAGCGATCCCCCCGAAAGTAGCGATCCCCCCGAAAGTAGCGATCCCCCCGAAAGTAGCGATCCCCCCGAAAGTAGCGATCCCCCCGAAAGTAGCGATCCCCCCGAAAGTAGCGATCCCCCCGAAAGTAGCGATCCCCCCGAAAGTAGCGATCCCCCCGAAAGTAGCGATCCCCCCCGAAAGTAGCGATCCCCCCGAAAGTAGCGATCCCCCCGAAAGTAGCGATCTCCCCGAAAGTAGCGATCCCCCCGAAAGTAGCGATCCCCCCGAAAGTAGCGATCCCCCCGAAAGTAGCGATCCCCCCGAAAGTAGCGATCCCCCCGAAAGTAGCGATCCCCCCGAAAGTAGCGATCCCCCCGAAAGTAGCGATCCCCCCGAAAGTAGCGATCCCCCCGAAAGTAGCAAATGTAACAAAAGCAATAGTCACAATAAAATACGTTCTAGATCCTGTGAATATTTGTTGTTTGTTAAAATGCCGTATGTGATGTCGTTTAAGGTACACGGTATGGCTCCTAAAAGTTAACGATTTTAGCACCCCGAAAGTAGCGACCACCCGAAAGTAGCGACTCCCCAAAAGTAACAGTTACCTAAGGTTGCTAAATCAGAAAGTAACGACCTTTCGGAACTTAACAGTATGTGCCAACAATTCAATGTCAGTCAGTGGTTGTAATCAGTACCTCTAACTCCATATCTTTAGCACCAATACTGTTTTGCAGGGAAGCAATATTGACATCCCTTGATCGAACAACCTCAGAGTGATCTTCAAATGTCTGTAAAGAAATCAAAGGCGAATATGGTATAGTACATATCACAATTACTTGCTATGAGCTAGTAACATTAGTAGGATATTGGTGAGCTTTTATACAGCCATAAGTAAGTATACATGTACAATGGCAAATACCACTCACTAGAATAGAAGCTAATCTAGCTGAGTAACAGTATATTTAGTTTAACATTATTAATGGTCGTCTATTAGAGAAGGAGAATTAAAACAGCAACATTTATAAGATATAAGGGAAACAAAAAGGAGACACACTAAGGGTGCGTTTGATTGATCTTATTCCGGAATAGGAATAATTCCAGATTCTGAGGCAGACGGATGTCGTCATTATTCTGGAATATTCCAAGCATTCTGCTATGATGAGCAGAATGTTTGGAATATATTCCGCTTATTCCGGAATCGGAACAGACTCAATTGAACGGACATTCTGTATTTTTCCAAGTATTCCTATTCCGGAATAAGGTCAATCGAACGCACCCTAAATAGAAAACTACAGAATAGTGAGATTATAAATTAATAAATTATTATTATTAATTATTATTACGAACATGAAAACGTACAATGAGTACTGTAATTACGTAAAATTGAATTTCCAACATTTTACAAGCAGACTTGTGGTTTGAGTAAAACAACGAACATATAAGTTAACTGTGAACCTCTGCATTTTTATAGGCGATTTCGGCACTGCTGCATGATGGGATATTTTGAATTTGAAGAGGGCCAGAGTCTCTTCAATCAAACCTTGATCAGTAAATAACTAGAGTAGCAGTAATTGGGAAGGCTGAAAACAGTGGTGGGCCAATGGCCCATCAATTGCTACATTTATGGGCCATACATTTTCTAAAGGGGCCATCACTCAAAAATAATGGGCCATTTTAGTGTTGTTATTTAATTAGTCTTATTGTGCACAATCGCGCGCGCTCTTAAAACCGCAAGTCAAAATGGGCAAAAAACTTTTTTTTCAAAATAGTATCCATGTTTTCCTTTTTTGATATCTAAAATAGCTTTCTGAACATGTTTTCGATTTTGAACATGTTTTTGATGTTGAAAAGCGCAAAAAGCAGCGGTTTTTAAAGAAACGAACTCTCATTATAGTATCCAGTCTCCCCTGGGAATTCAAAATGGCGGCCAAATTTTCGATTTTTTTTACGGCAAAATATCTCCGAAACGAAGACCCACTTTTTTTTTAAATTGTAATGCGCCCCTAAGGCCCCAAAGAAATTTTTTTTTTTGCGCCGTACGATCTAAAAACGTGCCAATGGACATGGCGCACGTCCTTCCCTATCACTGGAGTAGTATACACTAAATTGAAGAATCGTTGTCGGGTTCAAAATCATAGAACATTGAAGCTGAGACCGCTAGGATGTATGGGTAAGCGATAAATCAGCTAAGTTTTATGTAGTCAGAGGAAAATGTTGGTGTTTATTGAAAGAAATGATCTCTCTGAGCAAAATTCAACACATATTCGGGAAATAAATTACAAATAATCGACGTCATTTGACACATTTACCGCTTTCCCAGGTATCCCTAGCAGTCTAAACTTCTATGTTCTATGATTTTGAACCCGACGACAATTCTGCAATTCAGTGTATAGCACTGACCTGATAACATTTCATATTTGCAGTATGTGCAGACTCGCGGGCTGCTGCAAGACTTTTCTCCAAGTCATCAATTTTGGTTTTATTTTTAAGCTGAAAAGTAATAAAGTACCAAGCAAGTGTAAGCAAAATATTTATCATTAATTTATAAGACATGAAAATAATAAAGATGACGATGGCAATGATGGTGGTGGTAATGATGATAATGAATGGATACTGATGAGATGGTGTTACTGTGGATATCATGATGATGACAACACAATTAGATGGTGATATGGTGATGGTGGTGGCGGTAATGATGATAATGAATAATAATATGGTTACTGAATGGTTACTGATGAGATGGTGTTACTGTGGATATGATGATGATGACAACACAATTAGATGGTGATATGGCGATGATGGTGTTGGTAATGATGATAATGAATGGATACTGATGAGATGGCGTTACTGTGGATATGATGATGATGACAACACAATTAGATGGTGATGATGGTGGTGGTAATGATGATAATGAATGGATACTGATGAGATGGCGTTACTGTGGATATCATGATGATGACAACATAATTAGATGGTGATGATGGTGGTGGTAATGATGATAATGAATGGATACTGATGAGATGGCGTTACTGTGGATATCATGATGATGACAACACAATTAGATGGTGATGATGGTGGTGGTAATGATGATAATGAATGGATACTGATGAGATGGCGTTACTGTGGATATCATGATGATGACAACATAATTAGATGGTGATATGGTGATGATGGTGTTGGTAATGATGATAATGAATGGATACTGATGAGATGGTGTTACTGTGGATATGATGATGATGACAACACAATTATATGGTGATATGGTGATGATGGTGGTGGTAATGATGATAATGAATGGATACTGATGAGATGGTGTTACTGTGGATATGATGATGATGACAACACAATTAGATGGTGATGGTGGTGTTGGTAATGATGATAATGAATGGATACTGATGAGATGGCGTTACTGTGGATATGATGATGATGACAACACAATTATATGGTGATATGGTGGTGGTAATGATGATGTCATGAATGGATACTGATGAGATGGTGTTACTGTGGATATGATGATGATGACAACACAATTAGATGGTGATATGGTGATGATGGTGTTGGTAATGATGATAATGAATGGATACTGATGAGATGGTGTTACTGTGGATATGATGATGATGACAACACAATTAGATGGTGATATGGTGATGATGGTGGTGGTAATGATGATGTCATGAATGGATACTGATGAGATGGTGTTACTGTGGATATGATGATGATGACAACACAATTAGATGGTGATATGGTGATGATGGTGGTGGTAATGATGATAATGAATGGATACTGATGAGATGGTGTTACTGTGGATATAATGATGATGACAACACAATTAGATGGTGATATGGTGATGATGGTGGTGGTAATGATGATAATGAATGGATACTGATGAGATGGTGTTACTGTGGATACTAGTATGATGATGATGAGAACACAATTTAGTGATGATGGTGGTGGTAGTGATGAAGATGATGGTAATGATAACACATGTGATAATCAGCCCTGCATGTATGTTGGGTTATGGCCTCAACTCTACCTGTTCATCGGATAAACTGTCCGCTGAATTCCTCGAGTTGAATTGTTGTCTTTCTGCTTCATGGAGCTGGTTTTTGAGTTCCTGCATTAACAACAACCAGCAACTTTTAAAAAACACTTACTATTTGACACTGAGAGTATTTGCATTCAGGACTTTCTGTCTAAGAATGCAAATCACGTGTTAAACTAGCGGCAAATCACGTGTTAAACTAGCGGCAAATCACTTGTTAAACTAGCGGCAAATCACGTGTTAAACTAGCGGCAAATCACGTGTTAAACTAGCGGCAAATCACGTGTTAAACTAGCGGCAAATCACGTGTTAAACTAGCGGCAAATCACGTGTTAAACTAGCGGCAAATCACGTGTTAAACTAGCGGCAAATCACGTGTTAAACTAGCGGCAAATCACGTGTTAAACTAGCGGCAAATCACTAGTTAAACTAGCGGCAAATCACGTGTTTAACTAGCGGCAAATCACGTGTTAAACTAGCGGCAAATTACGTGTAAACTAGCGGCAAATTACGTGTAAACTAGCGGCAAATTCGCGGCGACTTCACTGCGAGAAAACGTGAGAAAGTCGCTACTGATTCGCTACTGATTCGCTACTGATTCGAATGTTCGAAAGTTAGTGCAATTTTCACTAAAAACAAATTAACAACAATCACTCTTCCCCCTTTCTCTTCAGTTTACATTGACGACGAGAAAGCACGGCCATGCCGAGATAAATACATGCCAGCTTCAATTGGATTGTCTAAATATACCATTTTCTGAATATCAGATATGGATGTAAATTCGCAGTGAAATTGTCGCTAGCTTACACGCGAGATCAAATCGTCATGAAAATCGCCGCTCAAATCGTGCCTTTATAACATTATATTACATTGCATGGTGAACACATTGACTCGTGTACAATGTAAAGAAGGTGTAAAGGAAAACTGTCTACACTGTTTGATAGCCTTTCTTGCACACTTCTATCAGAACGGCGGTACAACAAGCATTTTTACACGGTGCATCACGTAGCCAGGGGGGGGGGGGGGGGGGGGGACTCGGGGGGTACCAGTGACGGACGGGGAGGTGCGAAGACCTTTTTTGGGTTTAAAATTCGCGGCCTGGGACTTTTTGGGGGTTAGCAATTTTCTGGTGCCCTTTTTTTGATATAAAGATTTTGGCAAGGACTTTTTTTGGGGTTGATAAAAATGATATCCTACCGTTCTCGATTTGATGCGGAGAAAAAAATGGATCATTGGGCATCATTGATACTGTGATACTTACCCTGTTGATCTTGTCTAGTTTTCTTGCCTTGTCTTTCAAATCCTGCATAAATATGCACACAACAATCAACATATACATGTAATACAGTCCTTCTCAAAAAGATTGTCCAGATGAAAAGACTATTAAACTCATCACCAATAGATGAGCTTGGAGGTAGGGGCCAATAGGGTGGGGATGCCAAGACCTACAACTGGCTACTCAGTTACCATGGCAACCCCTGACCTACAAGCTAGCGATGCAAGGTTACCATGGCAACCCTGTCACAGCCCACCACTAAAGGCACCTGTCACACTGATGAATCAGTGGAGTACTTACCTGCTCCTATATTTACCAGTAGGGAGGGAGGGATGGAATAAGTAGTGACAAGCTGATCCGCGACGATCAGCACAATACACAGCAATAAAGCAAGGCAATGATCCGCGACGATCAGCAAGAATGCAAGGCGCAACTAATGAACACATGTGAACCCAGTGACAACCCCTGGGCCACCCCACACTTCCAGTGAGACTGAACCGCTGGCCAGCATTGATTCGAGTTTAACTATGCCTAAATTGCATTTAGCCACAATCAATACTACAATAAAGTCACGTGATTCTGTTTTCAATAAACTTGAAACTTGAAACTCTCTCATTTCCACATCCTTTTCTCCTTTCTTCTGCTTCGAGTTGTAATAAAATTGCCGCTCAAATCGTGTGACAAAAATTGCAAGAAAAATCGCCAAGGAAAACGATAGTTTAGAAGAATTTTCAAGTCAGGAACGACTAGATTGATGCCAAGTTTCCCTTGGTGTGAAGAAAGAAAAGGGTTCCAGGGGGGACAGTACGCACAGACTATAGAGTGCACAGCGTACCTCAAAAGATTGATTTCTTTTGTTTAGTTCTTCTGCCAGGTTCTTGAGCTTTTTCTCACCCTCTACGAGTTTTCTGAGACCATCTTGCGCTTTCTTAAAGAGTAATATTTCATAGTTAGTTACATGTAGACAGTAAAGTTTAAATAACATTGTACAATATACAATATATATACAGTCATTTGCAAAAATTCTGGCCGCCACGATATATCAATATATCGGGTGCATTATGGGTAATTAAATAATACTATTTTGAGTTTCCTAACTTATTAAATGAAGCAAAATTTACAAATAACAAACGTAAGACTAATAAACATCATACTAAATATTTCTACCAACTTTGCTGGCGTTAACCCGCTTTAAGGGGAATTTTCGATTATTTAATTACCCATAATGCACCCGATATATTGATATATTGATATTTCGTGACGGCCAGAATTTTTGCAAATGACGGTATCTATAAATATATGATTACAAGTTGCGAATGTATTTTAAATGCGAGTACAATGTCTCCCCGTAATACCACAGGTAGCCCAAGCTCAGTATCAGTGGAGTAAATACAGTAAATGTATTGTCTTTCTCGTTCTGGTAGTCTCCTTCACAGCCATTTTTAGTCTCGCTCCGGGAATGGACCGCAGGGGAGTGGAGCGAGACTAAACATGGCTGCGAAGGAGACTATTGTTCTGGTGTACTTTAACAAAAAAATATATAATCATTTGCCTTTATACGCCTCGTACTTGTTCCTTGTGTTGTCCTTTACCTCTGTTGGAATTTCTAGGCCATTCCGCTTGAAATGGAGAGAGTTACGGCGGTTTAAAAAAAAATCCTACCAGTTAAGAAAATTAGGATTTTTTAGTAACCGCCGTAACTCTCTCCATTTCAAGCGGAATGGCCTAGAAATTCCTACAGAAGTAAAGGACAACACAAGGAACAAGTACGAGGCGTATAAAGGCAAATGAATTTTTTTTTTCAAGTACACCAGAACAAGAAAGCCTATACATTTACTGTATTTACGCCACTGATACTGAGCTTGGGCTACTATACCTGTGGTAATACTCGAGAAAACATCCAATAATGGATTTATTATACAACGGCATTACATTATTAGTGTTATTTGGTAAAATGTTCATATTATTACGATCGTACTGTTACAGCTACATGTAGTTATCAGACTTACTTGTTTTTCTTCTATGAGTGTTTTAGATTTGTCTTCGAGTTGCTGAAATAATAAGTTTTGCATCTACATTGTAATGAATTAGTTATAAATCAGGTGATTGTAGGTCCTCTAAGGGTGTGTATACATGTAGATATCAGTCCTTGGACTAAGTCAGGACAAGTCATCAATCTTCAGGGGTGGACCCATAAATTTTGCAAGGCGGGGGGGGGGGGGGGGGGGGGGGGGATCTTTCAGGTTGGACATTGGTTTCAGCCAAATTTTATGTAAATAATTTTTGGCAAAAAAGTTTATTCAAAAATTTTTTTTGGCAAAAAAGGTATTCGAATTTCCAAAAGGGGGGGGGGGGGGGGCGTGTACCTCCTTTGCCCCACCCTAAATCCGCCCCTGGTCTTTCTTGCATTCATTCTTTATTTCTCAATCATTCTTTCTGTTTCTCCATAATACAAACCTTGTTTGTTGTTCTTTGATTTTCTAAGGCCTCGTTTAGCTCATCAATCATTCTAAAAGTACAAGATCGATCAAATACATTCATAATATTATGACTGCAGTACGATTGTTCTACAAATGTAGCTTACTTGTCTTTCACATTCAAGGTTTCGTTCCCCTGAAGAAAAACACAACAATTTGGTAAGTGACTTTATTGTATAGCACAGATACTACGCGCGCTCTTATTGGTCAATTAGCGGGCCGTAACCTCCCGTACGGCCCGCTGAAAACAGAAAAGTGAGGAAAAGCTATATAATAAATATCTTATTAACCTCGCTTGCTCGGTCTGAACGGGAAGTTTTGGATCCTCGTTTCCCCCCACTTTTTATGGCCCGCGCGCTTCGTGCTTGGGCCATAAGGCCGTGTGAAAAAACTTGGTCCATAACTTCCCGTACGGACCTCGCGCTCGGTTAATAAGAGGTTTGAATACACTGCTAATGAGGGTTTATCACGTAATTTCAAAACTCATAGGACAAAAAAATGATTATCATAGCTGGAAAGAGCTCGTTAAAATTAGTAAAAATGTACAAATAGTGAAGATATGAATTTTCAAAAATCGAAATTTTGTATGAAAACCTTTGTTGGAGGCAAGAGTTGCCTACCAGCGTAAATTTCCAAAGGTTTTCATATAAAAATTCGATTTTTGAAAATTCACATACGGTATTTGCAATTTGTGAAGCGATCTTTTCCAAACTTCATATTTTTACTAATTTCAACGAGCTCTTTCCAACTATGATAATCATTTTTTGTCCTGAGTTTTGAAATTACATGATAAACCCTCATCGGCACACGTACATACAGAGAGGTGTGTAGGGGGTCTTGCAACCCCTACTAAACAAGAACGTTTCCTTCCATTGTAATCAAAGTGCCACCTTGGGAACAGTGGGATGGAGACTGGGGATTTCCCTGGGACTGCACAGACAATGATTGCCTTGTTGATAGAGTGGTTTTCGTATGAGTGGGAAGTAGTTACGGTACGGTTCGTGCCGTGCGGTGACATTATCCAAGCATTCTGATTGCCTTTCAGTTTGTTTCGTAGGACATTATTTAAACAACTTTTGAATTGTATATTTTAATTACCGGTAACGTTTATCGCTTCTGATTGGTTGAGCAATGATTTTGCGTGCTGTGATTGGTTGAAAAGAATGTCTTCCATTCCGTGTCGTGACCGTAACTCCGTGCCGTAGGTTTCCCACTCATACTACTCATATGCAAACGACTCTATAACAACAACAACTTTATTACCTTAAAATGACAACAGATTTAATATATCTAAGTCTGTTACATGTAGATGATAGTTATATGTACAGGAATCTGGTGGAATACTGTATTTTCTCACCTGCATCTGGTCTTCATGAAATGCCTCGGAACTTTCAAGTAGTTTCTCATTGAGCTGCTGATTCATGTTCACTGCTTCAGTCTAGTGGTCAATAAAGTCACAACAAATTACATGAACACCCTAAACATTGCCCTGTTTACAAGGAGACAGTATAGCTTTACTCTAGCGGTAAGGCTACCCTGGTGGTGGTACTGTAGGATTACCCTAGTGGTATTGTTGTTACATGAACACCCTAAACATTGCCCTGTTTACAAGGAGATATAGCTTTACTCTAGCGGTAAGGCTACCCTGGTGGTGGTACTGTAGGATTACCCTAGTGGTATTGTTGTTACATGAACACCCTAAACATTGCTTACAAGGAGATATAGCTTTAATCTAGCGGTAAGGCTACCCTGGTGGTGGTACTGTAGGATTACCCTAGCACTTGGTATTGTTGTTACCATTGAGGTAGGGTTACCCAGCTGGGAGTAGGGTACCCTGGTGGTAGTGTTAGCCTGGGGGTAGGGTTGTTACCCTGGGGGAAGGTTGTAGCCATGGAGGTAGGGCTACATGTACCCTGGTGGTGGTACTGTAGGGTACCCTGGTGGTAGTGTTAGCCTGGGGGTAGGGTTGTTACCCTGTGGGAAGGTTGTAGCCATGGAGGTAGGGCTACATGTACCCTGGTGGTGGTACTGTAGGGTACCCTGGTGGTAGTGTGAGCCTGGGGGTAGGGTTGTTACCCTGGGGGAAGGTTGCTGCAATGGAGGTAGGGCTACCCTGGTGGTAGGATTACCCTGGTGGTAGTGTTACTCTGGGGTTAGAGTTACCCAGCTGGGTGTAGGGTACTCTGGTGGTAGTGTTAGCCTGAGGGTAGTGTTGTTACCCTGGGGGAAGGTTGCTGCAATGGAGGTAGGGCTACCCTGGTGGTAGTGTTACTCTGGGGTTAGAGTTACCCAGCTGGGAGTAGGGTACTCTGGTGGTAGTGTTAGCCTGAGGGTAGGGTTGTTACCCTGGGGGTGGGGTTGTTACCATGGAGGTAGGGCTACCCTGGTGGTAGGAATACCCTAGTGGTAGTGTTACTCTGGGGTTAGAGTTACCCAGCTGGGAGTAGGGTACTCTGGTGGTAGTGTTAGCCTGAGGGTAGGGTTGTTACCCTGGGGGTGGGGTTGTTACCATGGAGGTAGGGCTACCCTGGTGGTAGGATTACCCTAGTGGTAGTGTTACTCTGGGGTTAGGGTTACCCAGCTGGGAGTAGGGTACTCTGGTGGTAGTGTTAGCCTGAGGGTAGGGTTGTTACCCTGGGGGTGGGGTTGTTACCATGGAGGTAGGGCTACCCTGGTGGTAGGATTACCCTAGTGGTAGTGTTACTCTGGGGTTAGGGTTACCCAGCTGGGAGTAGGGTACTCTGGTGGTAGTGTTAGCCTGGGGGTAGTGTAGGGTTACCCTGGTGGTAGTGTTACTCTGGGGTTAGAGTTACCCAGGTGGGAGTAGGGTACTCTGGTGGTAGTGTTAGCCTGGGGGTAGGGTTGTTACCCTGGGGGAAGGTTGCTGCAATGGAGGTAGGGCTACCCTGGTGGTGGTACTGTAGGGTACCCTGGTGGTAGGGTTACTCTGGTGGTAGTGTTAGCCTGGGGGTAGTGTAGGGTTACCCTGGTGGTAGGATTACCCTGGTGGTAGTGTTTCTCTGGGGTTAGGGTTACCCAGCTGGGAGTAGGGTACCTTGATGGTAGTGCTAGCCTGGAGGTAGGGTTGTTACCCTGGGTGAAGGTTGTTACCATGGAGGTAGGGCTACCCTGGTGGTAGTGTTACTCTGGGTTTAGAGTTACCCAGCTGGGAGTAGGGTACCCTGATGGTAGTGTGAGCCTGGGGGTAGGGTTACCATGGAGGTAGGGCTACCCTGGTGGTAGTGTTTAAGGTTCCATGTTTTGTCATTCTATTCCACAAGGGAAAGACCACAGTAGGAATCATTCAGAACTGTTCCCTCTTTCTGGAAATGAATACTCCCTTTATATCTGTGGTAGAGTCCTTACCAGCCTTTCTGCAATATCCTCAATATCTTCTTTAGTTGCAGTCAGTTCCTGTCAGAAAGCAACAATACATTGTACATGTAGAGCATGTAAAACTAATATAATGATATGTGACTACAACACTAACATACTTTGTCAATGTCATAAATCTTGTTTTCATAGTTTCTTCTGACTTCCTTCATCTCTTCCAAGTGTTCTTCTTTAATCTACAGATAGGAAACAATGTCATTAAGAGAGGAAAGGAAACAGATAGGAAACAATGTCATTAAGAGAGGAAAGGAAAGAGGAAGGCAGGATCAACACAAAGGATTTAGTCTACTGAAATAAAGTCATTATTATTATTGTTATTTTTATTATTATCTACCAAAAGTACATTGCATCTTCAGCACTCTAGTTTGCCCCCATAATGTAGCCAGAGATGTGGTAACAATAGGATTATCTTGCCATCACTCAAACTTACATGTAGTCCCTCTTCAACATGAGACTACTACAACAAACAGAACTACTGTATGTACAGCAATAGACCTTTTTACCGATACGGTGGCCATTTTGGATTCTATTGTTTTGGCTAATTAGCCATTACCTAAATGAGCAGGGGACTGGGAACAAGTTTATTAGAATTGATGCAATTACAAAATGAAGTTCATGACATGAAACAGCATGTTGAAAATAGTATATGTGCAAAGTTTGATGTGATTTGAGCGAGTTCTGTCGGAATTATAAACTTTTTGAAATTGTGTTGTCCAGCCAAAATTTTACAGTGAATGTATGGTTTGGCTGGACAACGTCAAAAATTCATAGAGTTCGTATGGGAAAATAGACATATTTGATGTCCTCTAGCATCGTCAATATTAAGCCGAAGTTCACCAAACTTTCCAGACTAGCTAAGTTTGATCTGCTCTCTCAGAAAATGAAGACCATTTTTGCAAGTTTCTTATTGAATTAGTTTTACAGACTTGGTCCCAGTTCCCTGCTCGTTTAGGTAATGGCTAATACATTATGGGATGCTCAGGGTGCAAATGACCCAAAACAGTACAGTGTGGAGTTGCGTCAATCTTCTCTTTCTTTCTCCATGGCCCAATAGGAGCAGGATGGCTTAGTTGGTTAGTGCAAGAGGTACCTGGTTTGATTCTTCATGACCTCACATCCTTGTTTCGACTTCTTTCTAATCCTTGTAACTCAATGCAGCTTTAAATACCCTTAAAACTGAGCACTTATGGAGGGAGGGGAGTAAAGTGTGCACAGTCACCCTCAGAGTTACCGACGTTAAATAAGGTTGCTTGATAATAATGTTATTTATAACATATAGGTACATGTATGATATAACGCACGCTCTGATTGGTTGGTTAGCGTGTGTCCGTAAGCCCACAGGCACACAGTCGCGCCCATGGACACACGCTCATGTCATCGGCATAGCGCACGCTCTGAATTCAATTGGAAAATCAAATTGTTTTATTTGAATTTGCAGTGACTATGTTATAAAAGAAATGGTCAACGCTTAATTTAGCTGTGTGTCCATCAAGTTTATGGAGCATTGACCATTCCTTAATTGTAATGTTCTGTTAGTACAGACCTGCTTCATCTGTGAGTCACTGTGATTTGCAATCATCTCAACAGCATCCCTATAAAGGAAATATGTACATGTATACATGAACATTGTATCATGACAATGATTACACAGTACATACATACATACACACATACATAAAGTTTATTTATAAACACGGTAAAATCATCAGTAGAAATACAATACAATGGTTATCTAAAATATTAAAAATAAGTTACATCATATGTTACTGTTTTACATGATTGCCGTGTGGGAATTAAATGATCATAAAATTCCGTTAATTTCTCTCTTGAATGTTCTTCATATCCATACTTTATGCCCGCCTTGCTATTACATATACAGTTTTAAATTTTAAAACAACCATTACAGTAACACCCCTCTACAACATCTTTCTAAGGCCACCTTTGCTTGGTAACTACTGCTGCAGTGTGCCATCACAAATTCACACCAGTGGAGTAGGGGGAGAGGGTTGGGGGGGGGGGGGGGGGGGGGGGGGGGGGGGAACTCACAGACAAGAGTATACAAATAGACCTTTTTACCGATACGGCGGCCATTTTGGATTCTATTGTTTTGGCTAAAACATTATGGGATGCTCAGGATGCAAATGACCCAAAAACTGTAGTGTGGAGTCGCGTCAATATATTATTTCACTCTAACCATAGTGTTGTATGGCTTACTATCTACATTTTGTACAAATTCATATTGCTTTAAATTAAGTTTTCATAGTTTTTCATGGTCAAATGGTTACTACATTGTAGCTTGCACCCTGGGCATCCCATAATTCAATATGCCATTTTTGAATGTCTGCAGTCCATTTGCTACTTGTCCAAACCCTATCAAACTCCTGGAACTTACTAATTCTGACATGCTCTTTCTTGTGATGGGGTTCATTTCTTAATTAGATTAATTCTAAAAACTCGTTCCCAGTCCTTTACTCGTTTCCAAAGTGGCTAATTAAAACTGGAAAAAGGGGATGCTCTGCCCTGACAGTCCCCTCCATACCCCCCTGATTCACTGTCTCTAAAATGAACACCAATGAACAGTGGTTGGTTTAGAGGTGAATCTACATTTGTAATAATCTACAATCAATATGTTTTACTAATTCTAATTAACAGTTAGTCACCAAAGGCGAGGTGAATATCGGTGAATAATAACCGAGACGAAGTCGAGGTTATTATTGAATAATAACCGAGACGAAGTCGAGGTTATTATCACTGCTATTCACTGAGCCTGAGGTGACTAATTGTTTTAGTAGAATTACACAGGTAATTATTTGAAAAAAAAAAAAAAAAATTATAAGCATTTTAACCCATTGACTCCTACACCGGCCAAAACCGGCCGTAAACATCGATACTGCTTTGAAAAATTCTTACTTTCTGAATTTTCGTAACATCGATCTCATGGCCAGTTATTAGTGACAACTAGAGAACTCTTCATATTTTAACCTCAAGTAAACTGATTTACAGGTCCGATTTCTGGGCATTAGTTCAATTTGTTTGCCATAAAAATCAAAAATGCGTGTTTTTGACGCAATTTTACACCTCGAAAATGACCGACATTTGACTTGGATTTTCTTCCAAAATACATCCTTGCGAAACAAAACGCCACTTTCTCAGCAAACTTCCATCTCTCTTCTTGATATCGTCGTGAATTTTGCCCTCTCTTTTCCTTAACTCGCCGAACAATAGCCATTTCCTTAGGACCACTTTCGCTAACACGTGTTTTCCTTCTGCACGCCCGAAAAGGATGCCGGGAAACATCCGGGAATTTCGGCATAGATCTCCCCCGAAAATCCCTCTTTTAAGAATATATAGAGTGTCGAGCCACTCGGTCCTACAGGCAAAATATTGCACCGGTTGCATTCTTTACAAGTCCAAAGTCGCCAAAAATGCCTTTGTAGGTCCTGGAATCCACCACAGAAAGACCAGAGAGACGATTTCACAATTGAGTCCGCCATTTTGAATTTCCAAACGGCAAAGTCGAAATCTGTTCGTGAATTCGTATCTAAACTCCTGAGTTCTTCCAGGAGAACGGTCTCTACCACACCAGTCAAGCTTAATGATGCTGTCCTGGGGGCTTCTGTGGTGAATAATGGCTATAAACACTCTAAAAATGCAAAATTGACCGCTCCTAGTAGCTACGAGATGCTGTTCCTCGCGGAGATTCACGACAAGAGAAAGATTACGTCAGAACCTGAGCCCGTGGGCTTTCAGAACTGTCAAGATTTCCATGGAAACCCCTTATATGGAATCGAAATTTCCTACGACGTGATTAGGTCCAGAAAATCGCTAAAAAACGCAAAATAGCTCAGGAGCGAATGGGTTAAAGAAAATAAATTTTTATTTCATATTTCAAAAGCTGGCAGCCATTTTGTCAAAATGCTGTAGGTAACTATCGAGAATTAGTATAAACAAACTAGTGGTCTAGATCACATATCCTGCAATCTGATTGGCTACGCTACTAGGGGTCTAATAGTGATAGTCCCCTAGTAGCGAATCACCATGGTAACCATTGGCCGTGAAAGATGAAGCAAGATGGCGGACAAACCCGATGGTTGTTTTTTCGCTAAAAAGAGCTAAAATAGACCGAGAAACAAATCTCAAGAGCAAGAAATGGAAAAAGCACATAAATATAGACATCTCATTGACAATTCAAGCAAGTTTTCTTTGGCTGACACTGCAGAAAGGCTGAGCGAGAAACGATCGTTGAAGTTGAAGAATTTTCGTGCCGATTTTTCAACTTTTAAAACTGAGCGAAGACAAAGTCAAATGGAGTACTGATAGTGATAAAGGTAATAAGGCTACACCACTCTTGACTCGTGTTTTGTTCATTTGTTATTTGATTTATGAAAGTTTTTCAACAAAAGAACCAACTTTTCTGGTTTAGTTTTAACTAAACTGAAACAGCTCGATTTAGTTCAGCCAAATGTGTACTTATGACTAGCATAAAATTCGTATTCTTCTTACTTATGCAAATTAAACAAGAAATATTGGTGTAATATTAAGTATGCTAGTTTGTTTATACTAAAACAATTAGACAACTCGCCCTCGTTGTCTATGAGCTAAGTAAGATAGTCAACTCGGCAGGAGCCTCGTTGACTATCTGCTCATAGCCAACTCGGACTCGTTGTCTAATTGTTAAATAGTCCAAAGTTCTCAACCAATCAGCGCGCTTGATTTTCTATAATCACCTGTGTAATTCTACTAATACTAGTGCCTGTACTTACGAGGCCTTTATAAGCAGTTGTTGTTTCTCAACCAGTTCCTTTTTCAGTTCCTCAACTGTAATTTTCAACTCGATATTCTAAAGAGCGAAAACAATATTCTTATTTCATGACAAGACAGCATCAATCACTGAATCAATCAATCAATATATCTGTACAGTACTGTACATACAGTGGAACCTCTATATAACGGCCATCCTCAGGACTTTGCAAAGTGGCCGTTATATAGAGACGGCTGAGGTGGCTGCTTAATAGAGGTATCATTTACAGAGTTTCAGACTGACCAAAAATATTGGGACCTTGAAAAGTGGCTACGGAATAGAGGGTGGCTGTTTTTTTTACAACATTTGTCAAATTTCTCACGCGCTGATTGGATTTAGCCATTATCGATAAGAAGACAGACGTATAGAATGACGTCTCGCTCGCGCACGGAACCAGCTTGCGCTTGATTCAGTTTTTCTTTCAAATCTATTTGTCATTTTGGGAGCCTTTTCCACTTTCCTGAGTAAATATTGTTGTAAAAAACAAATCGAAGTCGCTTTTCTATGGTCTGTACTCTTATCGACCATAGAAATGACGTCAGAAAATGATCAAAACTTTGCAGTGAAACCACTCGCTACTCTCGTGGTTCCCCGCTCGTGGTTCCACTTGGGTTTTGATCATTTTCTGACGTCATTTCTAGGGTCGATAAGAGTACAGACCATAGAAAAGCAACTTTGATTTGTTAAATAGAGGTCTGTTACAAAAATGTATACATTGTATATATAGAGGTTCCACTGTAGTACTGTACATCAGTCCATTCAGACCTGTAGACACCAGCTACAATGTACTTACAGCTTTAAATATGTACTCTGGAGTATCATTGTGACTCAGTCTCTCCTCCAGGAAGTAGATCCTTAATTTTAGACCAAAGTTCTCCTTCTTTAAGTCTGACATTTGCTGCATTTAAAACATAAAACATTAGTTTATAGCACTGTACAGTCATGAATGTAAATCAGTTGGTGAATCCTGCAATGTCACCACATAGCATATTGTTAAATACAGGTACATGTATGTAACACATTTTAATAGAAACCAACTAGCATACTATCACGAATCCTGCAATCTGATTGGTTAACATACTCTCTATCTACGTACATGTATAACCTATTGCATGATAGATAGTGAGTAGTGAAAAAGTCGGCGTTTTGAACAAAAACAAAGCAAAAAAATCAATAAATAAGAACACTGTATTAATTCGAAGGTACATGTACATGTAGTATGCTGACTACTCATTTTCTATGAGTTCAAATAGTCAACTCGACGCTACGCGCATGCAGAGCATCTGATAGAGTGCGGGGAATAATTGAAAATAGTGCGGAATAGTGCGAATTTTTTTTGGAAATAGTGCAAAATAGTGCGGAAATCTAAATTAGCATATTTAGAGAGTTTAATTTATTTGAAATACAAATTTTTATTGTCAGTAATTCCTGTGCGGACATTTTCCCGCCAACAACATCCTGATTTTTATTGATAACTGTGATTGGACAAGAATTGACAAAATTCTGCCAATCGTAAGCCTTCTTAGAATAAAAACTAGTCTCCAGGAGAACCTACGTAAACTAAGGTGTTTAGATTCTCAAATTCGCCATAAAAGCAATGAAATCTGCCTAGAAATGACAAATTTGGAAGGTAATATTAGTTCAGAAGAAATTTATATTTCATGAATTCAATGGTGATTTATTCTGGTCATTTTTTCCCGAAAATAGTGCGGAAAACAATCAATAGTGCGATTCGGTGCGATTTTAGGTCAATAGTGCGAAATCGCACCCTCGCACTCTATCAGATGCTCTGCATGTTAACTATTGACTCATAGAAAACTCGAACTCGTAGTCTAATTGTTAAATAAAAATGTACATGTACAATGTATCACTGTCAATAGTCAAGATTGTTGTACATGTACTTGACGTAACTGCAACTTGTAAATGTACGGGTATATATAACTATATGTACATTTACATGTACATGTATACAGTATCGTCATCATCATGTTACATTGTAAATATACACAAATCCTGAAATGTACGGTACCTCATTAAATATTTTGGTCATTTTCGTCATTTCTGAAAATTATTTTTCAAACCTTGCATCCTCATAATAATAACTATATTCTACAATGTTTCCAAGTCCTCATGTAATAATGAATTAATGGTTTATACATACATGTAGTGCATGTACAGTACATGTATCAGTATCCATGCATGTATGAAATACATGTACATGTAGTTCTGAATCATAACCAATGAAGAGAATACAAAATGTAAATTATATTTTTTTCACTTTCAAAACTACTAAAAAGGAAACAGCAAATTGAAATTTGACATGTACAACTGTACACATGAACTGAAATACCAATAATAACAAAAACAAACTTTCTTTACATGTCGGGTTGGGTAAGATGGTCTGTGTTCTTTGATAACCTACTGTACATTGGATGGCATTAGAGCCATGCCATCCAATGCATTTTCCAAACAAAATCTTAGAAAACAAACAATTTCGAGCTGCTCTAAAGATTTCTGGAGTTCAATTTAAAGGGGTTGGGGTCACATGACCTCTTAGTCCAAGTGGCCTACATGTGTGTATTATTTTGTAACAGTACATTGTGTAAACTTCTATTGAGGAGAAGGTGCTGCCTTTGTAATTACATCTGCAAATGGTTAGACCTTCATGTCTTCTTGGATAAGGATGTTAAAGTGTCTATCACCCCTGTGAGATTGTTTAAAAAAATCAATTCAAAATAAGCTGAATAGTTGGTGGGGTATTTTGTGATTTGAACCTTGCGTTTATGAGTTATAGAGGTTTGAAATCTCAATATGCAAATTTGATGACGTCTACTAAGGAATTTGCCATAACTTACAATGTATTTCTAAAGACTTTTTCAAGAATACATGTAGCCTATTTTTTGAAATGGGGAAAAAGGTATAAAATCATTTATATAAAGACTGTGAAAATATTCTGCAAGTTTACAAATGTCAATAATCAGCACAAGGGCATTTTTGTATAATAAATGAAGTCTTAGTAGACGTCATCAAATTTGCATATTGAGATTTCAAACCTCTATAACTCATAAACGCAAGGTTCAAATCACAAAATACTGAAACCTCCAACTATTCAGCTTATATTGAATAGATTTTTTAAACAATCTGACAGGGGTGATAGGCACTTTAAACCTGAGGTCCTGTCTCCTGACCCTAATCTAACCTGTCCACGGTGGACATTGAAGAACCTGTTGAACTCTTCGTAAGAGTAGGGGATTGTTACCCGGTTCAACAGCCTTAACTTCAAATTGGAGGCATAACATACTAACATACTACAATTAACATGTACATGTAACTCCTCATGATTGGAAGCATCCTCGGAACCCAGGGGTATATTCTGTCGCTCGTTACTCGCTCCCAGAGAAATACCCCTGGGAATGAAGTCTGTTGGAACTTGTTCTGGAAGTCAAAATGGCGGCTGTCCTATACAAACCAGAATATACTTGATACTGATTGGTTGACCTTTCTAGGTTGACCAATCAGAAACGAGAGTAATTTTGACTTCCGGAACAAGTTCCAACAGACTTTGTTCCCAGGGGTATTTCTCTGGGAGTGAGTAATGAGCAACAGAATATACCCCTGGGTTCCCGAGGATGGATTGGAAGCTGCTCGGCTTTTATAAAATACAATAATGATTTTTAACTTGATATGTTCTCTGTCTGGCTATGTGGGTCTTGCGTGTTGATTATCACAATTTAGGGATTCGTACCCAGTCTCTCACGATATGAAATCCGGCAATGTGCTTTAAAACTGCACATAGCATTATATACAATTGTATATTATATGGGTCTAGACGAAAATTACTTTGTAATTCTAGTTTTACCCAATAAAGTGTTATTATTATAGCAGCGCACGCATGCTTGTTTTATAATTCTTCAATACTACAGGTATAACAGTGACTCACCAATTCATAATCTCTCATAGTTTTGATCTGTGACGATGCAGAACCATCTCTACCTAACAAATTACAACAAGTCAATTTATAAAGACTATAGTATAAGAACTTACAGTTGTAAAAGTATAAATGATCTTGACTTGTTGTACTCACAAAGAAAACCAATTTGACATATCGGATTACAAACTATGCCAAGAATTTTCACTTCATCTACTTTTTAATCGTGTCAAAGTTTTCAAAGAATTAAAAAATTAAGCTTACCTTGATCGTTCATTCCTGGGAGATTTTGAATTCCGCCGTCGGGAAAATCTCCCGAACTGTTCAGCAATTCTTGTCCAAGATGGCCAGAAGCCACAGCTTCCTTGAATCGAGCAAGGTTGGTACTAAACCAGAGGAATGTGATCAATAATTGAGTGAATATGCGATCAGAACAGCAGGAGTTTGACATGAAAACAAAAGTCAAAATATGTCAGAAAAATCGTTATCGTTATTCGTTGTTGTTGTAGCTAATGGACACAGCATAACAGCTGCATCATAAACAATGATAAAGAAAGCGTGTATTTGTAAAATAAGGCAAAATAAATAAGATATTTGAGTCTTCAGTTTGTGTTTTGGAAACTCGTTGGAGGATAAAATCCGCGCAAAAATTTGAAATTTTTTAACCAATTTTAATTAAAATGGTTTGTATTTGTACCTTTTCTCCAAGTCCAACGGCAAAGTTGGATCATCCTCCATTACAGAGTCCATGCTGGCTGCTTTTCGTGTCGTCTACAGCACTTTTAGTCCATGATTGTCATGAATCAGTCAAAACAACTACAAACTTTCCGCCATTTTTCCACCAGGAAAGCTTACTGCGCATGATCAGTTCTCTACCACAGGAAACCCAGACCAGTGTATTTAGCCATCGGCGGGCTTCCTGTGTACTTGAGTCATGGCGGACGAAGTAAACAACGATTGTCAGTACGATAAAGTCGATGAAAGAAAAGTTGTATCGGAATTCTGTCGCCTTTTGGAGAAATCCAGGTTGTTGTTCAATTCTTTAAGGTATCAGTTTGATATGAATCACATTATTTGTTGTTATGCTTGTTGTAATTGTTGAATCTGAGACATGAGTCTCGTGCAAACAGGTAGCCATGCAGAGTTCAGTTGAATGCAAATAATTTGTTAAGATATAAAGCAACGATCTGATGCAGCAATCAAAGCTTAGCTTTAGCTCACTAAAGGTACATCAGCACGTCAAGATTCAGTGTTGTACATGCAGTCTTGCATCGTGGACCGATCGACGAGGAGCTACGAGGGGGCGGTGTTTAGGGGGGACGGGACATACGGTCAAGTGTGCGCGTGTTGTCAAAGATGTTCTTTTGGGGTGATATTTTTTTGTTGTCTCAAAATTTCACAAACTTGTGATGGCTAGTTAGTTCTGCTTATGGCGTTTGTTAGTCTGGAAATTATATCAACGCCAGTGGTCCTAAACCGCTACATTCTCCAAACCCTTGTAATTACAAAGCCTGCTGGTTTAATACGACACAGCAGATATGCTTATAGTTTTAATACGTACCAAGGACTTTTTTCTCCAACAATACTTACAGAGACCTGCCGCAATTTGGAAGCAAACACTGGCAATCGCACTTTGGAAAAACATTTGATGTTTACACCAGGGTATGTTTATTTTAAAACCACGTTACTACGAGCCGTAGTCTCCTATGCACCCCACCCGGGGGGACTACTATGCACCCCACCCGGAAGGGGGGGGGGGGGGGGGGGGGGGGGTACTCCCTATGTCATTTTCAAAGAGGTTGTCCAGATGAAAAGACTACAATACTACAATAAAGTCACGTGATTCATTATGTTTCCAAATTCTGCGCGCGGAACTGCGAGTTGATATCAGCGGCATTACATTCAGTTACCGCAATGCCGTGTACTTTTGCATCTCAAATTGAAATTCCACGCGAGGAAATTGAATACATAATGAATCACGTGACTTTATTGCAGTATCTGGACAACGTTTTTGAGAATGACTGTATATCATCTTGTGTTTGTTGTCTTGAATGACTTTTTGATCTCATTCTTTCTAGTTATGGAAGTTCCAACAACAACATCGGTAATTATTGTAACTTCAATTCTTCTATGTACAACGTCTATAATACGTAAGGGAATGGAATCAATGTATTCTTGTGTCTATATTCACTAGGAATATTCTAGATGAGAAATACAATTTAAAACGATGGCAGATAGGAGAAATAGCATCCAAGATTGGACAACTTTACTATCACTACTAGTGAGTATATTAGAAGATTAGATAACTTGCCGGCCTTGGACGAGTTGCACATAATAATCTAAAGTTCTGCTTGCGTCAGACTGGTTCAACATAGTGATATTGCGCGCGTACTAATTTCGCGATATCGGCGGAGTTGTATTTCGCGAGACTTTATGCATACAATCCTTTTTAACTCGTGGATTGCGTAGCATCCACGAGTTATTGGGATGAGATGGGGGAAAGTTAATATATGCACCAAATTGTAAACTCGTTCCCAGGGCTCTCTCATTTCATACAAAACTGCGGCCATTGCCATTGTACTTGGCATTGACAGTATTTTATCGGACTTTAGGCATTCAACCCTGGAAATACAATGAAGTTGACTTGTTTGCTTTGCATTACATTCTTCCTTCCACGTTTGAACAAAGCACAAGATATGTTTTGTGATTCAGTGGAATAACAACCCATTGTCTAGTGAAAACCTGAGAATCAATTAACTATGTATACTCTAAACAAACCAGTTTGCAAGCGACAAATACTCAGTGCTCTGATAGAGTAAAAAAAACCTACTATATGCTACAACACATCGAGTGAAGGATTTAAGCTTATACACCGTATAGCCGATTGTGCCGAGTCGGAAGAAGGCCAAGTTTACAAAGCATTCAGGGAGGATCGAGGATGGAATATTAACCTAGGGTCTACTCAGTGTCACTGACTTGAATCACATGGCAGTTTCCTTTGTCGTCTTCGAAGGAGAAAGAGAAGATAAATGTTGGAGTTCAGTTTATTAGTGGGACAAACTTTAAAAAGCCGTTTTTGGACGCCTTCACTGAAGCGAATTATCGGGTATAAAGTGTTTCATATCATTGTTTCACTCTCTGCATGTACTAAGCTAAATATGTAGTAGTAGTAGTAGTTTATTATGCGTCATTATACGATTTATTGGTATATTTTCGTTCGTTTGGTATTCCTTTGTAAAAGCTATATTACCGTGTAAACAAAAGCTATTACCCGTGTAAACAGAAGTCTAGATGTAGACACAACACTTCTTGAATACATTTTACTAAAATGTTCAAATACGTTTTTCTCTCTAAGAACGAAATGTCGTTAGTGGTCCCCTGGGACAAAACACTGTTCTATTCAGAAAGAAAAAAAATTCCCAGGAGAGATGAGAAAATTTCCTAACCAAAAAAACAAACAAACAAACAAAAAAGGTACTCAAATAAGGTACTTTTTATGAAATAAAAACAATTCCCAGGTTACTAATATTTTAATGGGAAATAGTTAACTTTAATAGAAATATTTTTACAGGAACCTATAATTTTGCATATAATATCTCTAAAAACTCATCTTAAAAGTACTGGTGTTATTTCACAGAACAGACACCACTAACCCTCCTGAAAACATACGGCACATCGAAGGAGAAAGAGAAGATAAATGTTGGAGTTCAGTTTATTAGTGGGACAAACTTTAAAAAGCCGTTTTTGACGCCTTCACTGAATCGGGATAAAGTGTTTTTCATATCATTGTCTTTAACTCTCTGGGTGTAAGTAGTAGTGCGTCATTTTCGATTTATTGGTATTCCTTGTTTTCGTTCACGAGAAGATAACCTCTATATATGACATGTGCTGGTTCCATGCTCAAACATGCCCTAACGTATTCTTCAAGGCGTTCCTCGTCACTCACATACGGGAATCCACGAGTTCACCAAATGGTGCCTTTGATTTATTGTGCGGGTAGACAAATGCAGCTACAAAATTGGCTGGTTTCCAATTTGGCCCATAAGTTAAGGATAAGAAGATTCTTATTAATACATTTAACTATAAAGTTCAGTGATAACTTTATTATTAACATGTTTTAAAAGACGACAACTAACTTTATAAGTGGGCCATAAGTTCACCGGCGTATAAGCCGCACTTTTTTTCCGAAAATCGCGATCCAAAGTTGGGAGTGCGGCTTATGTTGGAGAACATCGGGAATTGGTACCAGAAATTTTCATATAATATAAAAGTATAAAAGAGTACGTACATCATTCGTGTGTTTATATTGCTGTTAGTTTAATACTCCTAAAAGCATTGGCCATTGGTTAGACGTTAAACAGGCAAATTAATGGGTGCTACCGTAACGCCTTTTCTACCCTGCTAGCAGAGTTTCCTCTTTGGTCAATGGTTTTGTATTTATCTTTTGCTGTATAGGCTTTTGCTTCTGTTTCTTGATCGTTACTCTCGGACGATCAAGAAACAGAAGCAAAAGCCTATACAGCAAAAGATAAATACAAAACCATTGACCAAAGAGGAAACTCTGCTAGCAGGGTACGCCTTTTCAGACAGTTTAACAATCGTGCCAACGGTTTACTACAAGACCTAACGGTTTGCTAAAGTGTTTTTCATTCAGATGAGCGGGTTGGTTCACGTGCTAACACAACATGTGTCAATCAAGTGTCTCAAACATAACATTCTCACGTGCACGCTAACGAACCTTCGATTTTAGAATAAAGTTATTGTATTTGTATATATTTGTATTTTAGAACTGATAATCCCGAAAGTTTGTGGGAAAGACGTTTTGAATCAGTCGTAGGATTTTATTGGATCGTGATTTGTCGTAAAGAATTCCATTGAAAAAGTGTCTTTATGATTAGTCTATTACAAAGCTAAAATTATTGGTAAGCCTTTGAAGTATTCTCTGGGAGTTTACGTCCGATAACGCAAAGCATATATAGCTCTCTCAAGATTCCACTCAATGTGTGATTTCTATTAATGTTATTCAAAAAAACGTTTTTTCCAAAATTTGCGTTGCAAAACTCGGGGTGCGGCTTATCTGCGAGTGTGGTTTATACGCCGGTGAATACGGTAATTGTGCAGGAAATATTACCATAGCAACAGAGGAAAAAACGGTTCATTTAATAGGGGAGTCATGAATCATCGAGTTTGGAAGCTCGAGTTCGAGTTCGAGTTACGGTTCGAGTTACGGTTCGAGTTATAGTTCGAGTTATGGTGCGTCCTAAGTCCGACCCTGGATCCCAGGGTTTATTCGTTCTTCGACAAAACTTTTCGTGAATTCGTTGAAATTTACTTCGTGAACTGAAATTAATATATATCAACTATTACTATATGAAGGTGAGATGCGTAGCCTTTAATACGTGACACAGGGCACAGGGAAAACCCACAGTACTAGCCATGCTACGCTCCGAACAAATCTCGAGTAAAACTAAAAAACGCAATGAAAGACAACTTCAACGAGGCTCCCATCTTAATAGAACATGAAATTTACGAATATCGAGCAATAATTTCGACTTTCTACGTATCTTGCCGTAGGACCCGTAGGTACTGAACACGGATCATGTGAATGATTATCGCAACAAATATTAATGCTTGATGTAATGTGTGTACGCCACTGTTCAATGAGTGTTTTTAAGTTAATAAGTAAACGTAATGAAGAAATAGAAAACGAGCACGCGTGCTATGTGCAGATTTATAGCACGCGGGGACTGATCAGAACACGAGAGAAGTGTTTTAGGGGAGTCAGTATTACAGCAGTGTGCAATGTTCATCATGACACAATTAGTAGACATATCATGATAGGGTGTTCGGAAAACTAAGACCCCCGAAACTAAGACCCTAAGACCCTAAGACCCTAAGACCCTAAGACCCTAAGACCCTAAGAAATTATAAAATGTCCAAATCAGGCAAATCCAATGTTCTGTACTTTAATATTAATTGGGTGACGTTCAGCTCAGCTAGTTCAAAAAAGTTTGAGTGATAAATTGCCGGGATGATATGCCGAATAGGACTTAAAATATCCTGTCTTTTCGACTTTTTCGGCTTTTCATGAATAAACTGCCACCCCCAGAAAAACAGCTTCTTACTTTGAGGAGTAAAATTCACGTATCCAGTGGTTTTCCAGTGGCAGTTTTTCTGATCAATCATTAAGTCATGTAACCCATACACACAGGGATATACAATAACTATTCTTCCAATTAGTTAATTTCATTCTTGAATGACATATTTACATATTAAATCCATCTTCTTGATGTTTTAAACCGCGTATGGTTCTTTTGGTTGATAAGTCTAAAGGAGGAACGCTGTTTCCTTCCATTAGGACCGGGCTCTATGGGTTTCCTGTGGTAGGGCATAATTGTGTTTGGGTTACCTGTGTTAAATATGGCGGCTACTGACTATCCGTAAAAACTTATCTTGCCAACTGATTTGAAAAACTACCACTGGAAAACCGCTGGACACGTGAATTTTACTCCTCAAAGTAAGGCCAAGAGAATGAAAGTCATAGATTTGCGTCCGGACAATTTTGAAAACAGATGAGGCTTTTTTTCATTATTCATTATAACGCAAGTACAAGGTCTTTATTGAATATAACGCAAGTACAAGGTCTTTATTGAATATGAAGTGTTTTTACATCGTTTATGCACCCCTGCCCGGAGCGGGAGTTTGGGCCCACTTTGGAGGGTGGTTGTGGATCACTTTGGCTTGCCGTAACTCCACTCCATATTGTTGGATTTTCAAAATTTAAACTTTGAAAATCAGCAGGCATGCATACCAGTTGTTGTGAGTGAAAATAAGACCAATGTCGGTGTTTTAACTACCTTTTACGAGTCAATCATCTTTTCACGAATGTATCTTAAAATTTCGAGCTAATTTGCATATTCACGTGCCAAACGTTTTATTTTGAAAACAAAAAATCTTTTTTTCTCGATATGTAGCCTTCCAATACCCATCATATTATAGGTCATAAATAACAAAGAAAGCATCTTGTCCAAAATGGTAAGTTTTTGAAAATCCAACGAAATCGAGCGGAGTTACGGCAAGCCAAAGTGATCCGAAGATTTCTATAAATTTCCTCGCGTTTATAAATATTTATCCCAATTCAAAATGGTGGAGGAAAGCGTGAAGCGTGAGGTAAAAAAATGCCAACTAGATTTGTTGAGGTCAGTGCTGTCTAATGTCTCTTTCGGATCAGTGGCTTTTCTATTGTGGATGATTTGGAACTTACATTTGGGTGATGAAGTGCCTTTTTGTGCAAATAATGATTTTTTTTGTAAATAATGAAAGTTTTCGGCGGTAGCTTTCGGTGCATGCGGGCGGTGGACGCAAATCTATGACTTTCATTCTCTTGGCCTAAGAAGCTGTTATTCTGGGGGTAGTTTTATTCATGGAAAGCCGAAAAGACAGGATATTTTAAGTTATATTCGATATCATCGAGCCAACTATCACCGGCTCAGACGGCAGAGAAACTCATGGAATTTTGAAACTAAACGTGGTGCGAACACAGCCTTTCCTCTGTTCTCTTCTTTTTTCTATTAAAGTACAGAACATTGGATTTGCCTGATTTGGACATTTTATAATTTCTTAGGGTCTTAGTTAGGGTCTTAGGGTCTTAGGGTCTTAGGGTCTTAGTTTTGGGGGTCTTAGTTTTCCGAACACCCATCATGATAACAATTTATTATTTGAGACTGTAAAAATATGCTAAAAATATGTTTGTTTGTATAAAATCGGGGTTTTCTGTTTGAAAGAATGAAGATAAGTGGAAGAAAATGGTTCGTTATACTTGTGTCATCGTTACACGTTATAGATATTCTTGAATTTTACTGATTCACCCAGTGGTTTGACAATCTTCCATGCACGTAGAAATGTTTTGATTTCGCAATCGTTTCTTGTCCATTTCATCCGTGGGAACGGTCCATTCTGATTGGGATGTGATATCCGCTGTCATATACGTGATACGTTATATATAGACTATATAAGCCATCTCAAATATATCGCATCGTTTCGTTTCGCAAAAGATCATAAGCCTTTTTTTCTACTCGCCCAGGAAACGGCGAGAAAAAAAACTCTGCTCGCAGGGTATATTTTGTCGAAGCGCACATGCATTTCAGGAATGCATTGTCAGTACTGAGGGTTTTCCTTTCTCCTTTTCACTTATGAAAACGAAGATACGCGTATTCTAACCTACATATACTAACGGTCTATTTCCTGCCTTCAGTGTAGTTCTTGGTGTACCGGTACCTATTTATTTGCAGGTTCACACAATTTTTAATTTTCGAGTACAAAACGTTTCTTAAAATGCCCGATATACAAAAGAAAGATTTTAACAAAGTAAATTTCAACGAATTCATAACTCGAACCGTAACTCGAACCGTAACTCGAACCGTAACTCGAACTCGAACTCGATACCAAACTCGACGTTTCGGGATTCCCCGAACTCAGACAGTTGGCTTGTAATTTGGTTTTTCGCTTCTGCCAATCAACATTAAAAATAATAGTCAGAAGACCCACCAAATGGAAACAAAATATGATTTTGAGCTAAATTACGGATCATTTGGTCGAAGAATGTATTTAGTTTTGAATTTGTTTGAGTTTTGAATTTGATTGACAGAAGCGAAAAACCACGCAAGTTCCAGCCGACTGTTTGAATGTCTGAGTTCGCATAATATTTCGAACCGCAATAATACTAGAAAAGACTTACAATGCCGACACAGGTATACAATAATAATAATAATAATAATTTATTAACTTATTTTCAATTGCGCAGACACGTACAATTTCACTTTGACTGTCAAAGGTACAACTTTTTCTGGATAATATATTTAGCGGCAAATAATTCCACGTGAGAATGCGACAAAAATGCAGAGAAGACATCGGGTGATCGGGACTAAAAAACAATACCGCCTTTTTTCGCGACTTTTTTGAAATCGCGAAAACCAAGCCGCGCAAATTTAAGTACGCTTTGTCTCAGAACGAAGATCTTTACGTTGACGTTGTATTTACCAAGTAAAACAAATAATGTTTAAAGGCCGACAATGACTGGAGGACTTGATGGACCTTTCACGTTGTGCTGTAGCATAATAATAAAACTTTATTTTCACACGGCATATGCAAGCGACGGCGGTATAGGACAATGTTTTACATTTCAATGGCACTGTTTATTTGTTATTTTTCCTAGTTACGGTACGGTTCGTGCTGTACGGTGACGGTGCCGTGTCTAAGCATTATGATTGGTTGGTTTCCCACTCATACGAAACCAGTTCACGCTGTCGTCCGCCATTTTGAATTGGGACAAACGCAGCAAAATTGAGAGAAATCTGGATCACTTTGATTTGCTATAACTCCGCTCGATTTCGTTGGATTTTTAAAAACTTCCCATTTTGGGAAATATGTTTTCTTTGTTATTTATGACCTATAATATGATGGGCATTCGAAAGCTACAAATCGAGAAAAAAAGATTTTTGTTTTCAAAATAAAACGTTCGGCACTGATAATTTTGAAAATCCAACAAAATCGAGCGGAGTTACGGCAAGTCAAAGTGATCCAGATTTCTATAAACTTTGCTGCGTTTGTCCCAATTCAAAATGGCGGACGACAGCGTGAAGTGGCTTATTTAGTATGTTTGGTAGGATTACTTAGCTTGGAAACCGCTGACATTCAAATTGAATTGTGTGTGCGCTAAAAATAGCCGAACTTGTAAAAACGCCGTGACATTATAGAGTCGTTTTCGTATGAGTGGGAAGTAGTTCCGGTACGGTTCGTGTTGTGCGGTGACCATGCCGTGTCCAAGCATTCTGATTGGTCGAGCAGAGGTTTTGCGCGCTGTGATTGGTTGAATAGAATGTCTTCGATTCCGTACCGTGACCGTAACTCCGCGCCGTAGGTTTCCCACTCATACGAAAACGACTCTAAACCCAACGTGGATGCTCCTAGTCCTGTAATACACCCGCTATTGCAACAAGAAAACGTTCATAAAATTCACTTGTACCATATCTCGTTGGAACGCCAACAGAAATCGATTCTATATTTCAGCAACATTGAGTGCAAAATATTGCAGTGATGGACACCCGCTGCAATAGTACATGTTGCAGGCAATGTTGCACCGTGTGGCCGTACCCTAAGACCTTCCTCGAACCCAGTCGCTTCTAGCTTCGGAAGGGATAAGAGGGGATCGCTTTTCGCTTTCTCGTCCCCCCTCCCCTCTCCTCCCCCTCCGAAGAAGCGACTGGGTTCGAGGCAGCCTTAAGACTGCTATGAGAACCTGTCTCTGTAGATCGAGTACTGATTTAGGCTCGCAAAGGATTATAGGTACTACAGCTACCCCTTATTGAACAGACCATTGTATAGTTCTATGTCGACGTGCAATGTAATAGCGCTATCCACCGGATAAGTCCTATTCAACAGATAACATTTATTGGATAACTGCATCAATTTTATCCGTTGGATAAGACTTATCCGGTGGATAGCGCTATTCACCTTTCGTGCAACCAGGGCCAGAACTGTAACATGGAGTACTGAAGCCAGTGTAGACTGTTTGGGCTACCTGTGTTCTAAGTGTTTTCATTGTAATCTTGGCAGCTTGCGAACCAGCGAGGCTAATTATCTACGAGAATCATATGCTTTCTACTCTGCAATACGAGATCGAGCATATTACAGCCAAGCTAGTAAAGAAGAAAAGTAAGTCATGATTAGCTATTGTGGTCATTATATATCCTTAGCGGGGAGGGGAAAGTAAGTCATAATTAGTTATTGTGGTCATTATATATCCTTAGGGGGGGGGGGGGGGGGGGGGGGGGTAGGGAAAGTAGGTCATAATTAGTTATTGTGGTCATTATATATCCTTAGGGGGGAGGGGAAAGTAAGTCATAATTAGCTATTGTGATCATTAATTTCATTATATATCCTTAGGGGGAGGGAAAGTAAGTCATAATTAGCTATTGTGATCATTATATATCCTTAGGGGGGAAGGGAAAGTAAGTCATAATTAGTTATTGTGATCATTATATATCCTTAGGGGGAGGGAAAGTAAGTCATAATTAGCTATTGTGATCATTATATATCCTTAGGGGGAGGGAAAGTAAGTCATAATTAGCTATTGTGGTCATTATATATCCTTAGGGGGGAGGGGAAAGTAAGTCATAATTAGTTATTGTGATCATTAATTTCATTATATATCCTTAGGGGGAGGGAAAGTAAGTCATAATTAGTTATTGTGATCATTATATATCCTTAGGGGGGAGGGGAAAGTAAGTCATAATTAGCTATTGTGATCATTAATTTCATTATATATCCTTAGGGGGAGGGAAAGTAAGTCATAATTAGCTATTGTGATCATTATATATCCTTAGGGGGGAAGGGAAAGTAAGTCATAATTAGCTATTGTGATCATTATATATCCTTAGGGGGAGGGAAAGTAAGTCATAATTAGCTATTGTGGTCATTATATATCCTTAGGGGGAGGGAAAGTAAGTCATAATTAGCTATTGTGATCATTATATATCCTTAGGGGGGAAGGGAAAGTAAGTCATAATTAGCTATTGTGATCATTAATTTCATTATATATCCTTAGGGGGAGGGAAAGTAAGTCATAATTAGCTATTGTGATCATTATATATCCTTAGGGGGAGGGAAAGTAAGTCATAATTAGTTATTGTGATCATTATATATCCTTAGCGGGGAGGGGAAAGTAAGTCATAATTAGCTATTGTGATCATTATATATCCTTAGGGGGGAGGGGAAAGTAAGTCATAATTAGCTATTGTGATCATTAATTTCATTATATATCCTTAGGGGGAGGGAAAGTAAGTCATAATTAGCTATTGTGATCATATATATCCTTAGGGGGAGAGAAAGTAAGTCATAATTAGCTATTGTGATCATTAATTTCATTATATATCCTTAGGGGGAGGGAAAGTAAGTCATAATTAGCTATTGTGATCATTATATATCCTTAGGGGGGAGGGGAAAGTAAGTCATAATTAGCTATTGTGATCATTAATTTCATTATATATCCTTAGGGGGAGGGAAAGTAAGTCATAATTAGCTATTGTGATCATTATATATCCTTAGGGGGGAAGGGAAAGTAAGTCATAATTAGCTATTGTGATCATTATATATCCTTAGGGGGAGGGAAAGTAAGTCATAATTAGTTATTGTGATCATTATATATCCTTAGGGGGGAGGGGAAAGTAAGTCATAATTAGTTATTGTGATCATTAATTTCATTATATATCCTTAGGGGGAGGGGAAAGTAAGTCATAATTAGTTATTGTGATCATTAATTTCATTATATATCCTTAGGGGGGAGGGGAAAGTAAGTCATAATTAGCTATTGTGATCATTAATTTCATTATATATCCTTAGGGGGAGGGAAAGTAAGTCATAATTAGCTATTGTGATCATTATATATCCTTAGGGGGGAAGGGAAAGTAAGTCATAATTAGTTATTGTGATCATTATATATCCTTAGGGGGAGGGAAAGTAAGTCATAATTAGCTATTGTGATCATTATATATCCTTAGGGGGGAAGGGAAAGTAAGTCATAATTAGTTATTGTGATCATTATATATCCTTAGGGGGAGGGAAAGTAAGTCATAATTAGTTATTGTGATCATTATATATCCTTAGGGGGGAGGGGAAAGTAAGTCATAATTAGTTATTGTGATCATTAATTTCATTATATATCCTTAGGGGGAGGGGAAAGTAAGTCATAATTAGTTATTGTGATCATTAATTTCATTATATATCCTTAGGGGGGAGGGGAAAGTAAGTCATAATTAGCTATTGTGATCATTAATTTCATTATATATCCTTAGGGGGAGGGAAAGTAAGTAAGTCATAATTAGCTATTGTGATCATTATATATCCTTAGGGGGGAAGGGAAAGTAAGTCATAATTAGTTATTGTGATCATTATATATCCTTAGGGGGAGGGAAAGTAAGTCATAATTAGTTATTGTGATCATTATATATCCTTAGGGGGGAAGGGAAAGTAAGTCAATTAGTTATTGTGATCATTATATATCCTTAGGGGGGAGGGGAAAGAAAGTCATAATTAGTTATTGTGGTTATATATCCTTAGGGGGGAAGGGAAAGTAAGTCATAATTAGCTATTGTGATCATTATATATCCTTAGGGGGAGGGAAAGTAAGTCATAATTAGCTATTGTGGTCATTATATATCCTTAGGGGGGAAGGGAAAGTAAGTCATAATTAGTTATTGTGATCATTATATATCCTTAGGGGGGAAGGGAAAGTAAGTCATAATTAGCTATTGTGATCATTATATATCCTTAGGGGGGAAGGGAAAGTAAGTCATAATTAGTTATTGTGATCATTATATATCCTTAGGGGGAGGGAAAGTAAGTCATAATTAGTTATTGTGATCATTATATATCCTTAGGGGGGAAGGGAAAGTAAGTCAATTAGTTATTGTGATCATTATATATCCTTAGGGGGGAGGGGAAAGAAAGTCATAATTAGTTATTGTGGTTATATATCCTTAGGGGGGAAGGGAAAGTAAGTCATAATTAGCTATTGTGATCATTATATATCCTTAGGGGGGAAGGGAAAGTAAGTCATAATTAGTTATTGTGGTCATTATATATATCCTTAGCGGGGAGGGGAAAGTAAGTCATAATTAGTTATTGTGGTCATATATCCTTAGGGGGGGAAGGGAAAGTAAGTCATAATTAGTTATTGTGGTCATTATATATCCTTAGGGGGAGGGGGAAAGTAAGTCATTGCGATAATTGCGCTGTCCATATACTATAACAATAGCCAATCAACATATACGATCAATTGTATTTTAGACCTGATTTAATGGTGAAAAAGCTTCGATACTACGCACGGTATACCGTGGTTGGTCTTCTTCTCAATAAAATGGACCTGGTCAAGGATATCATAGCAGTGAGTATACTGTTTTACTAACCTATATTCGATCCTACTCTTTGCCACTAGCGTGAACACAGGCAGCCCAACCATTGCTTCTGAGGCTACTAAATAATAAACTAGTAGTTTCTGGTAGAAAGTGAAGTGCTGCGAGTTGTGCACTGCCGTACATGGTAACACATAAAAGTGAAATGTAGCTTTCAATGCATACATGTGGCTGTCCCTTAATTGTCAGCAAGATGCATTAGTGGTAAAATAAAATAATAAAAATGCGGTATACTAATAATAATAACTTTATTACTGTGTCATGTGTTCTAGCTTACAAGAAACCTATTTCCCTCCCATATATCTACTGATTCTCATTCCCACCCTTGTCCCATTGTTCCCATCCCACATCCCCATTGATTCTCATTCCCATCCCGGTCACATTGTTCCATTCCATGTCTCTATTAATTATCATTCCCACCCGAGTTTGGTGTTGCTTAATACAAATGCTACTGACACTATAATAATCTGGTCATAGACAGACAGCTATAGACATGTACCAGCACTAAAAGCATGCAATACTTTGCACTATTTATGTTGCACGCTTGTAATAGTTTGTACTCTACTGATATGCAGTAATTAATACAAATATGGATTCAATGAAATAGAGAATTGTGTTTGGTGTATATTAAGCATATACAATGTTACTGGCCAGATATCAGGAAAGATGTCGAAGCCTCATAGCACACTTGTAGAAGATAAAAGTACATCAGGATGGATCGTATAATTTGATTCAGTAGTTTAATTGCCTCAATGCCAATGGCAATGGCATGGGCCGGATTGGTTTGACGAAGACCAACGAGCTCGATCAGGTAGATAGGTCAGCGACAGCATCTGGGATACTGTGTCTTTCAAAAGCATTCAAGTACATGCTGTCTCCTTCGGTCGACTCTGATCGACTAGCAATGAATAAAGTTGCATTTGACATCATGGATTTGTAGAAAACGAACACTTTCCTGGCTTGAATCAGCGAAAAATAAACGATACTCCAACCAGGCTAGTAACAGAAGACACGAGGTCGATTGAACGTGGTGTGAGTGCGCTGATCGGAAGTACCGTGGCTCACAAAAATCATCTCCATACCGTGAAATGCAGTCGAGATTCTCGTTGCATCCACATAAGTGCCCAGATCCCACACGACCACACATGACACAGGAACTCCGTCAAGATTAGTTTCGCTGCTCGCTACGCTCGCAGCAATAAAAATAGATTTGCGTCTTTTTATGGGTTTCCTGTGGTAGAGCGCACAGGTGAGAAATACGTAAGGTTGGGTTCCCTGTGCATAAACATGTATAATGTTGGGCTCTCTGTGTGCGTCCCGCAAGACGTTATATGCACTCTTGGCGGGCGCGTCTTGCGGGACGCGCACAGGGAGCCCAACATTATACGTTACTCAACACAGGGAACCCAACATAATACGTATTATATTGCGCGCGCGCTCTACCACAAGAAACCCATCAAAAAAAAAACAAGAAATCCATCAAAAAAAGACACCAATATCTTTTTATTTATTATTTAGTAGCCTCGGAAGCAATGGTTGGGCTGCCTATGGCGTGAACGGAGACTTTATTCTTTGTTTTCTGTTCTTTTTCCTCTCATTTTTATTTCCTATACTGGATTCTAGATACCCGGTCTATCTTTCATATCTATTTCCTACTGGATTCTAGATACCCGGTCTATCTTTCATATCTATTTCCTATACTGGATTCTAGATACCCGGTCTATCTTTCATATCTATTTCCTATACTGGATTCTAGATACCCGGTCTATCTTTCATATCTATTTCCTATACTGGATTCTAGATACCCGGTCTATCTTTCATATCTATTTCCCTTTATACTTTCCTTGATTTCACCTTCCTTTCTCTTTCCGTCCCTGACTTATTTTCTCCATATTTTTCTTCGATTCTTTGGACCCTTTTTCATTATGTTCTTGCCCTCTTTTCTTATCGTTTTGTTAACAAGGAATTGATACACTACGTTGAGGAATACGTAAACGTCTACGACGCTGAAGACGATGAGGAGTGGAGACTGGTGATTACTGAAGTGACGTCATTTGTACAGGTATAAAACACTGGGCTAAACAACATACCGTAAAGTTCTGTAAAAAAGTCCCCTAAATTTCGAATATACTCTTAGTATATGTACCACACAAGTGAATAACAAGATGGCGTTGCGTTTCGCGAGCGTGTCTCTTTCTTCTTGAAGAGATAAATTTTATATATTTGGCTGGTGATTCACTGGTGTGGTATATACTAAAACAAGTATTCCCCTCAGTGTCGGTGAGTAGTGGTAGATATTTACCTTGCCGCTCGAAGACTTGCGGCTCGGTAAATATCCACCACTACTCACCTCCACTTATTCGGGGATTGAGCTTATTATATAGAAAGGGTTTACGTTTGAAATTTAGTTATGTTAGGGGAGCTTATTTTCGGAATTTTACGGTATCTAGTAATCCTTAGCTTCAGAAAGTAATTATTGTTGCGGGATCCCTGTGGTAAAGAAGAATACAGGATTTTCAAAGAAGGAATTAAAGAGATATTTAGACTATATGTTGTTTTTGCAGGCTGATAGTATCGTGTCAGTTATGACCCCCGATGTCGTCCCAGTCCTTCTGTCACATCGACTCAAAACAAATGTAAGTTTCTCTCTTCTAGTAATCTACATAGTTTAATTTAGTTATTATTATTATTACACGGGCACTGCCGGAGGAAGCCCGAGTTATAAAATGGGCCTTCTTTTTATTTTTGGTAGGCCAAAGAATGAAAAAAGAATGCGAAGTATTTGATCGTATCGGTACACAAAATGCGAAGTATTTATCGTATCGAGTTTCAAGATTACTCAGCAGATAATGTCGCTGTGCTTGCTGCATGACTGCCGCCACGCCGTGGTTTCAAAAACCCGTTTAAAAGGTATCGGACAATAAAATGAAACACATTTCTGAGAAATATAATGATTGAAGTTTATTTTATTCCACGTTTGAAACATTCAGAAGGAAAAGGAATCGTAAAAACTTCATCAAAGCAAATAGGCCGTCTTCAACGCCACGGACTGAGCAAGGTCAATGCACGAAATTCGGGGATAACTTCGAACGTAGCACTTTTTTGTATCCAACTTGAAGGAAAGAAACGCTCCTCTCACATATGCATATCAAACTTATGTCCTGCATCATTGAACATTTGCTCCTGTTGGGACACAGTATCACGCGGACAACGTTTTTGAATGCGCTTGTGCAAGATGAAATTATTGAATTACAAATGTGCTTTGTTTACTATTAAAAGCACGTTTGAGGCCCGATTAATCGAGCAATTTGTTCTTTGGCCGCTAAATAAAGCATTTCTCAATTGATCTTTTTCCGCCTTTGACAATGTGTAAATTAGAAGTATAAAAGAGGATGCTATAGAGCTGCATATCTTTCCTCAACAGGGGAAAATATATCACAAATTCGAACTTCAGACCTATTGATCTTGTGTGTAAATATTAGAAATTGCCTTCAAAAACGTCCTTTCCGAGCCATAATTTATTTGTCTATGTAGCTTCTACATACAGACCGGGATAAAGAGCACCAATATGATGTTCACGATTACCAAAAAAAGAGTTTTAGATTTCATTTTGCCACCGCTTAATTATATCCAATATACATGTATTTTATATCAAAACGCGCGTATCATTACAGTGCATTTGAATCTGGCGGTAGGTTTTTGATTGACACAATTCCCAAAGAATTCAAAGGGTTTTTGTGTGTAGCGTATCTAACGCTCTCCCATATCTCTTCAGAAAGTTTCAGTTCGATCAATTTTGAAGAAACGGAAAATGCCACCTTCAAACCTCTTTATTTGTGCTTGAATTGCCAGCTTATTCATTCCTTACATATTCGACTTTTATATTCCGTTGGTAGGATTTTGATTTGTATTTTAACAATGCAGTAAAAAGCAAAAATGTATCAAAATCATGCTGTTTTTCGCCTAAACAAGACTCGCCTCATCTGCATATGTGAAACAATGACCTTTTGTATAACATAAGTTTGATATGCACACACGCTGTTCGTCATTGTGAAGGGTTTCGGAATGATTTTCGGACACATCGAAGGCATGAATTCCGAAATTTATAGGCAGAGACAAGCAGCTTCGTCGAGCTTCGTCACATCATAGTCTGAATCGACTGGATGTTTAAAAAAAACGAAGTTCGGGAATGATTTTGAGTCCTTTTATTTGACCGACTTTCCTCTGCGACAACGAACAGACGAAAGACGCTATCAGAACCATCTGACCATGAATATGCAACCTCAAGTCGTCCCAAGTACGTACTGCAGACGAACCTCGACGATTCGGAGATCTTTATCTATGATCACCGACACATAGCCTCCCTCGTCACGCAACTGTCATTGTCATTATAATGCCCGAGTATACGCTCATTGAGCGTCTTGTTTGGTATGAAATGTAACCTTACAGTAATAAATATTGCTAAATTGAGAGTGTTGGTGGTGTGCTAGCGATGGCATACACTCTATACGTCTTTCTTACTCAGTGAAAATTAAAACTTGAGTTCAAATCATTTATTTATTTATTTGACTTTCTCTTTCTCTAAATTAAATTCTAGAATTAATTATAATATCAAAATAATCGTGAACGCTAAAGACGGAAAACCAATTATAGATAGAATTTTACCGATGTCAATGTTAATTCATATTCTAGCTTTTTGAAGGCACGGCCAACTTTGTGCCTGCTAACTATACAATACACTGAGTTGTGTAGACGCTCGCTATAAAGCTGTTTTCCTGGTAGGGCCTCAAAGACCGCTGGTTGACTTTTACCTTATTCAATTATTGATCATGAAATCGGATGAAATCGGATTCTAAAATTGTCACATTTTTAAAAGGTTTTATATTAATTATCGATTAATTTGACATTCTTTCTTGGAAGATATCGTTACCAAGATCGAGTCTGCCTTTTGACTTCTGGGCACGCATCAGAAATTGTGCAGAATTATAGTTATTTTTATCCAAAATATTCCATAGGAAATTCTGTGGTTACATTTTATCTCAAATTCGCCTTGCGAGCTGCAGTACGGGTTAGAATGGTGCTTCTGAATGTCAAATCCATCGTCGCGAGGGGAGGAGGAGGGGAGCCACCTTAAAATTCTATCTTCTCCGTTCCTCTTTTTCTATATACAGTCATTTGCAAAAATTCTGGCCGCTACGAAATATCAATATATCGGGTGCATTATGGGTAATTAAATAATCTAAAATTCGCCAGCAAAGTTGGTAGAAATATTTATTATAATGTTTATTTTAGTCTTACGTTTGTTGTTTGTACATTTTACTTCATTTAATAAGTTAGGAAACTGAAAATAGTTTTATTTAATTACCCATAATGCACCCGATATATTGATATATCGTGGCGGCCAGAATTTTTGCAAATGACTGTATGTCAACATTTAAACATACATACCTCACACTATCATTCCATTTTTTTATTTATTTTTTCATTTTGACAAAATTCACCGCAAACTATTAGATTTTGTTTCACGGGTTATATTATTAAATAAAATTAATCTAGGAAAGCGTGCCATAAATATGTAAATCCAGGGGGAAAATTTATTAATTAAAAAACTAATATTTATTACAACGAATACAGCCGATAAAGTTTATAACTAATTCAAAATAGACTTAAAAACCTGCGTATTTTAATTCACTTCAAGGGTTTTTGGGGTTCAGAAAATCACTTTTTGATAACTTACACCTAATTTCAAAAACGTTGTCCAAATAGCCAAATACGAATTCATTCAAAAAGACAAAAGAAACAGTTCAGCTTGAGTGCACTTCTTTTGTCTTTTAATGAAATCCTATTTGGCTTTTTTGATTATTATTGGACAACGTTTTTGAAATTAGGTGTATATATTTTATTTATTTATAACAATATTGCTCTCTGGCTAAACTAAACGACGATACAGACACATTGAAAACAGTACACTACAAACTAACTATACACTAACTATTTCACCGGTGAAGTAAATAGAACCACTCTACTACACTGAGATACAGTGATGTAAGATTAAGTATTTTTTACTGCGATTCTCAGTATTATGCGAACTCAGTTGGCTTGTAATTTGTATTTTCGCTTCTGCCAATCAACATAAAAAATCAGAAAACTTAAAAATAAAAGTCAAAAGACCCACCAAATGGAAACCAAATATGATTCTGAGCTAAATGATGGATCATTTGGTCGAAGAATGTATTTAGTATTGAATTTGTTTGAGTTTTGAATTTGATTGACAGAAGCGAAAAACCAAGTTCCAGCCGACTGTTTGAATATCTGTGTTCGCATAATACTGAGAACCGTAGTAAATGCGGTAAGAACTGCCGCCAATTACTGCAACTGTTATGAATTCGAAGTGATTGTATAGTGGTGGACAGTTTACGTCAATATTTGTGTGTAGTAAATACGGTGCGTTTTCCTTTATATTCATCATTTCTTCTTCCGAAAAAATGACAAAGCGACACCCTCTCTTCTCACCACACAGTGAATCGAACGTGAGTAACTTTTATCCTGTTTTGAATGTAACACTTAGTAATTAATAATGGGGATTTTGCAGGTCTTCAGTGTGTTTAATAAGAAAAAAGCCAACTTCGGTTGCCCATAACTTTCGCTCTATTCATCGAAATTACTTCAAAATTTCAATGTTTGCTAACTTTGGTGTGCTCTTTTCAAATATTATATTTTTGTTTTTGTTGGATTAAAATTTAAAATGTCACGCAAGACCTGCAAACTCCCATTAGCAGACGAATCGCTTAATTATTTGATTTCCCATTTGATCGCCAAGCATTGGCTATACATTTACACTTCTACGATGAACGATTAATCTAATATTTACTGTAACTTATAAATATCGCAGCTCAACCACGAATAAATAGAACAGAAGAAGATATAAAATAAATAAGCACTAGCTTTCTAAGGTAATCATGGCACAACGAGTTTTCCTTTGCAAGTGTCTTGCTTCCAAAAGCGATGTAGACTTGAATAAACTTTGCGTTTGTTTACTTTACTGGTTTGTAGTGCCGTACATAAAGCACAGCCATACATGAATGGCGTGTCGAGCTTAAACATTCGTTTCCACTTAAAATATTCATTATAAGCAGTATGGTTGGTATTCAAATACGTTAGGTACTCTGCTAGTTTCTCGACGCTATCAAAATCGTCTACATTGATATACGAGCCAGGGATTGCAACGAGGCTATAATCGGCGCCTCCCATTACTACTGGAACAAGCTCATTCTCCAAACCGACCTCCCAATATTTCTCAGTGATATAGTCCACACAGCGGCTATTCTCAAAAGCCAGATAGAATTTGTACTGCTTTAGTTTGAGTTTGCAGTCATTAGACAGCCGCGTGTAGGTTCCTTTTGAACAGTTTAGTTTGCCGCATTTTCCAAATATATCCACTTTGATATAGCGGGCTAGTTTGGACGCATATTCCAACCTACCCACGTCATCTCGACAATTACTACAAATCCACGCCACCATTTTGTTCTTTCCTTCCGAGAAATCTCGACGACCAAGTCTTCGTGTAGCTGTAAGCATTTCTTGACAGTCGAGAGGCGTGAAGTCTCCATATGGTGCATACACATCAGACTCCTTTCTGTAGCTCATTGTCCAGTTAAAAATATCGCGATAGTCGGGTGCTTTTGAGTGCATGGGACTTTCTAGATTGAAGTAGAACCAGATTTGCTGTTCGTTAGTTCGTTTAGGGAGTATGTTTGGCATGTCTGCATCGTGGAATCCCACTGCATCAGCTATATTCATCATGCTTTTTTTGTAGGTAAATGTACAGTTAAACCGACATGGATAGTAGCGGTTCCATCTTAAATACCATCGACCCATGAAGAAATCCGTGTAAAGTAGTATAACTTTAGTATGATTGATTTTCCATTGAAAACCATCACTCACTGTTGTCCTATCTTTTGACAATTCTGTCTTTCCATTCAAAAATTGAACAACAATGAACACAGAACTTGTTGTTGCTAACAGTATCACGATGAAGCGATTCTTCTTAAATGAACTCATATTTCCTTTCTTTTTTCCATTTTTTACTCATCACGAAGAGGGACTCGACTGAATGGGATTAAAATTGAACTGACAAATGACTAAATATTGAACTGACAACTGACATATAGACCCTTTATTCAGACCCTCCAGGAAGTCACCATTTCCATTAGAAAAGAAAGAATACAGAAAAATTGTCAAGTGAACAAATTATTCATTTGGATTATTTTCATTTTGAATTTTTGACGTAGCGGTGTTTTTACGTCGCCATCCTCTTTATGATTTGTTAATATAACCACAGGTAGCCCAAGCTCAGTATCAGTGGCGTAAATACAGTAAATGTATAGGCTTTCTTGTTCTGGTGTACTTGAATAAATAAATAAAAAATCGTTTGCCTTTATTCGCCTCATACTTGTTCCTTGTGTTGTCCTTTACCTCTGTAGGAATTTCTAGGCCATTCCGCTTGAAATGGAGAGAGTTACGGCGGTTTTAAAAAACATTCCCTACCAGTAAGAAAATATAGAAGGTAGGTCACTCATGGCCGCCAGCGAACTCACATGGTCCCACTCAAATGCTCGTAAATTTCTCGAAACTAGACATAACGCCAAATTTCTTTCGGTAAACTGTAGTCCAATACAAGTCCGATAAATCACACTACCATTCCTTTCTCTTACTCATCGCTATCTCCATCCATGAGGAAGGTTTTTGTGACTTTCATCGGCAACATGAACCTCTGTACCTTCAAGTCTGACACGGATTTTGAACGGCCGTACAAAAATGCACACACCGGGGAGGGACAGAGGTACATTTGACACTTGAATAAAATTTCCGAACCCTCCCGTGAGGATTGCAACCATATCTTGTCAGAGATTATAACAAAATCTTTTCTTCGAATTCGTGGAGATGAATTCGTGTTGATTTTCAATATCCCATTTGGAATTTGCTCCAAAGACCTTTTCCTTGAAATCAGAAGCATTAATTTGACAGAAGAAATACTGTAATCTATGATAGAACGAAATTTTATTCAAGTGTCAACAGTTGATTAGATTATTATATACTGCACGTTCGTATCATACGAACGTGCAGTATATAATAATCTAATCAAGTTGACACTTGAATAAAATTTTGAACGAGCTTCACGCTCCTGGACAACACGTGTTGAAATAAACTATTGTATTGTATTGTACCTCTGTCCCTCCCCGGTGTGTGCATTTTTGTACGGCGGTTCAAAATCCGTGTCAGACTTGAAGGTACAGAGGTTCATGTTGCCGAAGAAAGTCACAAAAACCTTCCTCATGGATGCAGATAGCGATGAGTAAGAGAAAGGAATGGTAGTGTGATTTATCGGACTTGTATTGGACTACAGTTTACCGAAAGAAATTTGGCGTTATGTCTAGTTTCGAGAAATTTACGAGCATTTGAGTGGGACCATGTGAGTTCGCTGGCGGCCATGAGTGACCTACCTTCATATATTTTCTTACTGGTAGGGAATTTTTTTAAAAACCGCCGTAACTCTCTCAATTTCAAGCGGAATGGCCTAGAAATTCCTACAGAGGTAAAGGACAACACAAGGAACAAGTATGAGGCGAATAAAGGCAAACGATTTTTTATTTATTTATTCAAGTACACCAGAACAAGAAAGCCTATACATTTACTGTATTTACGCCGCTGATACTGAGCTTGGGCTACCTGTGATATAACTTGACTTGGCGTCTTCCTGCTGGATTATGCATATCGACATTGAACACTGTGTTTTAAAATAATGAGAAAACTGGCTTAGCATTAATCCTTAGATGATATTTCTCGATATTTCAATTACCTCATTATTCAAACCGTTGTCATGGTCGCCGTGGTAACATAGTAGCCAAACTAGTGTTGTAACACTCTTCGGAAAACATAACACCATGCAGCAGCAAAGGTTATTATTTGAAGATTAATCATATTTGGAAATCACTAGTAAATCCTGCAATCTGATTGGGTAAAAATGGTACGATTGATGGTACGTATAATTAATTGCATCATTTTAAAACCAATTTATAAAATAACATGTATATAACGCGCGCTCTGATTGGCTAGAAGCTCCCAAAAACCGTGTTTGTAAAAGTGAATATAAACATGGTTTCCGTGACCTTGAGAGACCTTGAAGCGATGCAGTGGATTCAATTCGACAAATATATATTTTTCTGTTGTCAAACATGTTTTAATTACTAAACAAAAGCCAAATAATTACAGCATTTCTTATTTTCTCAAGTTCAACTTCTATCTAAATGTGATTTTGTTGTTTTGAAGCCGAACATGTGCATTGATTAACACACGAAACGACGACGGTGACAGATGAGCCGTCCTATTTTGAACATTGAATAACGAAGAAAACTAAATGTATTAAACTCACATACTAACCGTTCTTTGAGTTCTATAGCTACAATATTTTATCAAGTGTACGACTGAAAATACCAAGCAACGATAGCCGTATTACTCTATTTAAAAGTTACTCACAAAGCAGAGCAATTCTCGATTCTTGTAGCTAAATTCAAAATTAAATATTGACTATAAGCTTAGCTTAATTTCAGTAAAATGTGTCATAGAGAAAAAAATATCGTCGTGTGTCTCAAAAACATCTATCGTTTATACATTCTTGTTGAGAAAAACGGCTATGAAAAGGTTCAAAAGTACGACAAAAACTGTAGAATTGGCTACCTGACTTCGTGCTCCATTCATCAAGTTGTAAAATATTTCAGAAAGTTTGACGTCTTCACTCGTCTTCATTGAATCAGCTCAGAGCTTTTTCTCACTTTTCTTCGTCTTTCGTGTTCACAGGATACACTAACTAACAAAGGAAGCATTCTTCTGTAATTTTCTGACAGAAAATAGCATTCTTCAAAACGATTTTCCTGTCAAAACAATTTTTAAACGGCGCGCGAAACGGCACGAATCGCTTTGCCATTTTGATTTGTTTAGCAAGATTTGATTGGATGGTGAGCCATTTCTGAAGTTTTCAGGAGAATTGCACATTTGATCAATGAAAACTTGCGTAAAGAAAACCGTGTAGTTATTTTATAAAAGCAATACAACACATTTTCCGTGTTTATATTCACTTTTACAAACACTTGGGATGTTGGGAGAACACTCGAAAAAGTTTGAAAATTTTCTCGTGTTCTCCCAACATCCCGCGTGTTTGTAAAAGTGAATATAAACACGGAAAATGTGTTGTATTGCTTAAATTTATATTTATTTACATTGATATTTATTTTAGAATGAGTTGTATTTCAGGCATCAAAATTGTTCTTATTATTACAACTTGCCACATAAATATAAAGAGTGTTTGAAAAGATGTCAAAATGAATATGATTACTCGTGCCCCGGGCCGGGGCAGGGGCCCGTTTCTCGAAAGCCCCGTAAACTTTTCGGGCCCGAAAAGACATCCCGGAAATCTGAGATACTTACTCTACAAAGCTGTTCTATGGTGGCCTAGAACTGCCATAAGGAAAATTGCACATTTTCAGTCCATAAACTTTTTTTCATGTATTTTTTTGTTCATTTTTATAATTTTTTAAAGAATAATAATATATAATGAAATTTAAAATGAAAAGAAAAGAAAAAGAGAAAGGAAAGAAAAGAAAAAGACAAAAAAAGACAAAAAGAAGAGAAAAAACTAAAAAATGAAATTATTATGAGGCGAAATGAATGTGAAAAGCAAATCAAAACAAAATGAAAATAAAAGAAAGTGAATTCAATTTAAAATCAAAATGAAAGAAAATTAATTCAAAATCAAAATGAAACAAAATCATTTTAAAATCAAAAAAAAACTTGTCCGTGGCCTATCGCTGCCATAGACCACAATGCACTTCGATACTCCGCAAGTGACAGGACGCGCGACCAACGCGTGACCAGAGGCGGCAGAAGTGACAAGTCATGATGTCGCAGCGCGATTGGAATCGCTTCAAAAAGAATATCACTGAAAAACGAACGAAGAAGAAAGAAGGTTCGGCAAAGGCAAAACTTTGGCGGATAGTGACACAATTGTCATTCAGCGATTAAGAGATCATATTTACAAATATGAGATAAATCTAAAATTTACTGGCAAGGGGGGTATCTCCGATTTTCTTTTAATTCCGCACAGTGTTAGCCTATTATATATCTAAATTCGCTGTGTAGTTAGTTTCGAAAAATATATTTTAATTTTCGAGAAATTCGTCATAAACGAAGTCCTCTTGAAATCGTCTCGAAACACGTCAGAATCATAGACACTTTTAACGAATTCGGAAATAAGGAAAATAACAGTACTGCTCTTAAAAAACCATACGACATTCTTAGTCACTGTCTAAATACTAGATGGCGTGATTTTGAGGTGAATTGCGTTATTTTTCATGAGCGAATTATTTTTTTGGGTGAGGCATACATTTTAACTCGCCGAAAGTATCTCTTAAACAAAGCTAATTTTCACCAGGCGATAAACCTTCAAATCTTCCTGGCCTACGCTTGTGAACTCTATGGATGATCATCTTTTCATATATGTAAACATTTCCTTGGGCAAATAATGTAGCGATTAGCTAGAGCTGCCGAAAGTTGGTGAAAATATGTTATTTACTTGACCTTTACAGGTCAATCTCTCATAGCAAGTGTAGTATGAAAATACCTATCTGATCTTCAATCACTAGTTTTGGCGAATAAAATACACCAAAATCAAATCATTATGAAGTTCTTATACCTCAATGATACGGATATGGATTTGAGAAACGTCAGTTTTATTGTAATCCCATGGTCTTCCTTTTCGACTGTCGATTGATAACTTTCGATTAATGTTCAAAATTACAAAAATTTGACCATATTTTTAGCGTATCTTCCCATTCCTCTTCTGATACGGTAAATGCGTAAAGGTTCAATAGGCCCATTTGTTTTTACGTTACTTTGTTCTTGAATTGTAGCTGTGCTGTCGCAATTCTTCATTGATTAGAACTAGACAAACAAACTGACTTATGCAAATTACTGCAATAGGGATGATTGACAGAGCGAGAAGGCCTCTGTTCCTTGAAATGTTAAGTTAGGGAAATTAATCAGATTGATATCAGTATTAATATATTTAAATTGAAGAAAAGTAAGATAGATAGATAGATAACTAAAAAAAGAGTAAAAATCGAAGACTATAAAATTTAAAACATTTTTTTTTTACTTCAGCAGCTGACCCAATTTTTAGCGTACTTCCCTCTTGCTTAGATTCTTACTTGTATCATTCATTGTATCCTCTGATATGATGCTTGATAACAATCGATGGAATACGAATTCTGGTTATGATTTGCAGTTGAGGACTGCACTGAATCTTTTCAACCGCCGCTTGTTTACTCACGTGACCACATATGATACTCAGGGGGTATAGGAAGGGAACTGGATAGCTGACAAGTGAAAATAATGTATACGAAGCTTTCACTGGTTCATTTCTTCGAGGTCAATTACTTACTTCATTAGTCGTATCTAACCACAGTTGATCTTTTTCATAAAAAGTTTTAAATTTTCTTGCCCGTGAAAAAAAAAATACATGGGCTTCCTGTGGTTCGGCGCTGCAGACTTATTTTCGTACCTAATATTTATTTTATAAAGGTATTCATAAATGTATAAAGCTTACAAATACAAATTACGCTATCACATCAGAAGGGATGACTAAGATTTGCAAATAAATGCATTTCATTATAAAAGGATTAAAACGCGCACCAAGTGTCGAGTATCACTCCTGACCCAGTCATTCACGAATACGCGACTAGACCGAACGGGAGTATGGGTAGAAATCACTGAATCAAAAAAGTATTCGCTCTGGAAATTCATTTTCTCATTATCATAATGGGAGTAATACTCGAATGAATACTCGTGTTTTACGCAAGGAAAATAAGTGTCGATACGTCAATGACTCATTTTCAATGTTCAGTCGTTGAAAGGCCACTAAATCACCCAAACCGCTCGCCTGCGTAGGTCTTCACTGTAAGCTTGAGGCATGGCTAATCAGATATGTTATACCACACTCCCGTTCGGTCTAGTCCCCGCGTAGTCGGTGAGGCCGGTCGGTGAAAACTTTTTCTGAAATGACGGTATACGGTGGACCATAAATCCATAATGGCCACCAGTGACCGCATACCAACATTCTCAAGGTACTCTACATTTCTACTTCGCGATAATTCTTATATAGCGCATTTCGCATTCGTCCCAATGCGCTTTTACGGGAAGTGTCCACTTACGGGAGGTGTCCGCTTACGGGACTGAGGTGTCCGCTTACGGGAGGTGTCCGCTTACGGGAGGTGTCCACTTACGCAAGGTGTATGCATACGGAAGGTGCCCATTTACGGGAGGTGTCCGCTTACGGGAGGTGTCTGCTTACGGGAGGTGTCCGCTTGCGGGAGGTGTCCGCTTACGGAAGGTGTCCGCTTACGGGAGGTGTCCGCTTACGGAAGGTGTCCATTTACGGGAGGTGTCCATTTACGGGATGTGTCCGCTTACAGGAAGTGTCCGCTTACGGAAGGTGTGCTTACAAAAGGTGTCCGCTTGCTGGATGAGTCCGCTTACGGAAGGTGTCCGCTTACGGGAGGTGTCCGCTTACGGAAGGTGTCCGCATACGGGAGGTATCCGCTGGCGGGAGGTATCCGCTTACGGAAGATGTCCATTTACGGGAGGTGTCCGCTTGCGGGAGGTGTCCGCTTACGGAAGGTGTACGCTTACGTGAGGTGTCCATTTACGGGAGGTGTCCGCTTACGGAAGGTGTCCGCTTACGGGAGGTGTCCGCTTGCGGGAGGTATCCGCTTACGGAAGGTGTCCATTTACGGGAGGTGTCCGCTTGCGGGAGGTGTACGCTTACGGGAGGTGTCCATTTACGGGAGGTGTCCGCTTACGGAAGGTGTCCGCTTACGGGAGGTGTCCGCTTGCGGGAGGTGTCCGCTTACGGAAGGTGTCCATTTACGGGAGGTGTCCGCTTGCGGGAGGTGTCCGCTTACGGAAGGTGTCCGCTTACGGGAGGTGTCCGCTTGCGGGAGGTGTCCGCTTACGGAATGTGTCCGCTTACGGGAGGTGTCCGTTTGCGGGAGGTGTCCGCTTGCGGGAGGTGTCCAAAAAGAATGAGATCGATTTCATTTTGTGGACCTGAAAAGGTCAGAGTAGACTTATGCCTGGAAATATCCTTCAAGTATTATCTGAATTTGTCGCTTTTCATTGTCTTTTGGATCAAAACTACACTGACGACCACCAACAAGAGATTTGAACGAACGGCAAGCTTCCATTTCTAAACTCTGGTAATGAACTGATTATTATAAATGTTATTATTGTAAGTTGACCAAAACACCCCAGGTAGATGGGGACGGGAGTTGTATCATATTGCCATCTCCATTTTTTAGAAGTCAGCTCACAGGTAGCCCAAACGTAGAATCAGTGGACCGTGACGTCATTGAATATTCGTTTGACCGTTGGATTTTCGAATGGTCTCAGGAATGAGCTCTTAGAAAGACTTCAAAGGATATGGGATTCTGAAACATGTCTTCATAACAGTAGTCTGATAATTAAAGAACACTTTGGTGTAGAAATCTGAGCAAGAAATTGTGTTTTTGAGTGGTTTTGAACGATTCGAAAATTCACCCGTTTCTAGCGTACATATAATTAGGAAAGGTTTGCAACTCCGGCCACCAAATTTTTGCAAACACTGTCGCTAAAAAAAATATCTCTCAAAAACTACGCAAGCAAAAAATATCGCCTTCCTACCACACATTCACAAATAAATGATCTTTTCAATGAGCTTTTGTGCAAATTTTTGGGTCCACCATATGCCGAGAAATATTTTTTTGAAGTTGGGGAAGTCGACGAAAAGTTCGCCGTGGCCATCCGCAGTCATCAGCTGTGCACCTAAAACGTTCTGAGGGAGGGGACGGACCGATAGATTGTTTTACAAAGATGTCCTCAAACAGATAAATGCTATATAATTTGAATTTACTACGGTGTATGTTTTAATCAGTATTACCCTGGCTGCCGCTAGCAGAGTTATATTTCATCGTTCTGATTTTCGATGAGTCTTTTGCCTTTAGCATCTATCGGTCCCTCCCCTACTCAGTGTAGCTTTTGTTAACAAATCTATCGGTCCGTCCCCTCCCTCAGAACGTTTTAGGTGCACAGCTGATGACTGCGGATGGCCACGGCAAACTTTTCGTCGACTTCCCCAACTTCAAAAAAATATTTCTCGGCATATGGTGGACCCAAAAATTTGCACAAAAGCTCATTGAAAAGATCATTTATTTGTGAATGTGTGGTAGGAAGGCGATATTTTTTGCTTGCGTAGTTTTTGAGAGATATTTTTTTTAGCGACAGTGTTTGCAAAAATTTGGTGGCCGGAGTTGCAAACCTTTCCTAATTATATGTACGCTAGAAACGGGTGAATTTTCGAATCGCTCAAAACCACTCAAAAACACAATTTCTTGCTCAGATTTCTACACCAAAGTGTTCTTTAATTATCAGACTACTGTTATGAAGACATGTTTCAGAATCCCATATCCTTTGAAGTCTTTCTAAGAGCTCATTCCTGAGACCATTCGAAAATCCAACGGTCAAACGAATATTCAATGACGTCACGGTCCACTGATTCTACGTTTGGGCTACCTGTGGTCAGCTGAAATAATAAAAAAATGTTTTAAATTTTATAGTCTTCGATTTTTACTCTTTTTTTAGTTATCTATCTATCTATCTTACTTTTCTTCAATTTAAATATATTAATACTGATATCAATCTGATTAATTTCCCTAACTTAACATTTCAAGGAACAGAGGCCTTCTCGCTCTGTCAATCATCCCTATTGCAGTAATTTGCATAAGTCAGTTTGTTTGTCTAGTTCTAATCAATGAAGAATTGCGACAGCACAGCTACAATTCAAGAACAAAGTAACGTAAAAACAAATGGGCCTATTGAACCTTTACGCATTTACCGTATCAGAAGAGGAATGGGAAGATACGCTAAAAATATGGTCAAATTTTTGACATTTTGAACATTAATCGAAAGTTATCAATCGACAGTCGAAAAGGAAGACCATGGGATTACAATAAAACTGACGTTTCTCAAATCCATATCCGTATCATTGAGGTAAGAACTTCATAATGATTTGATTTTGGTGTATTTTATTCGCCAAAACTAGTGATTGAAGATCAGATAGGTATTTTCATACTACACTTGCTATGAGAGATTGACCTGTAAAGGTCAAGTAAATAACATATTTTCACCAACTTTCGGCAGCTCTAGCTAATCGCTACATTATTTGCCCAAGGAAATGTTTACATATATGAAAAGATGATCATCCATAGAGTTCACAAGCGTAGGCCAGGAAGATTTGAAGGTTTATCGCCTGGTGAAAATTAGCTTTGTTTAAGAGATACTTTCGGCGAGTTAAAATGTATGCCTCACCCAAAAAAATAATTCGCTCATGAAAAATAACGCAATTCACCTCAAAATCACGCCATCTAGTATTTAGACAGTGAGAAAGAATGTCGTATAGTTTTTAAGAGCAGTACTGTTATTTTCCTTATTTCCGAGCTCGTTAAAATTGTCTATGATTCTGACGTGTTTCGAGACGATTTCAAGAGGACTTCGTTTATGACGAATTTCTCGAAAATTAAAATATATTTTTCGAAACTAACTACATAGCGAATTTAGATATATAATAGGCTAACACTGTGCGGAATTAAAAGAAAATCGGAGATACCCCCCTTGCCAGTAAATTTCGGGCCGTAGTAAATACTTGCTCTTAAGTGCCGAAGTGTCAGGGAAGGCACAAAAGTACGCGAGATTTGGTGCTCGCCAGAATTCGTGCCGTTCCACGAATACGATCGAAGAGTTGAAAAGTAAAAACTTCATCAAAGCAAATAGGCTGTCATCAACGCCACGGACTGAGCAAGGTCAATGTACGAAATTCGGGGATAACTTCGAACGTAGCACTTTTTTGTATCCAACTTGAAGGAAAGAAACGCTCCTCTCACATATGCATATCAAACTTATGTCCTGCATCATTGAACATTTGCTCCTGTTGGGACATTTTCCTTATGGCAGTTCTAGGCCACCATATACCAGAAACGTATCGTATCGCCAAACTAAAAATACGCCATTATGAATTCGGCGTATGTCATTGCGCTTATTTGTAATTAATCATATTCATTTTGAAATCATTATTATTATTTATTAGTTTCATCAAGTGTGTTATATAATATATATTATAATGTTTTTTTTTTCTTTTAATATATTTGTAGGTTGTTACATGAATAATTCATCTTTTAGCTTATCTTACATTATAGTTAGTTATCATTTTTCATTTTATTTATTCATTATTGTTTTTATTTTTATTTTATGATTATGATTTGTATTATTTTATACATTCATTCTCAAAAAGGTTGTCCAGATGAAAAGACTACAATACTACAATAAAGTCACGTGATTCATTATGTATTCAATTTCTGCGCACGGAACTGCGAGTTGATACCAGCGGCATTACATTCAGTTCTCACAATGCCGTGTACTTTTGCATCTCAAATTGAAATTCCACGCGAGGAAATTGAATACATAATGAATCACGTGACTTTATTGTAGTATTGTAGCCTTTTCATCTGGACAACCTTTTTTGGGAATGACTGTATCTGTATCGATGGGCAACCATTACAGATTAAAGATTTAGATTTAGATTTAGATCTGTGTTCTGCAATGTGATTGAAAACGGTGTGATTCCTTCGAAAACTAACTAGACGCTCTACTAACGTGAAGTCGGACTTCTAACTGATATAGCCTATTTGAACTAAATATAAGTGCGATTAAAACAGTGTTCATACACAACATATAGTTATAGAGCCTTCGGTGATATTGTACATTGAATTATGGCAAGAACTTCGTTTATAAATCACTCGGAAATCTCGAGCCACCTCAGTACACAAACCGAATTCAGAATCAACCGTCGCCAGAAACTCGACAAAAAATGCCGGGTTTACCATTTGCATCGCCAAAAGACCTCCAGAAACGGAACGGCCAACTATTATTCCCTTAGGTTGTGCTTTTGACTTCGTTTAGATTTCAGTCATCGAATCAATCAATCACTCGGCACTTTTCGTATATCTGAGCCTACGATTCTCAGCGTACGGCACAGGGCGCACGCGCATTAGAAGCCACTTTCACGTTTGAGGTCAAAGACGACGACGGCGGCCTATACATTTTTAGAGTCGGGCCTTCCACATAAAGCCCGACTAATTTTAATTAGTTAAAACATTGCTTAATTAACATGATTGCTAATCTCAGAAGAACTTTATATGGGTATCTTAATAGCACTTTAACTTTCCCTCATCATGTATTTGCTAATGATGAAGACTTTGTTTCAGGAAATCTCTTCTATTAGAACTCCTTCTACGAGCATTTCTGGAGGAAGCAAATTAACGCTACAAGAAATCGTGATTATTGGCAACTGCGAGAAGCAGGTAAAGTTCGATATATCGGCAGTACAGTGACCGCCAAACACTGTGGTTATTATTCATCCATCCATCCATCCATTCATTCATTCATTCATTCATTCATTCATTCATTCATTCATTCATTCATTCATTCATTCATTCATTCATTCATTCATTCATTCCATTCATTCATTCATTCATTCATTCATTCATTCATTCATTCATTCATTCATTCATTCATTCATTTATTCATCCATTCATCCATTCATCATCATCCATTCATTCATCCATTCATCCATCCATTTATTCATTCATCCATTCATTATTCCATTCATTCATCCATCCATTTATTCATCCATTCATTCATCCATTCATCCATTCATCCATTCATTCATCTATTCATCATCCGTTCGTTCATCCATTCATCCATCCATCCATCCATCCGTTCATTCATCCATTCATCCATCCTTTCATTCATCCATTCATCCATCCATTTATTCATCCATCCATTCATCTATTTATCATCCGTTCATTCATCCATTCATCCCATTCATTCATCCATCCATCCATTCATCCATCCATCCATTCATTCATCCATTCATCCATCCTTTCATTCATCCATTCATCCATCCATCCATCCGTTCATTCATCCATTCATCCATCCTTTCATTCATCCATTCATCCCATCCATCCATTCATCCATCCATCCATCCATCCATCCATCCATTCATTCATCCATTCATCCATCCTTTCATTCATCCATTCATCCCATTCATCCCATTCATCCATTCATCCATTCATTCATCTATTCATCATCCGTTCATTCATCCATTCATCCATCCATCCATCCATCCATCCATCCATTCATTCATCCATTCATCCATCCTTTCATTCATCCATTCATCCCATTCATTCATCCATCCATCCATTCATCCATTCATCCATTCATTCATCCATTCATCCATTCATCCATTCATCCATCCATTCATCCATGCATCCATCCATTTATTCATTTATTCATCCATTCATGTATCAGAAGCCCATAAGTAGGAGCATCCATGCTACATATTGGGTTAATGTCACGGCGTTTTATTTGTAGCAACGCGTTTTATTTGCTGCAACTCGTTTTATTTGCAGCAACTCGTTTTATTTGCCGCAACTCGTTAATTTGCTGCAACTCGTTTTATTTGCAGCAACTCGTTTTATTTGCCGCAACTCGTTAATTTGCAGCAACTCGTTTTATTTGTAGCAACTCGTTTTATTTGTTGCAACTCGTTTTATTTGCAGCAACTCGTTTTATTTGCCGCAACTCGTTAATTTGCAGCAACAGTGATTGGTCAATTTCGTGTTCTAAAAATAACCAAACTTGTTCAAACGCCGTGACAGATTTTTACATGGAGGCCCTACATGTATTCATTCACGTATTCATTTATGTTTATTCACCCAGTGAAGTGTTTTCTCTAAGTCGATGAGATAATTACGTTTTCAGGTCAAGTTCAGTGAGTTGACTCTCGACATGTTTCGTATGTTACAAGCATTTGAACGTGAACCTGGCGTAGATCCTCCACGTACGCTTGTTACGACATCCTCACTTGCTACTGATGCAGTGCAGACCAAGGTAAGATATTATGCTGGTCACTTCCGGTCTGTTGCAAATGTTAGAAGACTGGGTTCGAGTGTTTTGATTGGCTGAAAAGTCCAGTTTCGCGTTGTTTAGAGATGACCGCTGTGCTTGACAAAAGACGTATTTGTCCAGGGTTAGCCTCGATTCAGAAAATAGTCCGTGCAATTCAAAAATGTTTATATTGTTTCATGTCAACATTTGTTCGTGTTCTTGTTGATATTTGTGAATAATTTACACTGACTCGAGGCTAACCCTGTACAAATGCGCCTGTTGTCAATAAGTACAGCGGTTTTACAACGGGATCTGTGAACGCGAAACTGAGGGACTGTTAGTTACATGTTTTTCGAGGTGTTTGCCCTCGATGAAAGACTAGTGGAAATATCACTTGAATGGATTCAATGTTCTTTCTCCAGCACATTCGATAGGCTATACAGTGTGTAAATTAGAGATAATATTGTCAAAATTTAGAACTGTTATCTGGCAATGGTTATAACACTCGTACCCAGTCTTCCAATGTATTTGCCACAGACCGGTCGCAATCTGTCCGCGTGGCTATCAGCTGAGATTCCTGAAAGAACCCAATAATGATGATATACAGTCCAACCTCTATTAAGCGGCCAGTTTTCAAAGTCCCGAATACTCCAGTTTCGAGTTGTTAAGCGATGACCGCTGTCCTTGACAAAAGACGCATTTGCTCAGCCTTAGCCTCGATTCAGTGTAAATTATTCACAAATACCAACGAGAACGCGAAAAAGTGTTGACATTCAACAATAGAAACCATTTTTAATTGCACGGGTTATTCTCTGGATTGAGGCTAAGCCTAAGCAAACGCGTCTTTTGTCAAGGAGTACAGCGGTGTCTAAACAAACTCGAAACGGGAGTATTGAGTTTCACCCATACAAACTCTACATTTGGCTACTTCTATTAAGCGGCCACCCTCTATTAAGCGGCCAGTTATCAAAATCCCGAGGTTGGCCGCTTTAATAGAGGTTGGACTGTACTATATACCTGACGTCTTGTTTTAGATAGGAACAGAAACCATCACTGCATCCACTCGTCCCAATCCCCACAAGTATCTACTCTACAAACCGACATTGTCGCAGCTCCACGTGTTCCTTAGTGTTGGGTTCAAGGTATGGTTTATGATAATCAAGCTAAAAAATAGTAATTTTGATGAATTTTCGATTTTGCGATGAAACAGTCACTACAAAATGACATAGCAAGAGACAAATTCGATTGAATAGTAATCGTAACTGAAGCAAACGATTTTCTCTCTCGATTGCTTACGATTCCACCGCTTTTGTCGTGTCCGTTTGTTTCACTGGTCAGGTCTTCGTGTAGCTGCACAAAATTCCTGGCATATGTTCTATTGTCGTTCTATGTATTGTTTTTACATAAAACTAGACGCTCTACTAGCGTGAACTCGGGCTTCTTAATAAAGCTGTTTAGGTAGATTTTAAATGTGAAACCTAATACATGTAGCTTATTTGTATCATCATACAGAAGTAGTTTTAGCCTCAGTATTACTTGCACAATTTAAAGCAGAATTTCCATGCTCAAAACGGGTCAGTGAATGGCAAAAATACCATCGAAAACATCCTTAGATTTTAGGGAACTATTTCAGAAAATAGTGCAGAAAAGGAGCTCAGGGGTGTCATGAGTTATTGATTGACTAGTTAATTATAGCATAAGCATCGGATGTCAATTCAGGCTAGAGAGAGCTACTAGATAAGACGGGAGAAGTAAATCCCCGAGTTGGATACCGAGTCGGAGTCGAGTTGAAGTCGAGTTGGAGTCGAGTTGGAGTCGAGTTGGAGTCGAGTTGGAGTCCGAGTTAGATTTTCATTACCAGATTATCGTATTTGAAAATTGACTTGATATACACTCATTTCGATAAAGTTATTCACCCAAAAAGCTTCGAAGAAGGACCATGGGTACATATATTTTAACCAACCCAGGATCATCATCGGTCTCACCTTCGAAGCTTTACGGGCGACTAACCCGGAGTCACGCAACGAGTGACCAAACATTGGTTTAGTCACGCTGTGATTTTCAAAATCTCCTCATTTTCTGAAATAGTTGCCTAAAATCTAAGTATGTTTTTCGATTTTACTAGCACTTGCCGTTTATACCAATTCTGAGCTGGTATTGTCGACTGTGGAAATTCTGTTTTAAATTGTGCAAGTATAAATAGCTAGAGACATTTAACCGATGTCCAAGTAGCTTTTATTTAGAAGCCCGAGTTCCCGATAATGGAGCGTCTATACCTTGTATGCCTTCAAGAGAAAATGAGGGTCCCTCATTTTCTCTTGATGCCTTTAAATCCGTTCAGTAAAAAGAGGCTTAATATTACTAACTAACCGTTACCCATGAAAATTTAACTTATATTTGTTGAAAAAAGTAAGCTAGAAAAATTGAACCCGCGACCTCCCGGTTAGAAAACATTATCGAGGCATGAGCAGAGTGAGAAAAGTCTAGTGTGAGTGGCTGTCGATCCAATATGTCGACCGCTCTGATTGCCATTTGAAAACATTTGTTCTCGAGTACAGACAGCAAACTTTCCGAAATCCAACCACCCATTGCACATTGTCGACCCGAATCCATATTTCAGCAGCGACTCGAAGCAAGCTGTTATAATATAATAATAAATATTATTATTATTATAGTGAAATATTTTAATAAAACAGTACCACTGTTGCTTTGTTTATCATTAAATAATGTTCGCTGCACATTCCGTAGATTTATTTGTGTTTTCTGGAATTGAATTTCCTTTATTTCTTCGTCTTTTAACATTCAGTTTTAATACACAATACACTAGGCAAATATCGCGTGAAACTGGGGTATAGTTGATCTGTATCGACTTGATTATAAGGCTATTTTTTTAATCGAATTAAAAATAATGATTGTTTTGCCAAATTTGATAATTATATGTATCAAACCAATCATGAAATTAAATATGACGAAATCCCATTATATTGGTCAAAACGTGGTACACTTTCAGCAGAAGTAAAATATGGTAGCCGTTGTCTTATACAGCCAATATTTGCATGGAAATAAACGTTTCCCATTCTGGTATGTGATTCTCCTCCAACCGAATATACTTTCGAGGCATAAAGGCAACAAGCGTAAGATCCATTGGTGAAGGTGGAACGATCCTATTAGGTTTAAGAGCCCTATAGTTGCACAGCCGAAGCATGAACTTACGCTGCTATGGCAGTAGTGTAAGGATACTAATACATACTGCCCAGGTTGAGGAGAAGGAAATTATGGTTTCACAGCCGGAATTGAGGGTTTCGCACATCTTATGTTGTGTGATTGCGTTGGTTGACTGATATACTGTGTCTGGTATGATGAACTGGCTGGATGGTATGAGGCTTGATGAGGAGCATTGCTGTTATGGTGAAGGCCTTGTACATTTGAGGCTTGATGAGGAGCATTGCTGTTATGGTGAAGGCCTTGTACATTTGAGGCTTGATGAGGAGCATTGCTGTTATGGTGAAGGCCTTGTACATATGAGGCATGATGAGGAGCATTGCTGTTATGGTGAAGGCCTTGTACATATGAGGCTTGATAAGGTGCATTGCTGTTATGGTGAAGGCCTTGTACATTTGAGGCTTGATAAGGTGCATTGCTGTTATGGTGAAGGCCTTGTACATTTGAGGCTTGATAAGGTGCATTTCTGTTATGGTGAAGGCCTTGTACATTTGAGGCTTGATAAGGTGCATTGCTGTTATGGTGAAGGCCTTGTACATATGAGGCTTGATGAGGAGCATTGCTGTTATGGTGAAGGCCTTGTACATTTGAGGCATGATGAGGAGCATTGCTGCTATGGTGAAGGCCTTGTACATTTGAGGCTTGATAAGGTGCATTGCTGTTATGGTGAAGGCCTTGTACATTTGAGGCTTGATAAGGTGCATTGCTGTTATGGTGTAGGCCTTGTACATTTGAGGCTTGATAAGGTGCATTGCTGTTATGGTGAAGGCCTTGTACATTTGAGGCATGATGAGGAGCATTGCTGTTATGGTGAAGGCCTTGTACATTTGAGGCATGATGAGGAGCATTGCTGCTATGGTGAAGGCCTTGTACATTTGAGGCTTGATAAGGTGCATTGCTGTTATGGTGAAGGCCTTGTACATTTGAGGCTTGATAAGGTGCATTGCTGTTATGGTGAAGGCCTTGTACATTTGAGGCATGATGAGGAGCATTGCTGTTATGGTGAAGGCCTTGTACATTTGAGGCTTGATAAGGTGCATTGCTGTTATGGTGAAGGCCTTGTACATTTGAGGCTTGATAAGGTTCAATGTTGTTATGGTGAAGGCCTTGTACATTTGAGGCTTGATGAGGAGCATTGCTGTTATGGTGAAGGCCTTGTACATTTGAGGCATGATGAGGAGCATTGCTGTCATGAGTGGTGAAGGCCTTGTACATTTGAGGCTTGATAAGGTGCATTGCTGTTATGGTGAAGGCCTTGTACATTTGAGGCTTGATAAGGTGCATTGCTGTTATGGTGAAGGCCTTGTACATTTGAGGCATGATGAGGAGCATTGCTGCTATGGTGAAGGCCTTGTACATTTGAGGCTTGATAAGGTGCATTGCTGTTATGGTGAAGGCCTTGTACATTTGAGGCTTGATAAGGTGCATTGCTGTTATGGTGTAGGCCTTGTACATTTGAGGCTTGATAAGGTGCATTGCTGTTATGGTGAAGGCCTTGTACATTTGAGGCATGATGAGGAGCATTGCTGTTATGGTGAAGGCCTTGTACATTTGAGGCATGATGAGGAGCATTGCTGCTATGGTGAAGGCCTTGTACATTTGAGGCTTGATAAGGTGCATTGCTGTTATGGTGAAGGCCTTGTACATTTGAGGCTTGATAAGGTGCATTGCTGTTATGGTGAAGGCCTTGTACATTTGAGGCATGATGAGGAGCATTGCTGTTATGGTGAAGGCCTTGTACATTTGAGGCTTGATAAGGTGCATTGCTGTTATGGTGAAGGCCTTGTACATTTGAGGCTTGATAAGGTTCAATGTTGTTATGGTGAAGGCCTTGTACATTTGAGGCTTGATGAGGAGCATTGCTGTTATGGTGAAGGCCTTGTACATTTGAGGCATGATGAGGAGCATTGCTGTCATGAGTGGTGAAGGCCTTGTACATTTGAGGCTTGATAAGGTGCATAAGGTGCATTGCTGTTATGGTGAAGGCCTTGTACATTTGAGGCTTGATGAGGAGCATTGCTGTTATGGTGAAGGCCTTGTACATTTGAGGCTTGATAAGGTGCATTGCTGTTATGGTGAAGGCCTTGTACATTTGAGGCTTGATAAGGTGCATTGCTGTTATGGTGAAGGCCTTGTACATTTGAGGCTTGAGGGCATTTGTTATGGGAGGCATTGCTGTTATGGTGAAGGCCTTGTGTTATGGTGAGGCTTGTACATTTGAGGCTTGATTGCATTGCTGTTATGGTGAAGGCCTTGTACATTTGAGGCTTGATGAGGAGCATTGCTGTTATGGTGAAGGCCTTGTACATTTGAGGCTTGATAAGGTGCATTGCTGTTATGGTGAAGGCCTTGTACATTTGAGGCTTGATACATTGCTGTTATTGAAGGCCTTGTACATTTGAGGCTTGATAAGGTGCATTGCTGTTATGGTGAAGGCCTTGTACATTTGAGGCTTGATGAGGAGCATTGCTGTTATGGTGAAGGCCTTGTACATTTGAGGCTTGATAAGGTGCATTGCTGTTATGGTGAAGGCCTTGTACATTTGAGGCTTGATAAGGTGCATTGCTGTTATGGTGAAGGCCTTGTACATTTGAGGCTTGATGAGGAGCATTGCTGTTATGGTGAAGGCCTTGTACATTTGAGGCTTGATGAGGAGCATTGCTGTTATGGTGAAGGCCTTGTACATTTGAGGCTTGATGAGGAGCATTGCTGTTATGGTGAAGGCCTTGTACATTTGAGGCTTGATGAGGAGCATTGCTGTTATGGTGAAGGCCTTGTACATTTGAGGCTTGATGAGGAGCATTGCTGTTATGGTGAAGGCCTTGTACATTTGAGGCTTGATGAGGGCATTGCATGGTGCTGTTATGGTGAAGGGCCTTGTACATTTGTACATTTGAGGCTTGATAAGGTGCATTGCTGTTATGGTGAAGGCCTTGTACATTTGAGGCTTGATGAGGAGCATTGCTGTTATGGTGAAGGCCTTGTACATTTGAGGCTTGATGAGGAGCATATGGTGAAGGCCTTGTACATTTGAGGCTTGATGAGGAGCATTGCTGTTATGGTGAAGGCCTTGTACATTTGAGGCTTGATAAGGTGCATTGCTGTTATGGTGAAGGCCTTGTACATTTGAGGCTTGATAAGGTGCATTGCTGTTATGGTGAAGGCCTTGTACATTTGAGGCTTGATGAGGAGCATTGCTGTTATGGTGAAGGCCTTGTACATTTGAGGCTTGATAAGGTGCATTGCTGTTATGGTGAAGGCCTTGTACATTTGAGCTTGATAAGGTGCATTGCTGTTATGGTGAAGGCCTTGTACATTTGAGGCTTGATAAGGTGCATTGCTGTTATGGTGAAGGCCTTGTACATTTGAGGCATGATGAGGAGCATTGCTGTTATGGTGAAGGCCTTGTACATTTGAGGCTTGATAAGGTGCATTGCTGTTATGGTGAAGGCCTTGTACATTTGAGGCTTGATAAGGTGCACTGTTATGGTGAAGGCTTGTACATTTGAGGCTTGATGAGGAGCATTGCTGTTATGGTGAAGGCCTTGTACATTTGAGGCTTGATGAGGAGCATTGCTGTTTGCTTGTACATTTGAGGCTTGATAAGGTGCATTGCTGTTATGGTGAAGGCCTTGTACAGCATTGCTGTTATGGTATGAGGCTTGATAAGGCATTGCATTGCTGTTATGGTGAAGGCCTTGTACATTTGAGGCTTGATTGCATTGTTATGGTGAAGGCCTTGTACATTTGAGGCTTGATAAGGTGCATTGCTGTTATGGTGAAGGCCTTGTACATTTGAGGCTTGATGAGGAGCATTGCTGTTATGGTGAAGGCCTTGTACATTTGAGGCTTGATAAGGTGCATTGCTGTTATGGTGAAGGCCTTGTACATTTGAGGCTTGATAAGGTGCATTGCTGTTATGGTGAAGGCCTTGTACATTTGAGGCTTGATAAGGTGCATTGCTGTTATGGTGAAGGCCTTGTACATTTGAGGCATGATGAGGAGCATTGCTGTTATGGTGAAGGCCTTGTACATTTGAGGCATGATGAGGGAGCATTGCTGCTATGGTGAAGGCCTGCTATTGCCTTGTACATTTGAGGCTTGATAAGGTGCATTGCTGTTATGGTGAAGGCCTTGTACATTTGAGGCTTGATAAGGTGCATTGCTGTTATGGTGAAGGCCTTGTACATTTGAGGCATGGATGAGGAGCATTGCTGTTATGGTGAAGGCCTTGTACATTTGAGGCTTGATAAGGTGCATTGCTGTTATGGTGAAGGCCTTGTACATTTGAGGCTTGATAAGGTTCAATGTTGTTATGGTGAAGGCCTTGTACATTTGAGGCTTGATGAGGAGCATTGCTGTTATGGTGAAGGCCTTGTACATTTGAGGCATGATGAGGAGCATTGCTGTTGAGTGGTGAAGGCCTTGTACATTTGAGGCTTGATAAGGTGCATTGCTGTTATGGTGAAGGCCTTGTACATTTGAGGCTTGATGAGGAGCATTGCTGTTATGGTGAAGGCCTTGTACATTTGAGGCTTGATAAGGTGCATTGCTGTTATGGTGAAGGCCTTGTACATTTGAGGGCTTGATAAGGTGCATTGCTGTTATGGTGAAGGCCTTGTACATTTGAGGCTTGATGAGGAGCATTGCTGTTATGGTGAAGGCCTTGTACATTTGAGGCTTGATGAGGAGCATTTGCTGTTATGGTGAAGGCCTTGTACATTTGAGGCTTGATAAGGTGCATTGCTGTTATGGTGAAGGCCTTGTACATTTGAGGCTTGATAAGGTGCATTGCTGTTATGGTGAAGGCCTTGTACATTTGAGGCTTGATGAGGAGCATTGCTGTTATGGTGAAGGCCTTGTACATTTGAGGCTTGATGAGGAGCATTGCTGTTATGGTGAAGGCCTTGTACATTTGAGGCTTGATAAGGTGCATTGCTGTTATGGTGAAGGCCTTGTACATTTGAGGCTTGATAAGGTGCATTGCTGTTATGGTGAAGGCCTTGTACATTTGAGGCTTGATGAGGAGCATTGCTGTTATGGTGAAGGCCTTGTACATTTGAGGCTTGATGAGGAGCATTGCTGTTATGGTGAAGGCCTTGTACATTTGAGGCTTGATGAGGAGCATTGCTGTTATGGTGAAGGCCTTGTACATTTGAGGCTTGATGAGGAGCATTGCTGTTATGGTGAAGGCCTTGTACATTTGAGGCTTGATGAGGAGCATAGCTGTTATGGTGAAGGCCTTGTACATTTGAGGCTTGATGAGGAGCATTGCTGTTATGGTGAAGGCCTTGTACATTTGAGGCTTGATAAGGTGCATTGCTGTTATGGTGAAGGCCTTGTACATTTGAGGCTTGATGAGGAGCATTGCTGTTATGGTGAAGGCCTTGTACATTTGAGGCTTGATGAGGAGCATTGCTGTTATGGTGAAGGCCTTGTACATTTGAGGCTTGATGAGGAGCATTGCTGTTATGGTGAAGGCCTTGTACATTTGAGGCTTGATGAGGAGCATTGCTGTTATGGTGAAGGCCTTGTACATTTGAGGCTTGATAAGGTGCATTGCTGTTATGGTGAAGGCCTTGTACATTTGAGGCTTGATAAGGTGCATTGCTGTTATGGTGAAGGCCTTGTACATTTGAGGCTTGATGAGGAGCATTGCTGTTATGGTGAAGGCCTTGTACATTTGAGCTTGATGAGAGCATTGCTGTGCCTTGCTTGATGAGCATGGTGAAGGCCTTGTACATTTGAGGCTTGATAAGGTGCATTGCTGTTATGGTGAAGGCCTTGTACATTTGAGGCTTGATGAGGAGCATTGCTGTTATGGTGAAGGCCTTGTACATTTGAGGCTTGATGAGGCCTTGCATTGCTGTTATGGTGAAGGCCTTGTACATTGCTGTTATGAGGCTTACATGAGGCTTGATGAGGAGCATTGCTGTTATGGTGGTGAAGGCCTTGTACATTTGCTGCTTGATGAGGCCTTGCATTGCTGTTATGGTGAAGGCCTTGTACATTTGAGGCTTGATGAGGAGCATTGCTGTTATGGTGAAGGCCTTGTACATTTGCTTGATGAGGAGCATTGCTGTTATGGTGAAGGCCTTGTACATTTGAGGCTTGATGAGGAGCATTGCTGTTATGGTGAAGGCCTTGTACATTGAGGCTTGATGAGGAGCATTGCTGTTATGGTGAAGGCTTGTTGTAGGCTTTTGAGGCTTGATGAGGAGCATTGCTGTTATGGTGAAGCCTTGTACATTTGAGGCTTGATGAGGAGCATTGCTGTTATGGTGAAGGCCTTGTACATTTGAGGCTTGATGAGGAGCAATGCTGTCATGGTGAAGGCCTTGAGTTGATGTCATTGATGATGCAATTCGTGGAAGTACACGACCGGGGATTAGGTCGTATATCTGGCTTTGTAAATTATGTGCCCTGCTTTGTGAACTTGTAGATACTTTTGAATTTCTTTTCCTCTTTCCTCTTTTAGTAGGTGAGTGTGAGCAGTTAGGATCGGTAAGGCTGTAGGCCTCTTCTGGGGTGTACGGATCACCCTGGAAATCACTATTTAATATCTCCTCCCCATACTCTTTAGCGCGTTTCATCTGGTTGTGGTGTTCTTTTGAATTTGTCTCGGTACTGCTAGAAACCTTTTCCAGTTGGACGGATACTTCCATTCATAAATTGTGCCAGCATTTTCTCCAATTTGATTGCCTCGCCGACGTCGTGCCGAGCTGCATCTACCAGAGTCAGGTTGCAAGCTGCGGCTTTGGCCCATGTGGAGTGACCCGTTTCTGCAAGGTTCATTTTCGGCGTCTTTGATGTTGCTTTGAACGCTCGAAAAACGTGCGATTTTTTTGCATCCCACCAAGATAACCATGGTTTCAAGGCCTCTCTCTCTCTCTCTCTGGGATTTTTTTTGAGGGAACGGTTGAGGTCTGCACGACTTTTTTTCAAACATACTGACCGTGTTTGCCTCCAAAAGACCATACCCAAGTGATTCAAATTGGTCTCTTGTGTTTCCAGCAGGCAGTTTTGTAGACTGGCGTCGAACAGATTGCTTATAGTGAAACTCACAGGATACAGCTCTATTCAGAACGTCATCTCCGTAAACCCAGTTTCACACCATTCCACCAGGCACCAGCTTCATCCATGACCCAGCCGATGGGATTAAAAACGTAGTCTGTTTTACCAGATCGGATTTACTGCAAAACCTGTTGACGCAAAAATTCCAGATCCACATAAAAAAAACAAAGTTAGAATAATGCTTTATACAGTGGAACCTCGATATAACGATGTGCCAAGGGACTGACCAAATTAGATCGTTATATCGGGATATCGTTACAACGAATTCCCGATATAACGATTTTTCGGGAATAGACCCAAAAATATCGTTATATCGGGTATCGTTAATAATTGATTTTTCATGTGGTGCCCGTTGTGCCTTATAGCTGTACCGGCGATGTAATCCCTATCGTAACAAACTGTTAACAGACACGTTACAGTCTTTATGCAATGAGAACTAAAGGATTTTAGTATTGCCATATCTTAAACCTACCTTTTTCATCGCGCAATGATTTATTTTATTGTTATATCAGGGTAAATTTTACGTTTGGGCTGCCAGATTGTGATCGTTCGGGATTTTTCTCCATACATTTACTGTAACATTTGCCGGGCTGTCAAATGTTGATCGAAAAATTGAAAAGGACTTTTAGAAAGTCTACATTTACAGCCGACGACTTGCTAGGTAGACTCTTCCACAGTCCCCGCTCGGCCGTTGCACTCTCGCTTAGGGACTGTAATGGTAGAATGCCGAAAGGGATTCTGGGTCCAAGAATCTTGGACCCATGACTCCTTGCGAAGCGAAAAACAGGGATCCCAACGACGATCCCAACACGGTTGAGGTTTCCACAGGCAGCCCAAGCAGTATACTTGTGGCAATCACTTCAATCACTTAAAATGATGGAGTATTTTTTTAAATGTCTCAATAAGTAATAAACAGACATTCATCTACATTTATTACGGTAAGTCGGTAAAGTCGTGAGACATCAACACGAACCAACAACTGATAAAATAAGTAACTAAAATATAACAAATCATATACATAAAGTCACCTTTATTTACACTTATTTTGTGGTCTTTTTACGAGTCATTTAGTGGATTTTTTAGCCATCTGACCCGTCCCCGTAAGAAAAATGACAAGGCAGGAAATTAAAATAAGCTCCATGGCGAGTGTCGCTCACTCAAATGCTTTTATCTCCGTAGAAAATTCATCCGAAGACCTATCATCCCCAACCCACCATACCTAATTTAGCCTCCTTTGCAGCCGTTCTTTGTTTCGGGATCCCTGTGCTCTCTCTCCAGTAACGACCAGTAACGACGTTACTGGAGAGGGAGCACAGGGATCCCGAAACAAAGAACGGCTGCAAAGGAGGCTATACCTAATTTGTCTCGATGCAAGCGAGAAATTCGCGATAATCCGGCAACATAATTCTACCCAAATCGTCGTTGAGTCGCCGTGTATTAAATCACAGGCAGCCCAAGCTGTGATCTTGTGAATAATTGTAGAGAATGTATGTAGAATTACACAATAACGTACAATGGCACTTACGTTGTCAATAAAGGACTGAAAATTCACCACAGTGTTGATGATTTAATGTTCTATTGCCCTGATGTGTTAGTTTTGCGTTTAGAAAAAAAATAAAAACGGCCTAAAACGCAAAACTAACACATCAGGGCAATAGAACAGTAAATCATCAACACTGTGGTGAATTTTCAGTCCTTTATTGACAACGTAAGTGCCATTGTACGTTATTTTGTAATTCTACATACACCTAATTGCAAGAACGTTGTCATATAAAAAAGACAAATACCAAATAGGAATTAATTAAAAGACAAAAGGAGAAGTTCAGCTTGAGTGCTCTGCTTTTGTCTTTTAATTAATTCCTATTTGGTATTTTTCTTTTTTATATGACAACGTTCTTGCAATTAGGTGTACATTCTCTACAATAATATTCACAAGATCACAGCTTGGGCTGCCTGTGCACTGACTGACTCTGGCTTTACCTTGACCTCGTTTTCGTGTTAAAAAGTATGACGTAAAATCCAAGATGGCGGCGCGTGACATCCACATGCTACATAATAACAGGAACACCCGAAACAAATAGTACCATCTGATTCCTCCAGCAATATGAGCCAAGAAAAAACAGTGGAAGAACTTATATATGAGCTTGGGAATGATGCAGCACAGTTAATATTACCCTCTCACGATTGGCCTCACGATTGTCATGGAGCTGATATATATAGAACTGATATCATCCTAATTTACGACGATTTTAAAACGAGAGCATGTTCACTTGGAGTAGGATTACCAGACTTACCAAACCAAGATCAAGTGAGTCGAAAATTTCTCGAAGATCAATTCTATGAAGTCCAGAAATATATTACATGCCATAAAACTCAGTCCATGGCCGATTTGCTTATCTTGGGTATCTTGGTGGAACAATTCTTCTTCGATTCTTCTTTAATTCTTCCAGCTAAGTTAGAAGAAGACTCTGAGGAACTAGAAAGACTTAAACCAATTGCGAATCACAATCTTCAAAAATTAATTAAAGGTGCAAAAGACTTTGGTGTGGACATTGGAGATCAGCTGGAACAAGAACTGAAGGACATTTGCAACTACTTGAATTGCAATTATGATGAAGAATTTTATCAAGAATTAGAAGACAGTATTAGAGTCGAGCTAAAGAGAAAGTTTTGTGGCGGTCCTACACAGGGTCCTACACAGGCTACAGTCTTCAAACGCAGTGAAATAGACCCGACCAAAGTTATCACAGATGAATGCTGGACTGTTTCACTAGTGCGCCTGCCTGATCGTCCTAACCCACAACACGCTTTTCTTGTGCTTGAAGGAAAACAAAACCGAAAGTCGATGATATGGTTCGCTGATTTTGTCGCTGTAGAATGGTTTGACGTCGTCCAGCCTGGAACGCAAGATGGCAAAGTCAGAATAGATTTTCATGAAGTAGTAGCAGATCCAACTAGCAGGCTGTTGTTTACATGCAAGAAGAGAATGATGGATGTTGCGGCTACCGACCGTTTGTTATATTCCACATGGCAGATCGCCAAAACCACTGCTGAAAATCTTATACAGATGATCAAAGCCCAGCAAAATCATCCTCCTAAATATCACATGCTAGGCAACAACAGTGTTGTGGCCAGGAGTTCAGCAATGTCGAGCAGCAACCCCACTGGCCATAATTGTTTCACTTTTGCAAAGATGATGCTTCGTGATTTGAATGACATCCACATAGTGCTGCCTGAAGACAGTTTGGAAACTTGGATTCTCTCGCCAACAAGTCGTTATCTTGTTGATAAGCAATTCACAAGTACAAGCAGAAAGTGGTACGAGAAATCGAGTATTCAACTGATGTTTGTGGCTGGTGTAGTGGTAGTTGTTGCTTTCCTGTATCAAGCCATAGTCTGACATGAAATAAAGTCAGGGACTGATGTAGTATTTTATAAAACGAGAGGCCGTGTTGTATTAGCCCATCACTTGGATGGATTTGTTGCTATATATATAGTGACTTCATTTAGTACTATATATTAGTTATGCCTCAGTTGAACGAGGCTTTTAAATGTTCCACCATTAGACTACATGGATCAACTGCATATTAACCCTCTCTCATTGTATGACAAATATAAAGATACTTAAATACCAGTGATGAATTACTGTCAAAAGGTGAAGATAGGTATATTTTGGATAATGAACTAAACTCAATAACATCGACTAAGAATCTTACATCCTCAAATTGCTTTTCTTTAATACATATTAATGCACGAAGTCTAAATAAGAACATTGAATCAATAAGTCATTTAATAGACTCAGTAGATATAAATTTCAACATCATTGGTATAACTGAAACATGGATTAAAGAGTCATCTAGTCTCGTAAACATCAACAATTATGAATTTATTTGTAAAGGTCGAGTAAATAAGTCAGGTGGTGGTGTTGGTATGTATATACTAGAGAAAACAAAATATAAAGTAAGGGAAGACCTCTCTCTCAGTGAATCGATGATTGAATCTATCTTCATTGAAATCATTAATGATAAAGCAAAAAATTCTATAATTGGAGTAATTTATAGACCTCCAAACTCAGATATAAATGAATTTATTGGTAAATTTGACACACTCACCTCTAAGATCAACAAAGAGAATAAGAATTGCTATCTTTTAGGTGATTTTAACATTAACCTGCTTAATATAGAATCTCATGAACTAACTAGTCAATTTTTAGACAACCTGTATTCTTCTTTTATCTTACCATTAATTACTAAGCCAACTAGAATAACTTGTCACAGTTCAACTTTGATTGATAATATTTTCACAAATGTAATAGAAACATGTACTAATGAAAATATCAGTGGTCTTTTATGTGCAGACATATCAGACCATGTACCCATTTTTCATATTCATAAATTAGAAGATTCTTCATTGACAAACAAAGTCACCAATTCTCATACTTTCATTAGATGCACTAGCAACAACAACAATTCAGAAAAATTTGCTCAGAGAGTACAGTTAACAAATTGGAATAACTTAATCCAAGATAAGAACCCAGATAATGCTTATGATAGCCTTCTAAAAAACTCTAACATCTACTTATGATGAGAGTTTTCCACTTGTCAAATGCTTCAACAGGTTTTCAAACTCAAAGCCTTGGATAACACGAGGACTCTTGACATCAATTAAAAAGAAACATTGTCTTTACAAGAAATTCTTAAAGGTGTCATCTGAAAAAAAAACAATAGGAAGTATAAAAAATATAAAAATAAGCTTACTAAACTGCTAGCAATTTCAAAAAAATCTTACTATACTAATTGTCTTGAACAATCTAAATCTGATGTTAAGAACACATGGAAAATACTTAACAAAATCTTAAATAAAAATTCATCAAAACAAAATTATCCTGATTCTTTTAAAGTTGATGACAAAGACATTTCAGAACCTAGACAAATTGCTAACAAGTTTGCCCAATATTTCACTAACATAGGGAGTAATCTCTCTAAAAAGATACAAGATACTGACATCAATATTGAATCATATCTTAAGGGTAACTTTATCAATAGCTTATTTTTCAATCCTACCACCCCTTTGGAAATTGAAAAACTAACACTAGCTCTTAAAAACAAAAACAGCTGTGGCTTTGATGAGATTAATATAAAACCTATTAAAGCAGTCATATGTGCATTATCTTATCCTCTTTCCACCTTAATCAACAACTCACTTCTGATTGGAATATGCCCAGATAGTCTCAAGATAGCAAAAGTAATTCCTTTATTCAAAAATGGAGATAGAAGTATATTCAGCAACTACAGACCAGTTTCCATTCTCCCTTGTTTGTCCAAAATATTTGAAAAAGTAGTTTATAACCGATTGATGTCTTACATTAATAAGAATAACATACTTAATAAGAATCAGTATGGCTTCAGAAATAAACACTCAACCATCATGGCAGTTATTGATTTTATAGAAAAAATAAACGATTCAATTGATAATGGGAACATAACAGCAGGATTATTCTTAGATTTATCCAAAGCTTTTGATACTATCAATCATCATATACTAATACAAAAATTAGAATTCTATGGTGTAAGAGGTATTCCTTTGAATTGGTTCAAAAGTTATCTTTCAAATAGGAAACAGTTTGTACAATTTAAGAATATTAAATCAGATTTATTTCATATTTCTTGTGGGGTTCCACAGGGATCTATCCTAGGTCCATTGCTTTTCTTAATATATATTAATGACATTTGTAATTCTACAGATATTCTATCTTTTACTCTTTTTGCAGATGATACCAATATATTTTATAAAACAAAATCACTTAATGATATAAATACAACAATCAATTTTGAATTGGATAAACTATCTATATGGTTTAGGACAAATAAGCTTTCAGTAAACATCAAGAAAACAAACTATATGATTTTTAGTAACCGCAAAAAAATTAATTATGACTTGCTAAACTTAAAGATCGATAATGAGTGTATTAAAAGAGTTAATGAAACAAAATTTCTAGGACTAATTATTGATGATCATCTAAGATGGAAGGCACATATTAAACATATATCATCTAAAATTTCAAAAGGTATTGGAATAATTAGTAAACTTAGATTCCATCTTCCAAAACGTTATCTGAAATCTCTATATTTTACGTTAGTGTATCCATATCTTCACTATGGAAATATAATTTGGGCTAGTACTTATCAAACTACCTTCAAAAGATTGCAAATACTACAAAAATGGGCAGTAAGAATCATCACCAAATCATCAACACACTACAAATTGCTGTTTTCATGTACAAGTTTCACACCAATGACTTACCAGAAACATTCAATAATAGATTTGTAATCAATAAACAAATTCATCATAACACAAGGCAATCACATAATTATCAGAAAGTATCTAAAAAAAGTAGGCTTGGACAATTCTCCATTACATTTACTGGACCAAGAGTTTGGAGCAGTTTCAGTGATCTATATGTAGCAGGGAAGTGCAAATCCTTAAAAAACTTTCAAAAACAAGTACAACAAATATTAATATCAAAATAAGATAGCATTAAATTGATTATACAATGTTAATTCTGAAAGACATTGATTATAGATAGATAGATTATATTACTTAGAAATTAAAAATTAAAAACGTTTATTGTAATCATTAGTAGTATTTCAATAATAATGAATGATTACTGTATTATATTATTATCATTGTGATTAATTTTATATCAATAATTATAGCCATCAGTGCTGACAAAAAATTATACTTTAATAATTAATTATCAAAAATATACTTTAATTTTTTTTTTTTTTTTTTTTTACATAAATGTTTACATAAATTTTTAAGGGGTCTACAATTTACAAGCGATAAAAAGCTTCTGAGTAGACTCCTCATCTACAAAGAATATATAATTAAATAAGAAATGTAACTATTGAATGATGATGAAAATAAAATTGAATTGAATTGAATTGAAAATCGGTGGATATAGATACGAGCCGAAGCCGAGTACCCGATCACATTTAAATATTCATCCGGACGCATGCAAGTTTTTCACTCATGAGTTGAATTTCGTGGATCAGTGTTATCTACAATACACATGTTGCAGAGCTTGCTCAGCTACTTATATTACTGTTATTCTAACTGTCAAATAAGCCCGCAAATAAGCGTTATCATTCCAATAATTGGGAAGGCAAACGAAATATTTGCATTGAATTATACAAATTACAAAACACCTTGTACTTTCTTCATAATTACTCGGGCCCTTCCGAAGGAAGCCCGAGTTAGAAAATACACTTTCTTTTTTTTTTTTTTTTTTTTTTTTTCAGGTGATGGAATGAAGAAAAAATGCGAAGAATGCGATGTATTTGATCCTATCGAGTTTCAAGATTTCTCATCATAGATCTTCAAGCAGGATTGTAGTTGATCATTCCACGATGAAGCTAAGGCGCGTTTGCTTTTGTTATAAATGAAACGACATCTTTCAGCAGTGGGCCCACACGAATAGCCGTATGCTTTTGTCTGTGAAATGAGCCTGTTTAAAGCCCGTGTTTTATCGGCTGTTCTATAACGCCTTTCCACGAACTCGAACTCATATCCAAAAATGAATTGAGACAAAGGCGATCGAGCAAGGTCAATGTTCGAAAATCCGTGTTCTTTTCAGTAAGATGACAGTTGTAAAGTGATCCTTATCTGAGTCATACATCTATTACGCGACCTAATTTTAGAACCGTTGATTTAAAACCGAATTTCCACGCTCAAAACAGGTCAGTGAACGGCAAAAATACAATCGAAATCAAAACGTCCTTAGATTTTAGGGATCTATTACAGAAGAAGACGCTCAATGACGAGGGAGACTTGTGTCTGACTCATAGATAAAGATCTCCGCGGACTCTTGTTATAATTAAACTCACGACCAACGCCGTACAACGGTCATGTATAACTCCATCTATTGACAGAAAGCTATATGTACAGAAGTCATGCAAACAGTCGAGCCAGTCGAGTTATTTTCAGTAACTCATGATGGATGTTTATTTTATTCCACGTTTAAAAAATTCAGAAGGAAAAGGAATCGTAAACATCGTACTTCAAAACTACATCAAAGCATTTAAGGCAAGCAAGGTCAATGTTCGTAAATCGAGATCGTATAGCCCTTCATCTGGCAGACATATTAGTCTCCCTCGTCACGCAACTGTCAGTCATTGTCAGGTCTCTCCTCACGCAACTGACATTGTCCTTTTCATAAGCCCGAGTGTACGCTCATTGAGCGTCTTGTTTCAGTATAACAAACGAAACCCATGCTTTCTTGTAATTATTGTAAAGTGTGTTGTATTATTCCGTCTTACAAAGCTTGCATGCGTCAAAGAATTCACACGATGAATATTTAAATGTTACTCGAAGGCGGAAGTCAAATCTTTGCCTATGTAGGGTTGCGTTTGTCCATTTGATCAGGTGAGTAAAGGTATACAAGGGAAGGGGTACGCGGGTGATTTTTGCTCCACATTTTCGTCCCCAGGACTGCGCTGGTCGAAGCCTAACTGTCGGCACATAGTACGAAAGCTGTTTTTTTGCGTCCTTGGACCCAAAACCAGCATTTTCTTCAAAATACAACCAAACAATTGAGCTGACATGATAGATTGAAGGTATTTTAGTAACTGGACGGATTTAGGGATGAAGTTTTCACAAGATTTGGTATATATTTTAGCAGATTTGTTTCGAGATTCACCACAGGAATCCTGAAAGTTGCCTACCTTGTAATAATATACGTCCTCCGGTTGACCGATTCCGACTCAGTAGAACGATAATTAATTCAATACGTTTGCAATTGTTTATGTCATCAATTAGATTGTTCTCGCGCATTGGTTGTCAGTAGAACGATAATTAATTCAATACGTTTGCAATTGTTTCTGTCATCAATTAGATTGTTCTTGCGCATTGGTTGTCAGTAGAACGATAATTAATTCAATACGTTTGCAATTGTTTATGTCATCAATTAGATTGTTCTCGCGCATTGGTTGTCAGTAGAACGATAATTAATTCAATACGTTTGCAATTGTTTATGTCATCAATTAGATTGTTCTTGCGCATTGGTTGTCAGTAGAACGATAATCGCGATATTTCATACATAGGAACTTCCCGCCAATGGCGTCATGTTGGTTTACATTTCCGGTGACGCATGCGCACCAACAGTAAAATCAGGACTTGAAGGTGTGTACAAATGAACAGGGTGACGTCACCCCAAAAAAATATGTATTTATTTGACTTTTCTTTGATTTAAAAGTGTTATCTTTGTTGTTGTCCAGGTTGTTGTTGTCATTATTTAGATATTTCGTCACCATGGTAACGGGATTGTTTTGATTGACAGGTCAGTATGATCAAGGCGGTGTGCTGACGGCCAACAAGAAGACTGATCTCGAAGATAACGCGTCCAAACGACGGACCGTTTTCAAAGAAATCAACTGGTAAATAATTCAACATATGACGTGCAACCCACGTAAAAGTCGTCCTGGCTACACATTGTAGTCAAGCGTAGTGGCCATGTTGGATCAAAGTATATATATATATATTCTAACATCGGAATTTAAATTACAATAGAGGTACTAAAGCAAATGCGGCTGTGAACTACTGGGTGAAACGTGTGTTTATTAGCCTGAGCTTTCATCGGGCACCGACATCATCAGAGGCAATGTGGAAAGTGATATGTGGATTGTGAATTAAATTACAATCATGAGAGAAATTATAGTACGTTAGCGTGTCGTTTGAGCCAGTCACTGAGGATGGTCACTTCCAGAGGTTTGTAAACGTCCTCAGTGGTTCTTTTACGTCCCTGCAGTTCAAGTGCAGTGTAGTGTGGAGAGACGGGACGGCCATGTACGTGATCATCCGAGCCACGTGACTGTCTAACGATTGAAGAAATAGAAAACGCGCGCGCGTGCTATGTGCAGTTTTAGAGCACGCTGGGACTGATCAGAACACGAGAGAAGTGCTAGGAGAAGCACGACGCGTAGTCGAGTGGCAGCACCTTCTCAATTATTTTAAGACCCTAGTGTTGGTCCGGCCAGGGACTGAACCCACGACCTACGGCACAACAGACCGATACTCAACCAACTGAGCCAACCGGTTGGAGGTTCTAAAAAATTGAAAAACGAATAAATGAGAGAATGAGAAATGAAAAATGTTTATACTTGTTGAGATAATAAATTCAGTTACAATTATGTATATGTGTAAAAATGCAAAAAAATATTTGATATGTTGATATGCATGTTTGGATATGGTATAATTTTTGCAAAGGGCTGTACTGATGTATGAAATACATGACCGACATATTGAATTTCTCAAATATTTTTCGTTTTCAAAGTTTGTATCCCGAAGACCTTGTGCCGTTTACTCGGAAACCGTTGGTTTTAATCGTCGACTGTTCAAACAGCGAGGCTTTCAAGGTAAATATGATTAGCTCATCCTAACCCCCTCCCACTCCCCCCGGGTAACCCAAACAAGGACATGCGAGTTGATGTGTGTCAGTCAGAGGTCCAGGTTGGGGTGAGTTTTAGGCCCCGTCCACACTAATCCGCTAAATAATAATCGCTGTCGCTCGTGCATCCACTTGTTAGAATTTCAAGAGCTCAGGCGTGCATCATTTTTGTATAGAACATAGAAAGCCATCTTCTATTTGTGAAATTGAACGTAGATTATGTTGATACTGAAAGATGTACAAAAAGTAATACTCAAGTAATGCTATAGAGCTTCTTGTATCTTGTATCTTGTATCTTGTATCTATAACACAAGACATATCTAACTTGCTTGAGAAAATACTTTTTGTCTTATGTTCCCCTTGAACCAAGCAACTATCCTACCAGAATCCTAGCCTAATTTATAACTAACTCTTTCTATTCATTATCCTCGGTCAATAAACTTCCTATTCTATTCTATTCTATTCTATTCCATTCTATTCCATTCCATTCCATTCTATATTCCAATCTATTCTATTCTATTCTATTCCATTCCATTCCATTCTATATTCCAATCTATTCTATTCTATTCCATTCCATTCCATTCTATATTCCAATCTATTCTATTCTATTCCATTCCATTCCAATCCATTCCATTCTATATTCCAATCTATTCTATTCTATTCCATTCCATTCCATTCTATATTCCAATCTATTCTATTCTATTTCATTCCATTCCATTCCATTCTATATTCCAATCTATTCTATTCTATTCTATTCTATTCTATTCTATCTATTCTATACTATACTATTCTATACTATTCTATATTCTATTCCATTCTATATTCCAATCTATTCTATTCTATTTCATTCCATTCTATATTCCAATCTATTCTATTCTATTCTATTCTATTCTATTCTATTCTATTCTATTCTATTCTATACTATTCTATACTATTCTATTCTATTCTATTCTATTCTATTCTATTCTATTCTATTCTATTCTATTCTATTCTATTCTATACTATTCTTTTCTATTCTATTCTGTTCTATTCTATTCTATTCTATTCTATTCTATTCTATTCTTTTCTATTCTATTCTGTTCTATTCTATTCTATTCTATTCTATTCTATTCTATTCTATTCTATTCTATTCTATTCTATTCTATTCTATTCTATTCTATTCTGTTCTATTCTATTCTATTCTATTCTTTTCTATTCTATTCTATTCTATTCTATTCTATTCTATTCTATTCTATTCTATTCTATTCTATTCTATTCTATTCTATTCTATTCTATTCTATTCTATTCTATTATATTCTATTCTATTCTATTCTATTCTATCTATCTATTCTATTCTATTCTATTCTATTCTATTCTATTCTATTCTATTCTATTCTATTCTATTCTTCTATTCTATTCTATTCTATTCTATTCTATTCTATTCTATTCTATTCTATATTCTATTCTATTCTATTCTATTCTATTCTATTCTATTCTATTCTATTCTATTCTATTCTATTCTATTCTATTCTATTCTATTCTATTCTATTCTATTCTATTCTATTCTATTCTATTCTATTCTATTCTATTCTATTCTATTCTATTCTGTTCTATTCTATTCTATTCTATACTATTCTATACTATTCTATATTCTATTCCATTCTATTCTATAGTATTCTATTCTATTCTATACTATTCTTTTCTATTCTATTCTGTTCTATTCTATTCTATTCTATTCTATTCTATTCTGGGATGCCTGTGGATTGACTTCTTGCCACAGGAATCCCATAACAGTGTTTTCTGCCTTCTCTTAGTACTTCCCTAATCAGTTTGGTCAGCCTCTTGTTTGCCTCATGTCAGCAGCGAACACGCCTGTGGCTGTGTCAGGTTAGTGTTACGACCTCAAACAAAGTACAAAATATCGTATCCTCGATCAAGCCTTGATAAACAGCCTCATTTTCGCCGCCTTTGGAGCAAAATATCGGCGGCTGAAATTGTCTCCCTAAAAGCCCCCCCCCCCCCCCCCCCCCCCCCTGGAGTCCATTATTGAATTTGTTATTTGAAAATTGATTTGATTTTTCGTTTTGAACTTCGATTAATACTTCCAACCCATTATACATAACAACACAGTTTTTGTGGAGTAATGGGGAATGGGAATTAGGTCTCCATCTGCTAGCCGCAGATCCATGCTCCACGCATAATTGGCATACTGGTCAGTGCATGACAAAGAGAGGTGATAAGCCTCTCTCCAGTGATATCCCTCGGGTCGCCGGGGTGTAACTCACATACTACCCCTACCGATGATAATCCCCTGGGTCGCTGAGGGGTGTAACTCACATACAACCCCTACTGAGGGTGATAAGGGTGTAACTCACATACAACCCCTACTGAGGGTGATAAGGGTGTAAATCACATACAACCCCTTCATTGTTAATAAACCATAAGTCTATGGGGCAAAAGTGACCAATATGGGAGCACCTAATCCCCACAAATACACAAAGTGTATTCCCCATAGACAAAACCAAAATAAAACAAGGATAATAATTAATTATAACATTATTTCATTTGAAATGTTAACTAATTTTTTTGAAACCCCTGATAACACTGAGTGAGGGCACTGGATATATCGCTCATAGCAGTCAGAAGACCACCGGCCAAGTGTTTTCACTAACCATGGGGGAAGACCCTCCGAGGCCGCTGTTGTAGCCGCTCCGATTCTATAACTGTGGCCTGCATAATCTGAAGCCTTAAAACCCAGAAAGGAAAGCAGTTGTCTGGTCTCGGTAGTTAAGGCATCCTATGTCAAGGGTTTACCTGAAGCATATAGGAAAAGTGGCCCAGGGCTATTTCCCCTTCTGGATAGATAGCATTTCATGGCTTCCACAGGACATATAGGTTGACTTGTTTTCCCTATGAAAATAGTTTGCCCCACCCTAAAAGGGTCAGTTTTGGATACTTTTAATTTGACTGAAATGTATTCAGAACTAGTCCTTATGGGATGGAAAGAGATATCGAGTAATGTCAAGTGAGTGTTGGGACAAAAACTAGAGTTACATGTTAGTTCTCCTAAACGCAAAAAAAACAAAAAAGGCCAAAGTCATCGCAGCCCATATCATAAGTGAGTCATAGTTGCATGTGTGTTTGATTGCAAGAAGGGAGTAGAAAAAATTGAGGTGACTGATTGTGATTGGTAAACGAGTACGAATTGAACAGCCTTGAGATCGCTTGATACCTCTACATACTAGCTGTAATCGGAGACATTTTTTAAGATCCAGTTCATAACCAGAACGAATGTGAAAATACCGAACTGCTGCCAAATAGCCTTTAATGGAGGAATACTTAATTGATCTGGCTAGATATGCGGCATACTGAATAAGGGTGTCTTCATCTGTTGGCAATTGCTGGCAATTGCTTGGTCTGTATAGAGAGAAGAATTCAAGAAAACGTTTTTCACCTGAACTATAGGTTTTCTTGGTAGATGCTGCAACTGAGAGGGATAGGTAATGCTGAATGTCAGGCATCAGATCTCCAGAAGCGCTGGTGGTACTGGGCAGGGAACTGGATCGGCATAAGGCGCTAGCTCTCGAAAGCGGTCCATCTGAAACCGAGAGAGGGAGTCAGCAATGTTATTGTGTTTGCCTTCGATATGCCTGACTTTAATGTAGAAGTTGAACTTAAGTGTCAAGAGAGTCAAGTAACGGACGAGATCCATGACCCTTGGAATACGGGACCGCTTAGAATTTACAATGTTGACAACTGACTCATTGTCACAGAAAAACAGTATGCGCCTATTGGAAAACAGCTTTGACCACAAATGACATGCAACCACCAAGGCAAACAGTTCCTGTCAGGCAATAGAAATGCCTGGTTGTCCTAGTTGCTGGTGTGGTTCCCAGCTACCCTGAAACCAATGGGATCCAAAAAATTCCCCCAAAACCTAAAGACCCTGAGGCGTCAGTGTACAGTGCAAGGGAATCCGAGGTAACCCAAGTGGAAGACATGAAAAAATTAGCTCCATTCCAATCGAGGATGAAATTCTCCCACATTGCAAGGTCCTTGAAAAAACCATTGCTCAATTTAATGTGATGGTGAGGTAAGGTGACATTCCTAGTCAATTGAATCATACGCTGTAGAAAAGGTCTGCCCGGGGGTATAACCTTGCATGCAAAGTTGAGAGTGCCAATAAGAGACTGCAACTCTTTGAGAGTGCAGGACTTCCTGCCTTTGAAGGAAGAAAAGATAGCAGAGAGACGCTCAACTTTATCGGGTGGGAGGCGAGCCTCCATTTTGTCAGAATCTAAAATGATTCCCATAAATTCTAGAGTTGTTAAAGGGCCCTGTGTCTTGTGGAGTGCAATAGGGATACATAGATTCCTGAATGTCAGTAACATACTTGATAAACTCTGCTGACAGGAAAGGTTGTAAGGAAAGGTAGGACACCGGGGTTCGATGATAAGAAAGTCATCCAATATGTGGCATACAAAAGAGATTCCACAGCAATTGAGAAGGATCCATTCCACTGCTTCAGATAGCTGATTAAACAAAAAGGGGGCACTCCTCAAACCGAAGGGGAGGACCATGTCATAATAATACTTGCTTTCCCAAAACATGCCAAAGAGTTCATAGTCAGAAGGCCTTAAAGGTACAAGACGAAAGGCTGAGTCTATATCTGTCTTAGCAAGAAAACAACCTTGACCGTGTTCTAGGATACCGGCTATAGCATTATCGATGGTGATATAATTCAAAATGTAATCGTCCTTAGAGATAAAGTAGTTAATGCTGCTGACGCCTGATTTAGGAAAAGAGAGGTGAAAAATGGTACGAAATTTGTCCGAGTGCTTTTTAGGTACTAAGCCGATTGGAGATACTTGAATGTTCGCAAAAGGTGGTTCAGAAAAGGGGCCTGCCACTCGACCCAATGATACTTCTTTAAATTAATTTGCGGTTACAATGTCAGGTTGGGCTAAGGCGGTTGGTAAATTTCGAGAAAAGCGAGGTAAACGTTGCCCAGAAAAACCTATGTCAGCCCCTTGTCGAAAGGTTTGCAAGAGTCTAGACACAAAAACTTGGTCTGGATGCTGAACCAAAACTTCCCCAAGTTTATCAACGTTAATAGGGGTGGGGAGGGACCCAGCTGAGGTCTTACTTGGAGCGGCTGGAAGTGCTAGATTTTTGGCCTCGGTGGTCTCGGGCCCTATCCCGATCCTTTCTCCCATCCTGATCCCTGGGGTTGGACTGGATTCCACACTCACATTCTGGGTGGGAGCCGCCACATTTACTACAGGTATGCCTGTACTGACAGGAACTCTTGTCACAGAAACCGGTTCTGTTAAACTTATGGCAGGTGCCTTTAACGCCCCCTGATGGCACACTGCTGTGAGGTCCTTGTTTAAAAAGAGGATATTCCTCTCTCAGAACGGATGGGGCTACAGTAAATATGGTTAACCACAAATGTTGGTCGATAGTCGACCATAATACTGATTTATCTAGCCCCGACTTCTGGCGGAATTTGTGGTCGTATATTGCCCACCCCATGCCTGTGTGTACCCTAGCTGCATACCTAACGAGGGTTAAATATTGTAGCAATTCTTGGGCCCGTAAGGGGTACTTAAAGGGGCACTGTCACGACGCGCGCATGCGTCAATTTTAATGATATTCAGAGATTTTAATGATATGCAGAGGTCAACGAACTCGTCTGTGTTTACGAAGAGAATCGCGCTAGTAAATTTCAATGTGTTTTGAAAGTGTTTTACGATCAAGTTTTCGCAGAGTGCTTCCAAGTTATTCAGAATATACAACCTTTACAGCGTGTGACCTAAATATTTCATGAAATAAGTACTTATTATAGCGACTTCTGGTGAAGGAACGGCATTAAATAGCAGACAATCCGAGGTGACAACTCAGGTCTCAGATGAAGTTATTCACATTTCACATCGCTAAAAACCAAGTCCATATTACTTCTTTGCTTCAAAAAAGACTAACGAAGATGTACATGTCACTACTGTATAAGGTACTCGTGTTTTCTTAAATTGTAAGAGTACAAAAGAGTGCAAAAAGAATTGCACAAAATAATTCCCGTGTGAAAAGTATAATCACTGAGTTCTCTTTGCCGTTGTCACTACTTCCAAATTAAACCTCGCAGAAATAAAAACTCATACAATGTGACAGTTGTTTGCAATAGCTTCAGTACATGCATATGAACTCGAAGGAATACATTGATATGATGTATGCAACTGAGTTCTTTTTGAGAACATAATAATTCGAGTGAATAAGTCAATGAACGCGTTGTCAAACGTTGTTGTCGTTCGGAATACTTTCCTACCTCCTTTGGTACTCCAGAGCTGTTAAAGAGAAGTATAGCGAACTCAGAATATGTAGTATAACCGTATTCTATCTTCCCAGTAAACCAAAACTTATAAACCTGTCGCCTGAATACATTCGTTGTCAACCACTACATCCCGGCGGCCGCCATGAGAAGCCATCGCCATCGCTCTCGCCGATTAAATTAAAAGCGTATAAAATTGGACTTCAAACCAAAATAACTACCTACAAATACGAAACAACAATCAATCTAAGTACTGAATAAGTATCATCTTCTAGAGTGCAAGGATTACAATGATATAACTCGATATATTAACACACTGAATTTGAATTTTCCTCGGGTCTCTTGAAAGCGTTGGTCAATGATTTCAAGATTGAAGCCAAGATTCGCGCATGCGCGTGTCGTGACAGTGCCCCTTTAACCGTAAATACGCTCATATAGACGGTGAACGCCGTCGTCCACTGCTCTATCTCGGTTATTGCCGCCGTCGTCGCTCGCCTCTTGACTACCTTGATCACGGAGTTATCCAGCGACAAGGTCAGATTCTCGTCATCATTCACATTGTACAGACTTAGATTTTTTGGCAATAGTTTCGATAAATCAAAGAACTCACCGCTTTGTATGTCACGCACGTATGATGCTGGAAGATCATGGCTTGGTGTACATGTATGGAGGGATGTTATTCCGATACCCGACGTTGGTGCCGTGATTTGCTGTGCCGCGTGTGACGCTTGATCGGCGGGTTCCTGCAGGATGTTTGTCGCCATGTTGGAGCTGCGGATGGCATCTACAGCGGCACGGGCGGCTTCGGAGGCAATATCCCTCGATGTCTCCTTCACTGTGCGTTCGATGAGCGTCTTCAGCACGTGGATTTGCCCATCTGTAAATACCGCTGATGGTTGTGAACCGGGCTGAGAAGTGCCTACGGCTACGGCCTGTCCCTCTTGGGAATCGGGTTCGATGGCTGGCGAAACCCCAGTGAGGCCATTAAGTCGTTGCACCAATGCACTACGTATTCCGTTAGATGAAATGCCATTCCTATGGCAGAGCTCGCGAAGGTCTTTCACGGGCATGGAATTCAAGACCGCGTGGTCGATGAACATCGATGGTTGTCGTCGTGACGGTTGCGATCGGCCATTATTACGGGTAGCAGGCATATTGAATCGCTTGAGTAGAAATTGAAGAAACGGCCACTCCAGCGATGAGATTCAAAATATATAACTTGTAGGTAGTGAAGAAATTACGTGTAGTCCATGGCTGTTTTGCTCGGTATGAACGACTGCAATCGACAACACACCGCGCCACTACAAGGACTGACAGCCTGGCATGCTGTGACATGATTGGCTGGTGCAATTAAACCGTGCCAGAACATGTGACACCATAAGTGACCTTTGTACCCTTGTAATTGTCCTAATAGTATATTGCATTGCAGTGTTTACTTTGACGTCTAATATGTGTCTATTTAATTAAAGCTAATGGTTGTATTATTAACTTTAATTTATATGAATATAAATTGGCTTTATTGAGAACGAACATTTCCGGCAATATTCAAAACAAGAATAATTTGAAAATTCGATTGCTGATTGGATTAATAAAACAAACGTTACCCCTAATAAGGGCAGACACACAACACGTACGGGCTGCCTGTATGTCTGCCCATATTAGGGGTAGCGTTTGTTTTATTAATCCAATCAGCAATCGAATTTTCAAATTATTCTTGTTTTGAATATTAAAATGTTCGTTCGCAATAATCGAAGTTCAAAACGAAAAATCTAATCAATTTTCAAATAACAAAGTCAATAAGTGGACTCTAGGGGGGCACGCGTGACCGGTGTGAACGGGGCATAAAATCAATGTCCAAACTACACACATATTTGCCTTCGTTTACCTGCAAGGAAAAACATCGCTTCGCCCATAAATAACTTGAGGTACTGCGGTAGTCAGTGCTTGATTCTTCGAGATTATGTGTGATTGTATCCTGCTAGCAGAGTTTCCTCTTTGATCGATGAGTGTATTTATCTTTTGCTCTATTGGCTTTTAAACAGAAGCAAAAGGCAATATAGCAAAATGTAAACACAAAAACATCGAGCAAATAATAATAAAAAAGAGGAAAGAGGAAAGAGGAAACTCTGCTAGCAGGGTATAGTGCCATTGTGGTGCTTAATATATTTTCTTTTCTCATTTGTCTAAACTTGATACCGTTTGGTTCTTTTATTCAGAATTAAATCGTAAAGGCAGCGTGTTCACCATGTTTCTATACAGTCCACTTGTAGCCTTCTGCTACGTGTGTAGTATTGCTAATCTTCGCAGTGATTTATGGGAGGATGGCCAACGTCATATTCGTCGTTTAATGACCGATATACTGCGTGTAATGCACGATTGGTCACGTGCTGTAGGTACGTAGCTTGGGTGACGTCAGGCACAGGGTACCCGTAAATGATCTTATCTATTTATCAATAAAGTATTGCCAAAAATAAGAAGATAACGCGTTAACCATTCCCAATAATTATTGTCCTCTTTTACGGCGTTTATAGTGTGAATTATTAGAATTAATTTAGCGCGCGCTCTTACAATATGTTCAACGGTAACAAATTCTGTCACTTTACTGTGCGCGTGCATAGCAAGGCGTTTGTCATTTGTTATGTTTACTACGTGAATTGTCTTCATTCCCTGATGATGGGCCAAGGGCCCGAACATTTGGATGTCTATTAAATCCTTTACGTGGAAGAAACATAACTTTATTATAACATGGTACCTACGTACTACAACATAGCGCACCCTTTGCATACAGCTGACGCATTGATCATGCATTAGGCAAACGTACGATATATGTCACGACTTTTTGCCGGTAGGGTTGATACGATCCCCCATGCTAACTAGCACTGTCTGTTAGTCATGTGACAGCGACTCAGGTGGTTTCGAACTTGATTTCAAGTTTACTGACACCTGTCAACCATGGTTTTGTCTTGCAGATCTTTCATTTGTAAAGTTGTTGGAGGACGATTTCCTCAAGATGGTGGTGTTACGTTTTATATTTTGCTTTTATGTGACTCACCTACACCAAGCATTCAAGGTATACGTTAAATATATCATGGATCGTAAAAACGTTTTACGATCCATGAATATATATATTTCTATCCGCGCGTCTTTTTTGATGGGTTTCCTGTGGAAGAGCGCGCGCGCAATACGTATTATGTTGGGCTCCCTGTGTGCGCGCGCATACCGAATATTCATATATTTTTTATTTTTTATAATTTGGGCTTCCTACGGTTTCAGTGCAATCTCACCAAATCAATACTCCAGTTTCGAGTTGTTTAGACACTGCTGTACTTCTTGACAAAAGACGCATTTGCTCAGCCTTAGCCTCAATCCAGAGAATAACCCATGGAATTAAAAAATGATTCTATTACTGTATACAAAAAAGAGCAGGGGACTAGGAACGAGTTTATTAGAATTAATTTAATTACGAAATTTAGTTTATGACATGAAACAACATGTTGAAATTATCATATGTGCAAAGTTTGATGTGATTTGAGTGAATTCTGTCGGAACTTATAAACTTTTGAAATGTTGAAATTTTACAGTGAATGTATGGTTTGGGAAGACAACGCAAAAAAATACAGACTGTTTGTATGGGAAAATGTGCATCTTTGATGCCCTCTAGCATCGTCAATATTAAGCCTAAGTTCACCAAACTTTCCAGAATAGCTAAGATTGATCTGCTCTGTCAGAAAATGATGCCCATTTTTGCTAGTTTCTTATTACTCGGGCTCTTCCGAAGGAAGCCCGAGTTATAAAATGCGTTTTTCGGTAGTAGTAGTTTTTTTCGGCTCAAGAATGACGAAAGTATGCGACGTATTTAATCGTATCGAGTTTCAAGATTACTCAGCAGATAAGAAAAGACAAACGACACACAGGACTCAAGTAGATTATGAATCTTAGTTTTGAAAGCAACATGTCGTTAATAATCCGTTACTGAGCAGCTTCGTATTATGTCTCTGAAGCTAGAGAGCAAGGGTTTGATTTTTCAGTAGATTTTGTTTAGATAGCTAATATCGCTTTGCTTGCTGCCTGACTGTCGTAACGCGAGGGCGTTATCGGAACCATCTGACCTATGCAACCTCAAGACGTATCATGTTCGTACTCATCCGACTCATAGTCTCCCTCGTCACTCAACTGTCACTGATTGTCATGACGTCAGAGAAATGATATTGTATTGAAGAAGATGTCCTTGTTTTATTCGACGTTCGAACCGTAACTCGAACCCGAACTCGAACTCGATTCCAAACTCGACGTTTCGGGATCTGAAGCTAGAGAGGGGGCCTTTACACGAACTCATCAAAATCAAATCAATTGAACTCAAAGTCAAAAGGTAATCAAATGAACTCAAAGTCAAAGGCAAATCAAATGAACTCGACACATACATGTATATACAGTCTCCCTCGTCACGCAACTGTCAGTCACTGTCAGGTCTCTCCTCACGCAACTGACATTGTCCTTGTCATAAGCCCGAGTGTACGCTCATTGAGCGTCTTGTTGAATTGGTTTTACGGACTTGGTCCCAGTCCCCTGCTCTTTTTTTACATTTTTCACATTCTCGTTGGTATTTGTGAATAATTTACGCTGAATTGAGGCTAAGGCTGAGCAAATGCGTCTTTTGTCAAGGTGCGTAAACAACTCGAAACTGGAGTATTCTAACAACCTCAATCATGTGTTTTTCTAGGGTTCTGAATACTATCCCAAGTGTTTCCCTAAACTACCAAATGAGATCTTAGTGAACGGTGGCCTCGAGAAACAAGTCCTTGAACTCGCGTCCATGTTGGATGTCAGAAGTCTTTTTTACGAAGTCGGAGATGCTCCACCTTTCGACTAGAGGAAACTTTCTCAATGATACAGAAAACGTTGTCGGCGATCGACTTTATTTAAGCCTACGCGACTAGACCGAAAGGGAGTATTGGTAGATATGATAATTCCCTTGCATGCTTTTCGTATTTGGTGACAATGGCAGGTGAATCTGTAAATGTATGCCTACGCGCTTTAAAACAAGGAAACAGAAGCAGATATCATTCATATTTCGTGAGAGACGTTCCTTTCTGATAGTGTATTTATAGACTCATTGATTTTGACCCATACTCCTTTTCGGTCTAGTCGCGTAGGCTTGAAGTTGATCGCCGACAACGTTTTCTGAATTAGCTATAAACCCTAGTACAGCTCTGAGAAACTCTCTACATTGAAATTTTGAACAGCTCACTAAAAATCAGATTCGATCACTGCTGATAGTTTGTCATAGGCCTGGGCAGTAACTGTGGCAAGACATGCATGGAGCACCCATTCTCGTACCCAGAGCTCTCTCATCATTGGGAAAATTGATTTTTCCCAATGATGAGGGCTCTGGGTACGAGAGTGATACAGTGCCTTGCTACTATTCTGTACCTTTTGTTGCGACCCAATTTGTTGTTGTTTTGTTGGTGTTGTGTGTGGGGTTTTTTTTGGGGGGGGAGGGGTGTGTTTTGTTTGGGGGGGAGGGGGTATGAAAAACTGTCAACACGCAGCAATAATATACCCTCGCACTAGTTCTGTTCTTAGAATGAATTACGAAAATATAAGTCAAAGAATTTCGCTAAATTTATGTTCAAATAAGCGAGAATACGGCAACAGCTGAAGATAGTTCAGAACACGTCAGGTATTTCCAGAATAGACAAACCGTTGAGTTCTAAATGTAATAAAATAAAATGCAGAAAAGAGATGAAAGAAACGGAAAGGATGGTCTTTGACTAAATAACATTTCTCAGAAATTTTCATCTCTTTGCGACTGAAGAGCTTATTTAATTTCCTTACATTCCATACATACGTACTTAGTGGTTGATTACTAAGATATCTAGTTAATACTTATATACGGTTGATCCCATGCAATATAGAATACGATGTACAAATTAAAATTGAAATCATTTGTTGTTATTTGCCTGGTTCATGACAGCGATAAAATAAATTACTGTTACTGTTAATAATTATTATTATTATTATTACCGAGTTACCGACGTTAAATAAGGTTGCTTTACTATACTTTACAATGTTGTCAGTAGCAGATCTAGTGGGGTTCACCCAAACCCCCGAAATGGCAACACGGAACCCCTTACTGAAATCCTTCATCAAAAATATTTCATGGACTCGGGCCAAGTGCTTTTTTCGAACTGTCTTTGCATATGAGAAATCCCAGGTGCACATTAATTAGCGAACTTCAGACGCGAGTTTTTCAAATTGGCCCAGTGCCCATGCTCAATAATAACGTAGTCGATTTTTGTTGTTTACAAACTAAAGTTTAAATATACGTGATCACGTGACCACAACTATGAAATGATAGTGCCAAACTTCGCGCGCTCATGCAGAACTCTTACTCGGATCTGAGTTCGCTAATAGCAGGTGACGAAGAAAGTGTACTGTTTTGCTTCCTTGCAAAGACATGATTTCACTTATGGCGCGGATTTGATTTGATGAAAACACGTAATAAGCCGCGTCTAGACGAGCAAGTTTTCCTTGACAAGTTACAAGGAAGACCACAGGTAGCCCAAGCTCAGTATGAACACCCATATTTCCTTTCTTTTTTCGACTTTTTACTCATCACGAAGAGGGACTGAATGGGAATAAAATTGAACTGACAAATGCAGACCAAATATTTTTAAAACTGACAACTGACATATAGGCCCTTTATTCAGACCCTCCAGGAAGTCACCATTTCCATTAGAAAAGAAATTAAAGAATACAGAAAAATTGTCATTATTCAAATTGTCAAGTGAACTAATTATTCAATTGAATTATTTTCAATTTGTATTTTTGTAGCTATGTTTTTACGTCCTCTTTATTTATTATTATTATTAGTAGTAGTAGTAGTGTTATTGTTGTTGTTATTATTATTATCAAATTTTGTAAATAAGGATTTTTTATCTATTTTTATTATTATTATTATTAATATTATTAAAGAGCATTGAGATATACACCTATTTTCAAAAACGTTGCATTTACAAAATACCAAATAGTAAAAATAGTAGAATGGAATTAATTAGAGAAACAATGAGCCAGAGTTCTGCATGATTGAATTTCTTTTGTTTCTCTAATTAATTCCTTTCTATCATTACGGCTATTTTGTATTTTGTAAATGGCAACGTTTTTGAAAACAGGTGTATATGGAATGCGCTTTTTCAAGACTGGTTAAATTATTATTTTTTATTATTATAAAAAAAAAATATTTTTTTCTATTATTATTATTATTATTATTTTATCATTTTTGCCATCCTCTTTATGATTTGTTTTAAATATAACTTGACTTGGCATCATCCTGCTGGATTATGCATATCGACATTGAACACTGTGTTTTAAAATAATGAGAAAAACGGGCTTAGCATTAATCCTTAGCTGATATTTCTCGATATTTTAATTACCTTTCATTATTCAAATCCGCTGTCATGATCGCCATGGTAACATGGGATAACTGTAGCCAAGCTAGTGTTGTAACAATCTTTGGAAATAACACCAGCAAAAGTTATTATTCAAAGATTAGTGATATTTGGAAATCACTATAGTAAATCCTGCAAAAAATTCTGATTGGGTAAAAATGGTGTGATTTAATCGCATTAATTTGCATAATTAATTGCATGATTCTTAAAACCAATATTGATATTTATTTACATTGATATTTATTTTAGAATGACTTGTATTTCAGGCATCCAAATTGTTCTTATTATTACAGTTTACCAGATAAATATAAATAAAGAGTGTTTGAAAATATGTCAAAATGAATATGATTACTCACGCCACGTGGACTTGGACTTTTTGGGGGTCTTGTTTTTGCGTAATGGACTTTTTGGGGGGTTAAAAAGTTTGGCCTCATTCGCACCTCCCCGTCACTGATACCCCTGAGTACCCCCCTCCCCCTTCCCCCTCCCCCCCTCCCCCCTCCCCCCTCCCCTTCATTTCATTATTATTATTATTGTTTTTTTATGATTATTATTTGTATTATTTGATATCTGTACCGATGGGCAACCATTACAGATTAAAGATTCAGTAGATTTAGATTTAGATCACAAGTGTGTTCTGCAATGTGATTGAAAACGGTGTGATTCCTTCGAAAACTAACTAGAGTCGACGCTCTACTAACGTGAAGTCGGGCTTCTAATGATATAGCCTATTTGAACTAAATATAGATATCGCAGTGCGATTAAAACAGTGTTTATACACAACATATAGTTATAGAGCCTTCGGTGATTTTGTACATTGAATTATGGCAAGAACTTCGTTTATAAATCACTCGGAAATCTCGAGCCACGTCAGTACACAAACCGAATTCAGAGTCAACCGTCGCCAGAAACTCGACACAAAATGCCGGCTTTACCATTTGCATCGCCAAAAGACCTGCAGAAACGGAAAGGCCAACTATTATTCCCTTAGGTTGTGCTTTTGATTTCGTTTAGATTTCAGTTATCGAATCAATCAATCACTCGCCACTTTTAATTTCGTATATCTGAGCCTCCGATTCTCAGCGGCCGGCACAGGGCGCACGCGCATTAGAAGCCACTTTCACGTTTGAGGTCAAAGACGACGACGGCGGCCTACATTTTTAGAGTCGGGCCTTCCACAGGACGCCCGACTAATTAACATTGCTTAATTAACATGATTGCTAATCTCAGAAGAACTTTATATGGGTATCTTTATAGCACTTTAACTTTCCCCTCATTATGTATTTGCTAATGATTAAGACTTTGTTTCAGGAAATCTCTTCTATTAGAACTCCTTCTACGAGCATTTCTGGAGGAAGCAAATTAACGCTACAAGAAATCGTGATTATTGGCAACTGCGAGAAGCAGGTAAAGTTCGATATATCGGCAGTACAGTGACCGCCAAACACTGATATATCGGCAGTACACAGTGACCGCCAAACACTGATATATCGGCAGTACAGTGACCGCCAAACACTGATATATCGGCAGTACAGTGACCGCCAAACACTGATATATCGGCAGTACACAGTGACCGCCAAACACTGATATATCGGCAGTACACAGTGACCGCCAAACACTGATATATCGGCAGTACACAGTGACCGCCAAACACTGATATATCGGCAGTGCACAGTGACCGCCAAACACTGTGGTTATCCATCCATCCATTTATTCATCCATCCATTCATCTATTCATCATCCGTTCATTCATCCATTCATCCATTCATTCATCCATTCATCCATCCATCCATGCATTCATTCATCCATTCATCCATTCATCCATTCATTATTCATCCATTCATCCATCCATCCATCCATCCATCCATCCATTATTCATCCATTCATCCATTCATCCATTCATCCATCCATTATTCATCCATTCATCCATCCATCCATCCATCCATCCATCCATCCATTCATTCATTCATTCATCCATCCATTCATTCATTCATTCATCCATCCATTATTCATCCATTCATCCATCCATCCATCCATTATTCATCCATTCATCCCATTCATCCATTCGTTCATTCATTCATTCATTCATTCATCCATTCATTCATCCATTCATCCATGCCATGCATTCATCCATTCATTCATCCATTCATCCATTCATTCATTCATCCATCCATCCATTTATTCATCCATTCATCTATTTATCCATTCATCCATCCATTCATCCATCCATTCATCCATCCATTCATCCATCCGTTCATTCATCCATTCATCCCATTCATCCATTCATTCATTCATCCATCCATTCATTCATCCATGCATTCATACATTCATCCATCCATCCATCCATCCATCCATCCATCCATCCATCCATCCATCCATCCATCCATCCATCCATCCATCCATCCATTCATCCATCCATCCATGCATGCATTCATTCATCCATTCATCCATTCATCCATCCATTCATCCATCCATCCATCCATCCATTCATCCATCCATCCATGCATTCATTCATCCATTCATCCATTCATCCATTCATCCATCCATCCATCCATCCATCCATCCATCCATCCATCCATCCATCCATCCATCCATCCATCCATCCATCCATCCATCCATCCATCCATCCATCCATCCATCCATCCATCCATCCATCCATTATTCATCCATTCATCCATTCATCCATCCATTCATTATTCATCCATTCATCCCATTCATCCATTCGTTCATTCATTCATTCATTCATCCATTCATTCATCCATTCATCCATGCCATGCATTCATCCATTCATTCATCCATTCATCCATTCATTCATTCATCCATCCATCCATTTATTCATCCATTCATCTATTTATCCATTCATCCATCCATTCATCCATCCATTCATCCATCCATCCATCCATTATTCATCCATCCATCCATCCATCCATCCATCCATCCATCCATTATTCATCCATTCATCCCATTCATCCATCCATTCATCCATTCATTATTCATCCATTCATCCCATTCATCCATCCATTCATCCATTCATTCATTCATCCATCCATCCATTTATTCATCCATTCATCTATTTATCCATTCATCCATCCATTCATCCATCCATTCATCCATCCGTTCATTCATCCATTCATCCCATTCATCCATTCATTCATTCATTCATTCATTTATTAATCCATACATTCATCCATGCATTCATTCATTCATTCATCCATTCATCCATTCATCCATTCATTCATTCATCCATTCATCCATTCATCCATTCATCCATTCATTCATCCATCCATCCATTTATTCATCCATCCATCCATCCATCCATTCATCCATTCATCCATTCATCCATTCATCCATTCATCCATTCATCCATTCATCCATTCATTCATCCATTCATTCATTCATCCATTCATCCATTCATTCATCCATCCATCCATCCATTTATTCATCCATTCATCCATTCATCCATCCATTCATCCATTCATCCATCCATTCATTCATCCATCCATCCACCCATTCATCCATTCATCCATTCAAACATTCATCCATTCATCCATTCATCCATTCGTCCATTCATCCATTTATTCATTTATTCATCCATTCATGTATCAGAAGCCCATAAGTAGGAGCATCCATGCTACATATTGGGTTAATGTCACGGCGTTTGAACAAGTTTGGCTATTTTTAGAACACGATTTCTCGAAATTGACCAATCACTGTGCACTTCCGGTTTTATTTGCAGCAACTCGTTTTATTTGTAGCAACTCGTTTTATTTGCAGCAACTCGTTTTATTTGTTGCAACTCGTTTTATTTGCAGCAACTCGTTTTATTTGCCGCAACTCGTTAATTTGCAGCAACTCGTTTTATTTGTTGCAACTCGTTTTATTTGCCGCAACTCGTTTTATTTGCCGCAACTCGTTAATTTGCAGCAACAGTGATTGGTCAATTTCGTGTTCTAAAAATAACCAAACTTGTTCAAACGCCGTGACAGATTTTTACATGGAGCCCCCTACATGTATTCATTCACGTATTCATTTATGTTTATTCACCCAGTGAAGTGTTTTTTCTAAGTCGATGAGTTAATTACGTTTTCAGGTCAAGTTCAGTGAGTTGACTCTCGACATGTTTCGTATGTTACAAGCATTTGAACGTGAACCTGACGTAGATCCTCCACGTACGCTTGTGACGTCATCCTCACTTGCTACTGATGCAGTGCAGACCAAGGTAAGATATTATGCTGGTCACTTCCGGCCTGTTGCAAATGTTGGAAGACTGGGTTCGAGTGTTTTGATTGGCTGAAAAGTCCAGTTTCGCGTTGTTTAGAGATGACCGCTGTGCTTGACAAAAGACGTATTTGTCCAGGGTTAGCCTCGATTCAGAAAATAGTCCGTGCAATTCAAAAATGTTTATATTGTTTCATGTCAACATTTGTTCGTGTTCTTGTTGATATTTGTGAATAATTTACACTGACTCGAGGCTAACCCTGTACAAATGCGCCTGTTGTCAATAAGTACAGCGGTTTTACAACGGGATCTGTGAACGCGAAACTGAGGGACTGTTAGTTACATGTTTTTCGAGGTGTTTGCCCTCGATGAAAGACTAGTGGAAATATCACTTGAATGGATTCAATGTTCTTTCTCCAGCACATTCGATAGGCTATACAGTGTGTAAATTAGAGATAATATTGTCAAAATTTAGAACTGTTATCTGGCAATGGTTATAACACTCGTACCCAGTCTTCCAATGTATTTGCCACAGACCGGTCGCAATCTATCCGCGTGGCTATCAGCTGAGATTCCTGAAAGAACCCAATAATGATGATATACAGTCCAACCTCTATTAAGCGGCCAGTTTTCAAAGTCCCGAATACTCCAGTTTCGAGTTGTTAAGCGATGACCGCTGTCCTTGACAAAAGACGCATTTGCTCAGCCTTAGCCTCGATTCAGTGTAAATTATTCACAAATACCAACGAGAACGCGAAAAAGTGTTGACATTCAACAATAGAAACCATTTTTAATTGCACGGGTTATTCTCTGGATTGAGGCTAAGCCTAAGCAAACGCGTCTTTTGTCAAGGAGTACAGCGGTGTCTAAACAAACTCGAAACGGGAGTATTGAGTTTCACCCATACAAACTCTACATTTGGCTACTTCTATTAAGCGGCCACCCTCTATTAAGCGGCCAGTTATCAAAATCCCGAGGTTGGCCGCTTTAATAGAGGTTGGACTGTACTATATACCTGACGTCTTGTTTTAGATAGGAACAGAAACCATCACTGCATCCACTCGTCCCAATCCCCACAAGTATCTACTCTACAAACCGACATTGTCGCAGCTCCACGTGTTCCTTAGTGTTGGGTTCAAGGTATGGTTTATGATAATCAAGCTAAAAAATAGTAATTTTGATGAATTTTCGATTTTGCGATGAAACAGTCACTACAACATGACATAGCAAGAGACAAATTCGATTGAATAGTAATCGTAACTGAAGCAAACGATTTTCTCTCTCGATTAATTGCTTACGATTCTACCGCTTTTGTCGTGTCCGTTTGTTTCACTGGTCAGGTCTTCGTGTAGCTGCACAAAATTCCTGGCATATGTTCTATTGTCGTTCTATGTATTGTTTATACATAAAACTAGACGCTCTACTAGCGTGAACTCGGGCTTCTTAATAAAGCTGTTTAGGTAGATTTTAAATGTGAAACCTAATACATGTAGCTTATTTGTATCATCATACAGAAGTAGTTTTAGCCTCAGTATTACTTGCACAATTTAAAGCAGAATTTCCATGCTCAAAACGGGTCAGTGAATGGCAAAAATACCATCGAAAACATCCTTAGATTTTAGGGAACTATTTCAGAAAATAGTGCAGAAAAGGAGCTCAGGGGTGTCATGAGTTATTGATTGACTAGTTAATTATAGCATAAGCATCGGATGTCAATTCAGGCTAGAGAGAGCTACTAGATAAGACGGGAGAAGTAAATCCCCGAGTTGGATACCGAGTCGGAGTCGAGTTGAAGTCGAGTTGGAGTCGAGTTGGAGTCGAGTTGGAGTCGAGTTGGAGTCGAGTTGGAGTCGAGTTGGAGTCCGAGTTAGATTTTCATTACCAGATTATCGTATTTGAAAATTGACTTGATATACACTCATTTCGATAAAGTTATTCACCCAAAAAGCTTCGAAGAAGGACCATGGGTACATATATTTTAACCAACCCAGGATCATCATCGGTCTCACCTTCGAAGCTTTACGGGCGACTAACCCGGAGTCACGCAACGAGTGACCAAACATTGGTTTAGTCACGCTGTGATTTTCAAAATCTCCTCATTTTCTGAAATAGTTGCCTAAAATCTAAGTATGTTTTTCGATTTTACTAGCACTTGCCGTTTATACCAATTCTGAGCTGGTATTGTCGACTGTGGAAATTCTGTTTTAAATTGTGCAAGTATAAATAGCTAGAGACATTTAACCGATGTCCAAGTAGCTTTTATTTAGAAGCCCGAGTTCCCGATAATGGAGCGTCTATACCTTGTATGCCTTCAAGAGAAAATGAGGGTCCCTCATTTTCTCTTGATGCCTTTAAATCCGTTCAGTAAAAAGAGGCTTAATATTACTAACTAACCGTTACCCATGAAAATTTAACTTATATTTGTTGAAAAAAGTAAGCTAGAAAAATTGAACCCGCGACCTCCCGGTTAGAAAACATTATCGAGGCATGAGCAGAGTGAGAAAAGTCTAGTGTGAGTGGCTGTCGATCCAATATGTCGACCGCTCTGATTGCCATTTGAAAACATTTGTTCTCGAGTACAGACAGCAAACTTTCCGAAATCCAACCACCCATTGCACATTGTCGACCCGAATCCATATTTCAGCAGCGACTCGAAGCAAGCTGTTATAATATAATAATAAATATTATTATTATTATAGTGAAATATTTTAATAAAACAGTACCACTGTTGCTTTGTTTATCATTAAATAATGTTCGCTGCACATTCCGTAGATTTATTTGTGTTTTCTGGAATTGAATTTCCTTTATTTCTTCGTCTTTTAACATTCAGTTTTAATACACAATACACTAGGCAAATATCGCGTGAAACTGGGGTATAGTTGATCTGTATCGACTTGATTATAAGGCTATTTTTTTAATCGAATTAAAAATAATGATTGTTTTGCCAAATTTGATAATTATATGTATCAAACCAATCATGAAATTAAATATGACGAAATCCCATTATATTGGTCAAAACGTGGTACACTTTCAGCAGAAGTAAAATATGGTAGCCGTTGTCTTATACAGCCAATATTTGCATGGAAATAAACGTTTCCCATTCTGGTATGTGATTCTCCTCCAACCGAATATACTTTCGAGGCATAAAGGCAACAAGCGTAAGATCCATTGGTGAAGGTGGAACGATCCTATTAGGTTTAAGAGCCCTAGTTGCACAGCCGAAGCATGAACTTACGCTGCTATGGCAGTAGTGTAAGGATACTAATACATACTGCCCAGGTTGAGGAGAAGGAAATTATGGTTTCACAGCCGGAATTGAGGGTTTCGCACATCTTATGTTGTGTGATTGCGTTGGTTGACTGATATACTGTGTCTGGTATGATGAACTGGCTGGATGGTATGAGGCTTGATGAGGAGCATTGCTGTTATGGTGAAGGCCTTGTACATATGAGGCTTGATGAGGAGCATTGCTGTTATGGTGAAGGCCTTGTACATTTGAGGCTTGATAAGGTGCATTGCTGTTATGGTGAAGGCCTTGTATATTTGAGGCTTGATAAGGTGCATTGCTGTTATGGTGAAGGCCTTGTACATTTGAGGCTTGATGAGGAGCATTGCTGTTATGGTGAAGGCCTTGTACATATGAGGCATGATGAGGAGCATTGCTGTTATGGTGAAGGCCTTGTACATATGAGGCATGATGAGGAGCATTGCTGTTATGGTGAAGGCCTTGTACATATGAGGCATGATGAGGAGCATTGCTGTTATGTGAAGGCCTTGTACATTTGAGGCTTGATGAGGAGCATTGCTGTCATGGTGAAGGCCTTGTACATTTGAGGCTTGATGAGGAGCATTGCTGTTATGGTGAAGGCCTTGTACATTTGAGGCTTGATGAGGAGCATTGCTGTTATGGTGAAGGCCTTGTACATTTGAGGCTTGATGAGGAGCAATGCTGTTATGGTGAAGGCCTTGTACATATGAGGCATGATGAGGAGCATTGCTGTTATGGTGAAGGCCTTGTACATTTGAGGCTTGATGAGGAGCATTGCTGTTATGGTGAAGGCCTTGTACATATGAGGCATGATGAGGAGCATTGCTGTTATGGTGAAGGCCTTGTACATTTGAGGCTTGATGAGGAGCATTGCTGTCATGGTGAAGGCCTTGTACATTTGAGGCTTGATGAGGAGCATTGCTGTTATGGTGAAGGCCTTGTACATTTGAGGCTTGATGAGGAGCAATGCTGTCATGGTGAAGGCCTTGAGTTGATGTCATTGATGATGCAATTCGTGGAAGTACACGACCGGGGATTAGGTCGTATATCTGGCTTTGTAAATTATGTGCCCTGCTTTGTGAACTTGTAGATACTTTTGAATTTCTTTTCCTCTTTCCTCTTTTAGTAGGTGAGTGTGAGCAGTTAGGATCGGTAAGGCTGTAGGCCTCTTCTGGGGTGTACGGATCACCCTGGAAATCACTATTTAATATCTCCTCCCCATACTCTTTAGCGCGTTTCATCTGGTTGTGGTGTTCTTTTGAATTTGTCTCGGTACTGCTAGAACCTTTTCCAGTTGGACGGATACTTCCATTCATAAATTGTGCCAGCATTTTCTCCAATTTGATTGCCTCGCCGACGTCGTGCCGAGCTGCATCTACCAGAGTCAGGTTGCAAGCTGCGGCTTTGGCCCATGTGGAGTGACCCGTTTCTGCAAGGTTCATTTTCGGCGTCTTTGATGTTGCTTTGAACGCTCGAAAAACGTGTGATTTTTTTGCATCCCACCAAGATAACCATGGTTTCAAGGCCTCTCTCTCTCTCTCTCTGGGATTTTTTTGGAGGGAACGGTTGAGGTCTGCACGACTTTTTTCAAACATACTGACCGTGTTTGCCTCCAAAAGACCATACCCAAGTGATTCAAATTGGTCTCTTGTGTTTCCAGCAGGCAGTTTTGTAGACTGGCGTCGAACAGATTGCTTATAGTGAAACTCACAGGATACAGCTCTATTCAGACCGTCATCTCCGTAAACCCAGTTTCACACCATTCCACCAGGCACCAGCTTCATCCATGACCCAGCCGATGGGATTAAAAACGTAGTCTGTTTTACCAGATCGGATTTACTGCAAAACCTGTTGACGCAAAAATTCCAGATCCACATAAGTAAAACAAAGTTAGAATAATGCTTTATACAGTGGAACCTCGATATAACGATGTGCCAAGGGACTGACCAAATTAGATCGTTATATCGGGATATCGTTACAACGAATTCCCGATATAACGATTTTTCGGGAATAGACCCAAAAATATCGTTATATCGGGTATCGTTAATAATTGATTTTTCATGTGGTGCCCGTTGTGCCTTATAGCTGTACCGGCGATGTAATCCCTATCGTAACAAACTGTTAACAGACACGTTACAGTCTTTATGCAATGAGAACTAAAGGATTTTAGTATTGCCATATCTTAAACCTACCTTTTTCATCGCGCAATGATTTATTTTATTGTTATATCAGGGTAAATTTTACGTTTGGGCTGCCAGATTGTGATCGTTCGGGATTTTTCTCCATACATTTACTGTAACATTTGCCGGGCTGTCAAATGTTGATCGAAAAATTGAAAAGGACTTTTAGAAAGTCTACATTTACAGCCGACGACTTGCTAGGTAGACTCTTCCACAGTCCCCGCTCGGCCGTTGCACTCTCGCTTAGGGACTGTAATGGTAGAATGCCGAAAGGGATTCTGGGTCCAAGAATCTTGGACCCATGACTCCTTGCGAAGCGAAAAACAGGGATCCCAACGACGATCCCAACACGGTTGAGGTTTCCACAGGCAGCCCAAGCAGTATACTTGTGGCAATCACTTCAATCACTTAAAATGATGGAGTATTTTTTTAAATGTCTCAATAAGTAATAAACAGACATTCATCTACATTTATTACGGTAAGTCGGTAAAGTCGTGAGACATCAACACGAACCAACAACTGATAAAATAAGTAACTAAAATATAACAAATCATATACATAAAGTCACCTTTATTTACACTTATTTTGTGGTCTTTTTACGAGTCATTTAGTGGATTTTTTAGCCATCTGACCCGTCCCCGTAAGAAAAATGACAAGGCAGGAAATTAAAATAAGCTCCATGGCGAGTGTCGCTCACTCAAATGCTTTTATCTCCGTAGAAAATTCATCCGAAGACCTATCATCCCCAACCCACCATACCTAATTTAGCCTCCTTTGCAGCCGTTCTTTGTTTCGGGATCCCTGTGCTCTCTCTCCAGTAACGACCAGTAACGACGTTACTGGAGAGGGAGCACAGGGATCCCGAAACAAAGAACGGCTGCAAAGGAGGCTATACCTAATTTGTCTCGATGCAAGCGAGAAATTCGCGATAATCCGGCAACATAATTCTACCCAAATCGTCGTTGAGTCGCCGTGTATTAAATCACAGGCAGCCCAAGCTGTGATCTTGTGAATAATTGTAGAGAATGTATGTAGAATTACACAATAACGTACAATGGCACTTACGTTGTCAATAAAGGACTGAAAATTCACCACAGTGTTGATGATTTAATGTTCTATTGCCCTGATGTGTTAGTTTTGCGTTTAGAAAAAAAATAAAAACGGCCTAAAACGCAAAACTAACACATCAGGGCAATAGAACAGTAAATCATCAACACTGTGGTGAATTTTCAGTCCTTTATTGACAACGTAAGTGCCATTGTACGTTATTTTGTAATTCTACATACACCTAATTGCAAGAACGTTGTCATATAAAAAAGACAAATACCAAATAGGAATTAATTAAAAGACAAAAGGAGAAGTTCAGCTTGAGTGCTCTGCTTTTGTCTTTTAATTAATTCCTATTTGGTATTTTTCTTTTTTATATGACAACGTTCTTGCAATTAGGTGTACATTCTCTACAATAATATTCACAAGATCACAGCTTGGGCTGCCTGTGCACTGACTGACTCTGGCTTTACCTTGACCTCGTTTTCGTGTTAAAAAGTATGACGTAAAATCCAAGATGGCGGCGCGTGACATCCACATGCTACATAATAACAGGAAACACCCGAAACAAATAGTACCATCTGATTCCTCCAGCAATATGAGCCAAGAAAAAACAGTGGAAGAACTTATATATGAGCTTGGGAATGATGCAGCACAGTTAATATTACCCTCTCACGATTGGCCTCACGATTGTCATGGAGCTGATATATATAGAACTGATATCATCCTAATTTACGACGATTTTAAAACGAGAGCATGTTCACTTGGAGTAGGATTACCAGACTTACCAAACCAAGATCAAGTGAGTCGAAAATTTCTCGAAGATCAATTCTATGAAGTCCAGAAATATATTACATGCCATAAAACTCAGTCCATGGCCGATTTGCTTATCTTGGGTATCTTGGTGGAACAATTCTTCTTCGATTCTTCTTTAATTCTTCCAGCTAAGTTAGAAGAAGACTCTGAGGAACTAGAAAGACTTAAACCAATTGCGAATCACAATCTTCAAAAATTAATTAAAGGTGCAAAAGACTTTGGTGTGGACATTGGAGATCAGCTGGAACAAGAACTGAAGGACATTTGCAACTACTTGAATTGCAATTATGATGAAGAATTTTATCAAGAATTAGAAGACAGTATTAGAGTCGAGCTAAAGAGAAAGTTTTGTGGCGGTCCTACACAGGGTCCTACACAGGCTACAGTCTTCAAACGCAGTGAAATAGACCCGACCAAAGTTATCACAGATGAATGCTGGACTGTTTCACTAGTGCGCCTGCCTGATCGTCCTAACCCACAACACGCTTTTCTTGTGCTTGAAGGAAAACAAAACCGAAAGTCGATGATATGGTTCGCTGATTTTGTCGCTGTAGAATGGTTTGACGCCGTCCAGCCTGGAACGCAAGATGGCAAAGTCAGAATAGATTTTCATGAAGTAGTAGCAGATCCAACTAGCAGGCTGTTGTTTACATGCAAGAAGAGAATGATGGATGTTGCGGCTACCGACCGTTTGTTATATTCCACATGGCAGATCGCCAAAACCACTGCTGAAAATCTTATACAGATGATCAAAGCCCAGCAAAATCATCCTCCTAAATATCACATGCTAGGCAACAACAGTGTTGTGGCCAGGAGTTCAGCAATGTCGAGCAGCAACCCCACTGGCCATAATTGTTTTCACTTTTGCAAAGATGATGCTTCGTGATTTGAATGACATCCACATAGTGCTGCCTGAAGACAGTTTGGAAACTTGGATTCTCTCGCCAACAAGTCGTTATCTTGTTGATAAGCAATTCACAAGTACAAGCAGAAAGTGGTACGAGAAATCGAGTATTCAACTGATGTTTGTGGCTGGTGTAGTGGTAGTTGTTGCTTTCCTGTATCAAGCCATAGTCTGACATGAAATAAAGTCAGGGACTGATGTAGTATTTTATAAAACGAGAGGCCGTGTTGTATTAGCCCATCACTTGGATGGATTTGTTGCTATATATATAGTGACTTCATTTAGTACTATATATTAGTTATGCCTCAGTTGAACGAGGCTTTTAAATGTTCCACCATTAGACTACATGGATCAACTGCATATTAACCCTCTCTCATTGTATGACAAATATAAAGATACTTTAAATACCAGTGATGAATTACTGTCAAAAGGTGAAGATAGGTATATTTTGGATAATGAACTAAACTCAATAACATCGACTAAGAATCTTACATCCTCAAATTGCTTTTCTTTAATACATATTAATGCACGAAGTCTAAATAAGAACATTGAATCAATAAGTCATTTAATAGACTCAGTAGATATAAATTTCAACATCATTGGTATAACTGAAACATGGATTAAAGAGTCATCTAGTCTCGTAAACATCAACAATTATGAATTTATTTGTAAAGGTCGAGTAAATAAGTCAGGTGGTGGTGTTGGTATGTATATACTAGAGAAAACAAAATATAAAGTAAGGGAAGACCTCTCTCTCAGTGAATCGATGATTGAATCTATCTTCATTGAAATCATTAATGATAAAGCAAAAAATTCTATAATTGGAGTAATTTATAGACCTCCAAACTCAGATATAAATGAATTTATTGGTAAATTTGACACACTCACCTCTAAGATCAACAAAGAGAATAAGAATTGCTATCTTTTAGGTGATTTTAACATTAACCTGCTTAATATAGAATCTCATGAACTAACTAGTCAATTTTTAGACAACCTGTATTCTTCTTTTATCTTACCATTAATTACTAAGCCAACTAGAATAACTTGTCACAGTTCAACTTTGATTGATAATATTTTCACAAATGTAATAGAAACATGTACTAATGAAAATATCAGTGGTCTTTTATGTGCAGACATATCAGACCATGTACCCATTTTTCATATTCATAAATTAGAAGATTCTTCATTGACAAACAAAGTCACCAATTCTCATACTTTCATTAGATGCACTAGCAACAACAACAATTCAGAAAAATTTGCTCAGAGAGTACAGTTAACAAATTGGAATAACTTAATCCAAGATAAGAACCCAGATAATGCTTATGATAGCCTTCTAAAAACTCTAACATCTACTTATGATGAGAGTTTTCCACTTGTCAAATGCTTCAACAGGTTTTCAAACTCAAAGCCTTGGATAACACGAGGACTCTTGACATCAATTAAAAAGAAACATTGTCTTTACAAGAAATTCTTAAAGGTGTCATCTGAAAAAAACAATAGGAAGTATAAAAAATATAAAAATAAGCTTACTAAACTGCTAGCAATTTCAAAAAAATCTTACTATACTAATTGTCTTGAACAATCTAAATCTGATGTTAAGAACACATGGAAAATACTTAACAAAATCTTAAATAAAAATTCATCAAAACAAAATTATCCTGATTCTTTTAAAGTTGATGACAAAGACATTTCAGAACCTAGACAAATTGCTAACAAGTTTGCCCAATATTTCACTAACATAGGGAGTAATCTCTCTAAAAAGATACAAGATACTGACATCAATATTGAATCATATCTTAAGGGTAACTTTATCAATAGCTTATTTTTCAATCCTACCACCCCTTTGGAAATTGAAAAAAAACTAACACTAGCTCTTAAAAACAAAAACAGCTGTGGCTTTGATGAGATTAATATAAAACCTATTAAAGCAGTCATATGTGCATTATCTTATCCTCTTTCCACCTTAATCAACAACTCACTTCTGATTGGAATATGCCCAGATAGTCTCAAGATAGCAAAAGTAATTCCTTTATTCAAAAATGGAGATAGAAGTATATTCAGCAACTACAGACCAGTTTCCATTCTCCCTTGTTTGTCCAAAATATTTGAAAAAGTAGTTTATAACCGATTGATGTCTTACATTAATAAGAATAACATACTTAATAAGAATCAGTATGGCTTCAGAAATAAACACTCAACCATCATGGCAGTTATTGATTTTATAGAAAAAATAAACGATTCAATTGATAATGGGAACATAACAGCAGGATTATTCTTAGATTTATCCAAAGCTTTTGATACTATCAATCATCATATACTAATACAAAAATTAGAATTCTATGGTGTAAGAGGTATTCCTTTGAATTGGTTCAAAAGTTATCTTTCAAATAGGAAACAGTTTGTACAATTTAAGAATATTAAATCAGATTTATTTCATATTTCTTGTGGGGTTCCACAGGGATCTATCCTAGGTCCATTGCTTTTCTTAATATATATTAATGACATTTGTAATTCTACAGATATTCTATCTTTTACTCTTTTTGCAGATGATACCAATATATTTTATAAAACAAAATCACTTAATGATATAAATACAACAATCAATTTTGAATTGGATAAACTATCTATATGGTTTAGGACAAATAAGCTTTCAGTAAACATCAAGAAAAACAAACTATATGATTTTTAGTAACCGCAAAAAAATTAATTATGACTTGCTAAACTTAAAGATCGATAATGAGTGTATTAAAAGAGTTAATGAAACAAAATTTCTAGGACTAATTATTGATGATCATCTAAGATGGAAGGCACATATTAAACATATATCATCTAAAATTTCAAAAGGTATTGGAATAATTAGTAAACTTAGATTCCATCTTCCAAAACGTTATCTGAAATCTCTATATTTTACGTTAGTGTATCCATATCTTCACTATGGAAATATAATTTGGGCTAGTACTTATCAAACTACCTTCAAAAGATTGCAAATACTACAAAAATGGGCAGTAAGAATCATCACCAAATCATCAACACACTACAAATTGCTGTTTTCATGTACAAGTTTCACACCAATGACTTACCAGAAACATTCAATAATAGATTTGTAATCAATAAACAAATTCATCATAACACAAGGCAATCACATAATTATCAGAAAGTATCTAAAAAAAGTAGGCTTGGACAATTCTCCATTACATTTACTGGACCAAGAGTTTGGAGCAGTTTCAGTGATCTATATGTAGCAGGGAAGTGCAAATCCTTAAAAAACTTTCAAAAACAAGTACAACAAATATTAATATCAAAATAAGATAGCATTAAATTGATTATACAATGTTAATTCTGAAAGACATTGATTATAGATAGATAGATTATATTACTTAGAAATTAAAAATTAAAAACGTTTATTGTAATCATTAGTAGTATTTCAATAATAATGAATGATTACTGTATTATATTATTATCATTGTGATTAATTTTATATCAATAATTATAGCCATCAGTGCTGACAAAAAATTATACTTTAATAATTAATTATCAAAAATATACTTTAATTTTTTTTTTTTTTTTTTTTACATAAATGTTTACATAAATTTTTAAGGGGTCTACAATTTACAAGCGATAAAAAGCTTCTGAGTAGACTCCTCATCTACAAAGAATATATAATTAAATAAGAAATGTAACTATTGAATGATGATGAAAATAAAATTGAATTGAATTGAATTGAAAATCGGTGGATATAGATACGAGCCGAAGCCGAGTACCCGATCACATTTAAATATTCATCCGGACGCATGCAAGTTTTTCACTCATGAGTTGAATTTCGTGGATCAGTGTTATCTACAATACACATGTTGCAGAGCTTGCTCAGCTACTTATATTACTGTTATTCTAACTGTCAAATAAGCCCGCAAATAAGCGTTATTCATTGCCAATAATTGGGAAGGCAAACGAAATATTTGCATTGAATTATACAAATTACAAAACACCTTGTACTTTCTTCATAATTACTCGGGCCCTTCCGAAGGAAGCCCGAGTTAGAAAATACACTTTCTTTTTTTTTTTTATTATTATTTTTTTCAGGTGATGGAATGAAGAAAAAAATGCGAAGAATGCGATGTATTTGATCCTATCGAGTTTCAAGATTTCTCATCATAGATCTTCAAGCAGGATTGTAGTTGATCATTCCACGATGAAGCTAAGGCGCGTTTGCTTTTGTTATAAATGAAACGACATCTTTCAGCAGTGGGCCCACACGAATAGCCGTATGCTTTTGTCTGTGAAATGAGCCTGTTTAAAGCCCGTGTTTTATCGGCTGTTCTATAACGCCTTTCCACGAACTCGAACTCATATCCAAAAATGAATTGAGACAAAGGCGATCGAGCAAGGTCAATGTTCGAAAATCCGTGTTCTTTTCAGTAAGATGACAGTTGTAAAGTGATCCTTATCTGAGTCATACATCTATTACGCGACCTAATTTTAGAACCGTTGATTTAAAACCGAATTTCCACGCTCAAAACAGGTCAGTGAACGGCAAAAATACAATCGAAATCAAAACGTCCTTAGATTTTAGGGATCTATTACAGAAGAAGACGCTCAATGACGAGGGAGACTTGTGTCTGACTCATAGATAAAGATCTCCGCGGACTCTTGTTATAATTAAACTCACGACCAACGCCGTACAACGGTCATGTATAACTCCATCTATTGACAGAAAGCTATATGTACAGAAGTCATGCAAACAGTCGAGCCAGTCGAGTTATTTTCAGTAACTCATGATGGATGTTTATTTTATTCCACGTTTAAAAAATTCAGAAGGAAAAGGAATCGTAAACATCGTACTTCAAAACTACATCAAAGCATTTAAGGCAAGCAAGGTCAATGTTCGTAAATCGAGATCGTATAGCCCTTCATCTGGCAGACATATAGTCTCCCTCGTCACGCAACTGTCAGTCATTGTCAGGTCTCTCCTCACGCAACTGACATTGTCCTTTTCATAAGCCCGAGTGTACGCTCATTGAGCGTCTTGTTTCAGTATAACAAACGAAACCCATGCTTTCTTGTAATTATTGTAAAGTGTGTTGTATTATTCCGTCTTACAAAGCTTGCATGCGTCAAAGAATTCACACGATGAATATTTAAATGTTACTCGAAGGCGGAAGTCAAATCTTTGCCTATGTAGGGTTGCGTTTGTCCATTTGATCAGGTGAGTAAAGGTATACAAGGGAAGGGGTACGCGGGTGATTTTTGCTCCACATTTTCGTCCCCAGGACTGCGCTGGTCGAAGCCTAACTGTCGGCACATAGTACGAAAGCTGTTTTTTTTGCGTCCTTGGACCCAAAACCAGCATTTTCTTCAAAATACAACCAAACAATTGAGCTGACATGATAGATTGAAGGTATTTTAGTAACTGGACGGATTTAGGGATGAGTTTTCACAAGATTTGGTATATATTTTAGCAGATTTGTTTCGAGATTCACCACAGGAATCCTGAAAGTTGCCTACCTTGTAATAATATACGTCCTCCGGTTGACCGATTCCGACTCAGTAGAACGATAATTAATTCAATACGTTTGCAATTGTTTATGTCATCAATTAGATTGTTCTCGCGCATTGGTTGTCAGTAGAACGATAATTAATTCAATACGTTTGCAATTGTTTCTGTCATCAATTAGATTGTTCTTGCGCATTGGTTGTCAGTAGAACGATAATTAATTCAATACGTTTGCAATTGTTTATGTCATCAATTAGATTGTTCTCGCGCATTGGTTGTCAGTAGAACGATAATTAATTCAATACGTTTGCAATTGTTTATGTCATCAATTAGATTGTTCTTGCGCATTGGTTGTCAGTAGAACGATAATCGCGATATTTCATACATAGGAACTTCCCGCCAATGGCGTCATGTTGGTTTACATTTCCGGTGACGCATGCGCACCAACAGTAAAATCAGGACTTGAAGGTGTGTACAAATGAACAGGGTGACGTCACCCCAAAAAAATATGTATTTATTTGACTTTTCTTTGATTTAAAAGTGTTATCTTTGTTGTTGTCCAGGTTGTTGTTGTCATTATTTAGATATTTCGTCACCATGGTAACGGGATTGTTTTGATTGACAGGTCAGTATGATCAAGGCGGTGTGCTGACGGCCAACAAGAAGACTGATCTCGAAGATAACGCGTCCAAACGACGGACCGTTTTCAAAGAAATCAACTGGTAAATAATTCAACATATGACGTGCAACCCACGTAAAAGTCGTCCTGGCTACACATTGTAGTCAAGCGTAGTGGCCATGTTGGATCAAAGTATATATATATATATTCTAACATCGGAATTTAAATTACAATAGAGGTACTAAAGCAAATGCGGCTGTGAACTACTGGGTGAAACGTGTGTTTATTAGCCTGAGCTTTCATCGGGCACCGACATCATCAGAGGCAATGTGGAAAGTGATATGTGGATTGTGAATTAAATTACAATCATGAGAGAAATTATAGTACGTTAGCGTGTCGTTTGAGCCAGTCACTGAGGATGGTCACTTCCAGAGGTTTGTAAACGTCCTCAGTGGTTCTTTTACGTCCCTGCAGTTCAAGTGCAGTGTAGTGTGGAGAGACGCGACGGCCATGTACGTGATCATCCGAGCCACGTGACTGTCTAACGATTGAAGAAATAGAAAACGCGCGCGCGTGCTATGTGCAGTTTTAGAGCACGCTGGGACTGATCAGAACACGAGAGAAGTGCTAGGAGAAGCACGACGCGTAGTCGAGTGGCAGCACCTTCTCAATTATTTTAAGACCCTAGTGTTGGTCCGGCCAGGGACTGAACCCACGACCTACGGCACAACAGACCGATACTCAACCAACTGAGCCAACCGGTTGGAGGTTCTAAAAAATTGAAAAACGAATAAATGAGAAGTTACAATTATGTATATGTGTGAAAAATGCAAAAAAAATATT
>JAUJYZ010000160.1:0-193463 GCA_033675265.1 Actinostola sp. cb2023
GTAAATGCAGCATTGAGTGTCGTGTAACCAGTAATGGCGCCGGCTATTGGTACTCGACTACACAGCTTACAATAAAAGGTAAGTGAGTTATCGTGTATCGGCACATGACGAAACTACTGGCGGGAAAAGGTCGCCGAGGATCAGTACATTTAACCATGATTCATTGCGCTCATAAAACACGATATATTCCGCGTAGAAACTTTAAAAAAGAGGTTTTGAAAACGTCAGTATTTACAATTCTAGTGCAAGTATGTAAACGAGGTGAGTGCTACTGATTTACATTCGCAAAGGATTACTGGGTAAAACTGATGAATAGCCGCCATCTTTTATTTCAGTATTTCAACGAAACGAGGTTTTTTGTTACAGTGATTCTCTACGGCGGATTGCAGACCATGCATTACAAATGCCTGCTTTATTTATGTATATTTTTATAAACATGAAATATATTTCCTCGTTTTTTTTACGTATAGAATCGACGATTTATACATTGGACTTTGGTTTCAGCAAAATTTTATGTAAATACTTTTTTTGTATCCTTAATTTTTCTATATAGTATAGTATTCAGAAATTAAGTTATTCATTTATATGATATTTCTATTCCAAGTACTTGAACTGATATTTCCAGTCCCAGGACTTGAAATAATATTTCAAAGTACTCTAGAGCGGACTTGAAATCAATCCAAAGTACTCTAGGGCGGACTTTCCGGGGTATCCTGGTTGGCTGTTTACCTCGTGAATAATTAATGAGTTTTTGAATGTATTATACTATACTAGCCATTGATTTTGTTTCGTAACATTCAATAGTAAGGACTGCAACAGAGGGGCATTTTGCACGAGCATGCGCTTAATCGCTGACCATAAAAGCATTACAAATGCCGATAATAATGCAATATTTTATACTGTTGCTATTTTTATCAGCAAAGTCCGACAACAGTGCTCAATATAGTTCAACTTAACTTAATTCTGTTTTTTCACTGCACACTGGCTATTCACAAAAGCCGTATTTTGGTTCATATTGAAAACACAGGAAGCCCAAGCTGCGATTTTGTAGATTATATCGTAAAATCTTTTTTTTGTAAATACTGTAATAATAGTCTTGAAACTGGTAGAGGTTTATAATCTTGAAATTGTCTTAGTGTCTTGTGGTATGTATTTACTCGCCTGTACAAAGCTTTATCGAATTTGAGCCAATTCAGTTTGAGACCTTGGCTGAAAATAGTGCTGTCATTATCTTTAAAAACTGTTATTTTCTCTTTGTTCCCTATTTTTCCTAACGATCTCAATAATGTACACTGAAAGTATTTTGTATATACTTCTACTGATCTGGTAAAATATGTTTGGATATCTATGTTGGATGACACGCAATAAGCACAAATTATCTATTATTTTGTAATGAAATTTATGCAAACTTTACACTTCAATAATAAAATATTGTTACCTTGATCGATCTCAATATGATATCTAAAAATGTGATCTATGATGGATACATTACAAGAATATTGGAACACTGGCAATAAATTAAAGGCCCTACAACACAACCAATAATATAATTAATGTTTTGTGAACAAATGCACGTTCTAGATATCATGACGAAGAAATTGGCAACAATCTTCAACTTCCCTATTTTTCCAAGCGGAGTTACTGATATTTTACAACACAGGAAACATGGCTTTGATTAATTTTGCCGCGAAAACTTTGGATATATATGGTAAATTTTGAGATAACCAACTTTGAAGATTGGGATAATTGAATATTCCAGACATCATACACAAGTTTACCTTCGTTTATTGGAAGTTGATGAAGTGTTGATGAAAGCTAAAATATAATAATATACATGCAATATCTATAACAATTGACGAAATATATCTACTTTCTCTTAAATCCTCTTCACGAGTCTTCACGAGTAAGCTTGCAACTTAGAAGAAATGTTTACTCCATGTCAGCTGGACGCCATGTTGTCGAAAATTGAATAGTGAGCATAGCTAGCGAAGAGGCATTGGCCACCAAATAAAAGCATAATTGTCTAATATTTCGAGAAATATAATACTTTTAAGGCACAAGGACATCATTTCGAATTCATCTGTTTGTGTTCAGTGGATAAAATGCTCATAAAACGTCCGCAAAATCTGTAAACATTTGATCCAAATAGCTTGTCTCGTGTACTTCTTGTGTTCATCTGACTGCATGTGGCGACGCATGCGCACAAAATTCCCCTCTGTTAAGGACTGCATAATGAAAAATAAACGGAGATAAAGACAACATAGAGACTACTTGTCTTGTGGTCAGCGGTATTATATTCCAAAACACTATAAAAATCTGCCACTTGATGTTGTTAACAGAACCTTTAACTCTAATATATTGTCTTAGGTGATAATTGGTGTAATAGTGGTGAGTTTACTTGCATATAGATTTATCAGGCGAAAATTGGTGAAGTTTGAATAAATGGCGAAAATTAACAAATTTGAGAATCCAACTGGTCAAATTTCACTTTTATATGTTTCTCTTTAATCTAAAATGTATGTTTAGGCAAATTATGCTTTATTAGAATTACCTTGTAAAATATAATTTGCAAGCGACTTCCACTAAACTAACGTTTGTATGTCAAAAGGCATTTTGTCTCTAACGAGCGCATTTATGCAAATTAGCAGTAATCGAGACGGCCATAACTTCTCCAGTGTTAGAGATCCAGTAAATATTTTTTCATGACTTAAAGGAACTATCTTAGTGCTTTTCAGAAAAATCCTACAAATTCTCAGATCAAGTCAGAATTTTTAGAAATTATCAATTTTCGCTACGTGCTTTTCTTACTTTCTAGACTACCTATCACAGTACGCCTCTTTCAACTGTTACCATCAAAGTATTTTTTTCATAAACTGATCTCGTTTTACCATTTCTATAAAGACCTTTGAACAGTTTATTGCTGGTGTGAACTTGAGTTTCCTCAGATCAATATTCGCTATTTTAATTTTTTTAATATTCAATATTTTAATTTTTTCAAAGACCGATTTTCAGGGGTTTGGGTACAGAGGACTTCCAACCCTATATCTCGGTAAATTTTGAGAGCAGAGAGAAATAATATATATTTTCTTAAGTTGTATATCAACCTTGTTTTGTGTAAAGGAAATGTAAGTGAAAATGTAAAGGAAATCCGAGCTTTGGCTGAAATTGGGGTTTTTCCGTAGCGATACCTCTTGCGTTTGAAACACAATTGTGCGCTTGTGAACGATGTAATGGTAAATTGAGTAGTACAACCTTGTTACAGAAAGATCAAAGTTTCTGTATTGTATTGTAGTATGTTTTATGGAGATCGGCGTTACTATGGCAACGCCGAGAGAGAATTCCTCTTTTTACATATTCTCGATTTCCATAGATTCTAGGGTTATTTTTGGGAAATGCTCTTGTGATCTTATAGTGAGCATAATTGTCTCTAGTTCTAGTGAATACAAGCAAATTCTAATTAGTCAACTATTCTGCCATTGGACGGTGTATTCAAAATTATCATTGTAAGCCGCGTTTGTGAATGCCAGCTGATATTCAAACGACACTATTTTCACTAAAACTGCTGCCAAGCGTTTTTCCCTCGTACGATTTATTTTAAACTTCGTGAACGGCCTTTTAAGGTCCCTATTAATGTTCTGTAAGAAGGAAATTGCTCGAGCCGAAATAGTGTGAAAATAGTATCAGCTGACATTCACAAACGCGGCTTACAACGATAATTTTTAATGCCCCTTCCAAAGGCAGAATGTTAAGCACAATAAAATCCAAGCAATATTGACGCGGAGCGTGCGAGTTTAAAAAATACGGCAACAGGTCATTCATTATGCGGGAACCACCTTAGTATAGCGAAGGCGCGCTTTTATCTTTTGGATGTTTTACGGAAAAAGTTGAAGACTTTAATATGATCGATTTCTTTAGGCTTCTGCATGGGCATCTTTGATGTATTACATATGAGTGGAAACGAGCCTTGCAACAGCGAAGCGCGGTAATGACCTCACGGAAATTGTGCCCCCCACGCGGACTCAGACAAACACTGCAGCACTTTCTTACATATATTTACTGTTATAGAATGGCGAATACACGGCGAATATAAGCAGTTCCTCGGTCAATCGGGTTAATCGTGCGACTATTCTCACTGATATGATAACGACAACGTACCATTTTGAGAGTGACCCTGAGCATTATTAACTTCTTGCACGTAGCCTGCGAATCACAGCCGCTTTTTATAGAGAAGATGGGAAGTGACTGAGCGTTAAAGTCTTAAGGTGCGATAATACGAGCAACAAAATCGTGCAACTTGTCGCGCAACATTTTAGGATAGTTCATTACCAGATATCCAAGACATTTTACTCCCGCGATATTATGACCAGCGGTCTACCTCCAGTCCGAATTTCCCTTCGAAATTTCCACCCAAAAAAACAATATATCAAAATAAAACTATTCTAAGTTTGTTTAGAAATACCAAGCGCTTCTGTTGAGGTGGATAGATTTAAAGATGAAGTGTTCGCTTACGCTCGGCACACAGTACGAACGAGTCACGGAAGGCACTTTGAAAATTTCTATATCATATAAGTGGCTTACTAAAAAGTAAGACCTCGAAAACTAAGACCTCGAAAAGTACCACAGGAAACCCAATATATTTACTATGAGTTCAAAATTCCCGCTTTTTAGGGAAAACATCAATCGGTGCATGAGCTTTGGTTTACCTGTACTAAGACCTCGAAAACTAAGACCTCGAAAAGTAAGACCTCGAAAAGTAAGACCTCGAAAAGTAAGACCTCGAAAACTAAGACCTCGAAAAGTAAGACCTCGAAAACTAAGACCTCGAAAACTAAGACCTCGAAAACTAAGACCTCGAAAACAAAGACCTCGAAAACTAAGACCTCGAAAACTAAGACCTCGAAAAGTAAGACCTCGAAAACTAAGACCTCGAAAAGTAAGACCTCGAAAACTAAGACCTCGAAAACTAAGACCTCGAAAACTAAGACCTCGAAAACTAAGACCTCGAAAACTAAGACCTCGAAAACTAAGACCTCGAAAAGTAAGACCTCGAAAACTAAGACCTCGAAAACTAAGACCTCGAAAACTAAGACCTCGAAAACTAAGACCTCGAAAAGTAAGACCTCGAAAACTAAGACCTTGAAAACTAAGACCTCGAAAACTAAGACCTCGAAAACTAAGACCTCGAAAACTAAGACCTCGAAAACTAAGACCTCGAAAACTAAGACCTTGAAAACTAAGACCTCGAAAACTAAGACCTCGAAAACTAAGACCTCGAAAACTAAGACCTCGAAAACTAACTCAAGCATGTTCACAGGCAGCCCAACCATTGCTTTTGAGGCTACTAAATAATTCAAAAAATGATATTTGTGTCTTTTCTTGATGGATTCCCTGTGGTAAAGCGCGCGCGCGCGCAATGCATATGTTGGGTTCCCTGTGTTGAGTAATATCCTATGTTGGGCTTCCTGTGTGCGTCCTGCGGGATGCGCCCGCAGCAAATGTGTATATTGAAACAAGGTATGAAACTCGGTCACGTGACAAATACGTTTTTGACCCTAATTTTGTCAATGTGATGTGAAAATTCAATTTTTCTTCGAATAACTAAACTTTACCGTATTCTCGAAACACTTTGTAAGTGTCAGTCGTCTAACTTCAACGTACGCTGAGAAACTAATTTTTGACATTTTGAGCGTCGTGGACCGATGTGCGCCGCGTTTTGTTGGTGCATTTTTCCCGGTGAGGCAGTCGGATTTTACCTTCGAGAGGACATCGACAAGCGCTCGGCAAATCTGAACTATGCTCTTTTTGGCAAGTTTTAATATTTATATGTTCACTAAATATAAGTCAAAACATCTACAATATACTTTATTTGTTTTCTGTTTTGACTTTTATATAGTATTTGTATTGTGTTTTGATTTTTAGCGATTAAAATGCTTTAAAATTGAGGCATTGTGTTTTATAAATGCAGAATAGTCTCCATATTTAGTACTGCACAACACATTTTTGCTATCAGTGCTTATAAACAAAATGACAAACAAACGTATTTATTTCAACAATCAGTTAAAATAAGTTTACATATCAAGAAATCTGTGCTTTTTACGTAGACCAGCTACGGGGACTGGGCACGAGTTTACCGGTCACCCTGTGTTAGGTTTCCCAGTCTTTTTGGCCGTGTTACAAAATGGAGGACAATGTTTACATTCATTTACTCGATTTGCTGTAAGTTTGGATGGATTGTTCGATAAAAATCGTACTTTTAAGCGAAAAATATTTACAGGGTTTCCAAATATGGTAAGTACAATGCCCAAATATGGACATATGAAAGCTGGCCGAGCAACAGCACACTTTAATGGGGGATTTCTTGATATGCTAGCTTTTTACACACTGTTTTGCCGTTCTTTCTGTACAATTCATTCACTATATTGATCAGTATTACTATGGATATTGTTTTGTATATAAAAATACAAAATTAATAAATTTTATGCCTCTCACCACAATCGACGAAGTTGTGAATGAATAACAAACATCGGAGTGCGATATTAAAAGCTTACTTACGTTCTTCCGTGAACAGTATTTAAAATTACTCTGTATTTCTCTCAGATGATAGTATTTGCTAAATGTGTTGTGCTATTTCAATGACAATAATGAACAACTGTTAATATTTTAGTTCACGGCTGCTTCATAAGTCCATCGCCATTCATCATGACTCCTTCGATGTCAGTGAATTTGAGTTCGTCGGCTATATTTTTGCCTTCAGAAGGTTTATACTGTGTTGGCGTTCCGGCTTGTGTTGTAAGAAGTACTGTAAGAAAGCACAAAATAACATAGATGAGAGAGTCATAATGTTTAAACAGATAAAGTACTAGGTTCTTTGTTGAACTTGATTGAAGTGTACAGTGTGTAAGTCTTATTTCAATGACAACTGACAGCTTCAACTGTACACAAGTCAAATAGCTCGGTCATAAGCTTAATTTATGAAAAATAACTGAAGCAGCCCTTCTGCCATAGTATAGGCAAGTCCTTTCATGTCTTTTATTAGAGAACAGTTAGAGCAAAAACTACTAAAACCTCAAGAAAATAATTCAGAAAATATATTTTATACTTAGTTTTCAACAAAACTGTCGTGTGTCGAGCACAACATACAATTCTCCACCATTCAAAATGAAAAAGGACTACTTTAAAACCGTCAAATTTCATCTAAAGCTACTTAAAGTTGACATGAATTGTGAACTTCTAAACTTACCATGGATAAGGAAAAGAATCCAAACGCTTACACCGAAAAAATCATGATTTGCTTCATCAACTTCTCCGCCATTTTTCAAAACTTCAGCGACTTCACCCTGGGTACCCCCCCCACGGGCCTGTAGCGTACGACGACTTCGGATCTTCGTTTCACGGAAAAGTGCACCAACAAAAAAACGCGACACACATCAGGCCATCACGTGACTGGAGTTTCATTCCTTGTTTCAATAGAGTCGTTTTCGTATGAGTGGGAAACCTACGGTACGGAGCTACGGTCACGGTACGGAATCGAACACATTGTATTCAACCAATCACAGCGCGCAAAATCATCGTTCAACCAATCAGAATGCTTGGATACGGCATGATGATGGCGCGATACGGTCACCGCACGGTACGAACCGTACCGTAGCTACTTCCCACTCATACGAAAACGACTCTATATACATTTGCTGCGGGCACATCCCGCAGGACGCACACAGGAAGCCCAACATAGGATATTACTCAACACAGGGAACCCAACATATGTATTGCGCGCGCGCGCGCTTTACCACAGGGAACCCATCAAGAAAAGACACAAATATCATTTTTTGAATTATTTAGTAGCCTCAAAAGCAATGGTTGGGCTGCCTCTGAATCGGCTTGAAATTAAAACGAGGATTGGTCTTGGCAGTTTTGGCGAAGTATATACTACGGAATACAAGGATCCATGCAGGAATAATAAGAGTGAGACAGTGGTAGTGAAGAAAATGATCCAGGCTTTAGACGAAGACGAAACGAAGATATTTCTTAAAGAGGTTAGTCTTCTTAACAAGTTGGATCATGAAAATGTAGTACGTTTGAAAGCAGTTTGCTACAAGTCATGTGCCATGATGCTCGAGTATATGTATTTTAACTTTAAACCCTTTGGCGAGGATTTTCAAGTAAGCTCTTTAACGAGTATCAATGCGAAGGATTTAAAGATCTTGTCTCCTTTGCTGCTGGAGAAATAGTACATGGATTAGCGTATATGCATGGCAATGGAACTAAGAATAGCCCACCGGGATCTTAAACCAGCAAACATCCTGGTGAGCAATCAGCACTATGACTCACTGAATGAAGATCAAATAGCGATGAAATTCAATTCACGTCCTGTGATTTGCAAACTGACAGATTTTGGCGAAAGTCGCTCAGCATTGATCCAAACACAGACAGCACTGGCCTCGCAAACATCGAGGGTAGATCGAGGAACTGTTGTATACATGTCTCCCGAAATTCTCCTTGAACAGAACCAAAGCGCATCCCTGGACAAGCTAATGGCATCTGATATTTGGTCTCTCGGCATGACATTTTATACAATGATCAACCCAAGCATAAAGTGTCCATACCTTTTAGAAATACGAGCAGAAACAGGTAATCTTCAGTCCCATGGAGGGTTAAAAAGATTCATCAAGGACATTTTACGTCAAAAAATACATCCTTTGCAAGATTCTAGGTATGAAACTTTATTTTTATTTTTTATTTTAGATTTCTATTTCACCAATTACAATACATTTTTACATTCAATACATTTTTAGGTATGAAGCTGCCCGTGCAACCGCTTGGTCAAATCTAGAGGAGATTTACCTTGGCTGCACAAACTTCGACCAAGCAAACAGAGTGACACTGAAGGAGGTTAGCGCAATTCTAAGTGGTCAAAACGATGTTGCACAAAACTGTGATGTCATACAATTAAAAGTTAGTCAAAGTACAGCAGTGGAGCAGATGGATCATAACATCGCCATTGGCTGCCTTTTAGAGAAAACTCCGTCACCATTAGAAGTTCACGCTGCACCGACAAACGATGGTACTAATGCTTGTGCATTCCTTACCGTAACGATCGCAGACAGGTATACATTTTTTTTTACTATTAAATATCAATTCGATTTATACAGTCCAACCTCTATTAAGCGGCCACCCTCGGGACTTTAAGAACTGACCGCTTAATAGAGGGTGGCCGCTTTAAATATACACGGCGGGCCCATAAAAGCCCCAAAACGCCGGGGTAAGGCTAGCCTGCGAATCAGGAGGGAGGGGGTGACTCTATTGTTCTCGAATTAGTATTTTTCACCTACTCATACCTACCGGTGTGACGTCACGGCTCGTTCGAACGAATTTCAATATGGCAGCCAATCTGGTCTTCTTTATGCCGACTATACAACGCTCAATATTCCAGGCATGTCCCATACACACGCCGTGATTCGGATCGTCGATAACAGCTTGACGATCCGTCTTTCCAAAAAGTCAGGTCGTGAAAGAGTGATAAATTCATGAAATGTGTCGTTTACTTTACCGAAGTTTAATTTATTCTCCACAGCTTTACTACCCTGCTAGCAGAGTTTCCTCTTTGCGGTCAATGGTTTTGTATTTATCTTTTGCTGTATAGGCTTTTGCTTCTGTTTCTTGATCGTCCGAGAGTAAACTCTGCCAGGATTCGCCACATTTCTCGTTGAGCATGCGCGACGGTTACGTCATGGGTTGCGTAGCGACGACAATGCATAGTTGACTAACGGTAATCAATAAAGTCTTTTTTTACAATACTTTATTCCTAGATTTGTACATTCTTCTATTTGGTCAGCAATTAATAAGTTCAGAGGAGTTATAACGATAGCTAGAGGATTTGCCAGTTGGGAAACGATTGTCCACTGACTGCGATGTTTTATTCGAACCGCCGTATAAACTGGTAAACATCCAAACACATTCCCACCTTGATTGCCAGTTCTTGATGTATTGACAGCCTCTCTAATATTCCTCTACGTGAAACAACAGCTCCATCGAAAATAACATTTCGAATCAGTGGACGTACGCCATATTTGTTTGGTAACGAAGGCTCAATATTCTAACCAGCGGCAATTCATTAGACTCTGCGTACGCATACCGTGGGCTCATTTATAGCCAGATGAAACATGTTTATTTTATGCGTGCGCCTGTAAACCGGTTTAAACCAGTTTCTATCATCCAAGAATTTGGAAGAAACCGTCGCGCATGCTCAACGAGAAATGTGGCGAATCCTGGCAGAGTTTACTCTCGGACGATCAAGAAACAGAAGCAAAAGCCTATACAGCAAAAGATAAATACAAAACCATTGACCAAAGAGGAAACTCTGCTAGCAGGGTACAGCTTTACGAAGTCTTAACGGAAATTGTTATGTTTCCGTAATCTAGTCGTAAACATGCATATTCATTTCTGGAAGACCCGCGGCGCGAGGGTGGTCAAATCGTGACGATCCGTGACGATCGGACTCCGATCGACTGTTATGGTCACGACCTGAGTCGATCCGTCTTTTCAAAAAGTCAGGTCGTGAAACTCGTTCTAAAATGACTCGAAATGGACTACTTGAATCTTAGTAAACCATCAAGTGTAAACACGGCCTTAGAATGTTTACACATGTAATATTCCTCGTTCTAAAATGACTCGAAACTTAGCCGTGAATGTTTACACATTTAATATTCCTCGTTCTAAAATGACTCGAAACTTAGCCGTGAATCAGTTTAGACATGTAATATTCCTCGTTCTAAAATGACTCGAAACTTAGCCGTGAATGTTTACACATTTAATATTCCTCGTTCTAAAATGACTCGAAATGGACTACTTGAATTAGAATGTTTATATATTTTTAATAGCTAATTGCATAATCGTTGTCCGGTCGAAAATCATGAAAGCTATGACCAAAAGGAATTCTGGGAAATTAAAACTCTCAAATAACACCGTCAAATCATCGACCTTTTTATCCAGACTTGTAGGATCTTAGTCCCAGGGGGGGTACTCAGGGGTATCAGTGACGGGGAGGTGCGAAGGCTTTTTTTGGGTTTGAAATTCGCGGCTTGGGACTTTTTTGGGGTTTTCATTTTTCTGGTGGACTTTTTTTGATATAAAGATTTTGTCAAGGACTTTTTTTGGGGTTGATAAAAATGATATCCTACCATTCTCGATTTTATGCGGAGACAAATTGGACTTTTTTGGGGTTACGATTTTGGGCCGTTGGACTTTTTTTGGGTCTTGTTTTCGCGTAATGGACTTTTTTTGGGTTAAAATGTTTGGCTTCATTCGCACCTCCCCGTCACTGATACCCCTGAGTACCCCCCCCTGGGATCTTAGTTAAATAGCTGATATACCTTCAAAACTACGAGAACATTGAATATATCTGCATGTACGTAATGTGGCTCATGAACTGATTTCCCATCCATCCTTGCGGTCTCAGCTTCTATGATTAATGATTTTCAACCCGACAACGATTATGCAATTAGCTATATGTAATATTCCTCGTTCTAAAATGACTCGATCGATCGAGACTCGAAATGGATCGAGTCACTTGAATCTTACTACAGCCCGGCCCGAAGATTAACGTGTGTCATTCGCCGTTTTCATAGCGCTGGCTCAGTGTTATTTGCTCTTGTGGTATCAGTAATAATGATGCAACGTATTATGTATGCTATTCCTCGTTCTAAGATGACCCGGCCGGGATTACTTCAATATATCTGATCACGGCCCGACGGAGTCCTTACAGCTAACGCATGTTTTTCGCCATTTTCAATGCACTGGATCAGATGTTATTTCCTGATTTAAAACTCGGAATTACATGAATCTGATCACGGTACGGCCTGTGTCAGTGACATTTCCTTGTTCTCAAAGCGCGTTTGGAGTTCAGTAGCCTGTGAATATAGCCGCGTTTTGGCGCTCAAGCGGCTGTATTCGAAGGCTTGAAGTTCAGTATAGATCAGTATGCTCCCGGCACGATCGAAGCAATGGTGTTACGTTTTCAAAGCGCTGATTAAGAAATGTTAACGTACTTTAATGTTTAGGCTTTCGCGTGAGTTAGACATAACGATATAATAGTCTAAAATGTTAGGACTGTTAGCGTATTATTGCTGACGCAGCGAGCGAGCCTGAAGCGAGCGAGCAAGGAAGCAATTCTAATTCATTCACATAGGCAGAAAAAATCTCGATTTTTAGCCGGCATGCAGTTTCCAAGAACCATCATGCAATTCTCAAGAACCATCATGCAATTCTCAAGAACCATCATGCTTTTCGCGCCAACTCCCACATACGCTATAGCCTGAAGCGAGTTGTTTTCAAGCTTTCGCGTTTCTGATCGGTAAATGTCGTGCCCAAAATCTGTGTCCCTAATTAATTTGTACATGTGTATGTTTCTTTAGCCAGTATATCCTGACTCGTAAGCCCATCAGATACCGTATCTTGTGCTTTTCGTGGGAATTGTGTAGTTCAGAAGATCACCGTATTAATTGAGCTGATTAGTGCCTGACCGTGTGTCAGTTTCAAGTGTGAATATTCGCATTGAAATCTCAATTATAAGTAATACATTAGTTATTCATAAGCTAACCACTTTTTAAAATAGACAAATACTATTCAAAACAAAGAAAGGTAGACTCGCCTAATAATTTGCATACTTGTCACTTGGCATAAACAAAACATTTCATAACTACAGTAGTCTAAGCTCTCCGGCACCAACTCTTATCCACAACTACTAACATTGCATTCACCGTCAGCATTCACTGCTGTTAGCTAGCCTAGTTCAGTTTTATCGCTTAGTGCTATCCATGGTGTTAATAACCACAGGGCGACCTCTATTTTGAATTTCATAAAAAATAATAGGGTCATCTATACGAACTAAAATAAGTCGTGTCATATATCTAAGCCGAGAACTAATCGTATAAATGACACAAATTCCTGTGTATATAGAGGTTTTCGCCTTTTACTCATCACACTCAGACGCAGCCCTCATTATTATTCTAATATGTAACGCTCATTGTTCTCTGTACAAATACTAACATAACGAATTACAGCTTCCTGCTAGGTACTAGGGGAGGGGGTAATTTTGATTATCGACTGGTAGATCCACAAGTGGAGAGATGGATGATGGAAAGATGAGATGAAAGAGAAAAGTGGAATGTAAGTGGATAAATGAAGTGACAAGTGTAGCAGTGGATGATAGATATTAAGAGATGAAAGAGAGAAGTGGAATGTCTGTTGATATACAAGGAGGGCGATAGAAAGACGTGGAATGTAAGTGTTAAAAATAGAGTGACAAGTGGAGAAATGGATGATAGAATTGAAGAGATGAGAGATAGAAGTGGAGTGTATGTAGATACATGGGGTGACAGATAGAGAAATGGATGATAGAGAAGAAGAGAAGATGGAAAGAAATGGAAAGTATGTAGATATATGGGGTGATGGGTGGAGAAATAGATGATAGAGGGCAGAGAAGGAAGAGAAAAGTGGAATGTAAGTGGATTAATGGAGTGACAAGTAGAGATATGGATGATGGACATAGAAAGAGATGGAATAGCGAAGTGGCATGTCAGTTGAAATATGGGGTGACCTATGGAGAAATGGATGGTGGAAATGGAGGGATGAAAGAAATAAGTAGGTTGTATGTAGATAGATGGAGTGACATGTAGAGAACATTACCAGAAATCCAAGATATTTTACTCCCGCGATATTATGACCAGCGGTCTACCTCCAGTCCGAAATTCCCTTCGAAATTTCCACCCAAAAAAACAATTTATCAAAATAAAACTATTCTAAGTTTAAAAATATAAGACGACAAAAAGACCGGAGTCATTTACCAAATCCCTTGCGGAGATTGCAGTACAGTATACATAGGAGAAACGGGTAGAGCACTACAGACAAGGAAGATGGAACACCAACGGAATGTGAGGCTGGGAAACACAGCCGACAAATCAGCCTTGTCTGAACATGCTAACCAAATGGGGCATAACATCAAATGGGATGACACGAAAATACTTAGGAATGAAGCAAGATGGCAGCAAAGAAGATGGTTGGAATCAATTTGTATTGCACGGAATAGCAAAGTGTTATTTAATAGAGACAATGGAAGGACTTTACCAGATAGTTATATGCCATTATTGAAGAAAATGTAATTGTACTTATCATTCATTCATTATTTTATTCATTTATTCATCCACCTATCCATCAATTGGTTCGTTCGTTCATTCATTCATTCATTCATTCATTTATTCATTCATTCTTCTACTGATCCATTTACTGATTCATTCTTTCATTTACCCATCCATTTATCCATTTACTGGTTCATTCATTCATTCATTCTTTCATCTACCCACCCATTTATCCATTTACTGGTTCATTCATCCATTCTTTCTTTCATCTACCCACCCATTTATCCATTCACTGGTAGTTCATTCATTCTTTCATCCACCCATCCATTTATTCATATTTTGCTTTATTTATTCATTCATTCATTCTGTAACTCATACAGTCATTTGTAAAAATTCTGTCCGCCACGATGTATCGTTATATCAATGTATCGGGTGCATTATGGGTAATTAAATAATACTATTTTGAGTTTCCTAACTTATTAAATGAAGAAAATTTACAAACAACAAACGTATGACTAAAATAAACATTAAACTAAATATTTCTACCAACTTTGCTGGCGTTAACCCGCTTTAAGGGGAATTTGCTATTATTTAATTACCCATAATGCACCCGATATATTGATATATTGATATTTCGTGACGGCCAGAATTTTTGCAAATGACTGTATATGTTTAGTAACTTTGTATAGTTTGTTGTTTTTACTTTGATCCTAGCTCGCGCTCTATTTAAAATCTAGTTAGCGCGCGCTGTTCAGTTAATATTCCATGGATACCGCTTTCTGTTAGCTACGTAGGAATTGTGTACTTTCATAACCCTGAAGATGGCCGCAATGGCCGAAAGCTTGGTTCATTAAACAAATTTTAAATGCAGATGAAGCCACTACAATTTATTTAATCTGATGCCTGCATACAAGGAAACCCTTAATATTATTCTAAGTTTGTTTAGAAATACCAAGCGCTTCTGTTGAGGTGGATAGATTTAAAGATGAAGTGTTCGCTTACGCTCGGCACAGAGTACGAACGAGTCACGGAAGGCACTTTGAAAATTTCTATATACCACAGGAAACCCAATATATTTACTATGAGTTCAAAATTCCCGCTTTTTAGGGAAAACATCAATCGGTGAGCTTTGGTTTACCTGTGCTGCAAACAGGCCTGGTTACTCGCTTTAAAATGGCTACCATACAACATCGATTGAGGAGAAATGGCCAACATAATTCTTCTTTTCGAGTTCATACATGGTTTCCACGGCCTTCCTGTACAACCAGATTGGATTATCGATGATTTGGGGTTTCAAAACTTGGATTTTGTCTGAACTAAGACAATGATTTATTGAATTATTTTGGTTGTTTTGGAGAGGTTATTTCATCACGAAGCTATGCGAAGCGACGGAACATGACTTTATGTGAGTTTAGAACATCAAAACACGATTTTAGGTAAGCAATATTTTCGAAATATGAGACATTGTATATACATTGTATGGCAATTGCAATTGAAGGGCGATTTAGGACGATTTATATTTCTCAATTTGTCTGAACTTATCTTTTGAAAACCACCAAACGAATTACATTGTTTTGTTTGTAAATGAAGTCTCTCTCAGTACGAAGTGACGGAACATGACTTTTGACATCCGAAACAAAGATATTTCATGAATTGTGTTTTATCCCATACATTCTTATACAAGTACGGTAGCCATTTTTAAAGGGCATTCAGCGCGCATGGCTCGAATTTCTGGTAATGAATGGATGACAGAAATGAAGAGAAGACGGAGAGAGATGAATGTATGTGGAGAATAGAGTGACAAGTGGGGAAATGGATGATAGAAAAGAAGAGAGGAAAGAAAGGAGTGGAATGTTTTTAGATATATGGGGTGACTAGTAGCCGGAGAAATGGATGATGGAAAAGAAAAGATTGAAGATAGAAAAAAGTGGAAGGTATGTAGATTTATAGAGTGACAAGTGGAGAAATGGATGATAGAAAAGTAGAGAAGAGAGATAGAAGTGGAATGTATGTAGAAAAATAGTGACAAGTAGACAAATGGATGATGGGAAAGAAGAGAGGAAAGATTTTCGTTTGTTGTAATGAAGGTGCGTTTGTTTTTGTTATAAATGAAACGACATCTTTCAGAGTGGGCCCACACGAATCGGAGTATGCTTTTGTATGTGAAATGAGCGTGTTTAAAGCCCGTGTTTTATCGGCCATAAAGATCCGAGCCGCAATCAAACTTGTTGACGTTGTTGCGTATATGATCTCCATTATGAAACATGAAACTCAACACTATTCACTATACAACACTCTTCAATTTAGCAGCATATTCAAGATTGATGAGTTCGTGGACTGGCCCTTTCAAAAACACTCGAGATGCAACTGCTTCTCTCTCTTCTCTTCTCTAGTCGGTAGTCGATCGTGGAAAGATGAGTTTTTAAAACGATGACCCAAGAGCGAACTCAGTTTGAGCATATAATTACTTCATTACGTGTTCGGATATCATCGCCCCAGTAATCGAAACCCTTAAACAGACATTCCTGACCGATACGATCACATTCTTCGCATTCTTATTTTCATTCTTCGACCAAACAAAACTAACAAAAAACAAAAAACAAGAAACTCCATTTTATAACTCGGACTTCCTCCGGAAGTGTCCGAGTAATTAAGAGTACAAGAGATGTGTGATCTTATGAGCATAAACATAGAATTGAAAAAGACTCTACATGGAATAGGAAATCCTCTAAGAGTAAATGTGATACGTATAGGCTAAGGTTGGATATGTACCCGCTAAGTTATATACATTATTACAGTGCGATTGAAGTGAATAAAATAGATATGAATAGAATAATGTTATTAATATAGATTATCAATATATAGAACATGGAGAAGGCCAACCTCGACTTGGAACTATTGTTCGTGAGAACTGTGAAGTGGTCTATTACTCCACGTTATAAAATGAATCACGGCCCTAAAACATATTAACGTATGTCATTATATATTCGCTGATTTGATAGCGCTAGCCATCGGTTATTTAATTTACGGCCCGGCCCAAGCGCTTGTTCGCCGTTTTCAGCGGACAAATAATTTGCTGTTTTCCAAAGCGCTGGTTATTCAATGTGGATATACGATAATAGTTATCAATCAATCAATAATGCGAAGGATACGACGTAATATATTACGAAAACGTTTCAGAGTAGTGGGCCAAGATTGAACCCTTGCCGCGGACAACCTCTTTTGACCTCGATCCAATCACTAGTAGAGTCTGTAGTGATTCTCACTTTGCAATGTCTATCGAAGTAGGATTGAAGAAGAGAAGTAGCATCAGAAGAAAATCCATAGGCTTCCAGTTTACTTAGTACATGTAGTAAGGAATGGTGAATAATATTAGTTTTAAATTATTATCTTTAGTTAACGGATTGACGAAAATCACAAAATTCCTAAAAGATACGACATGAAAATCGAAAGACTAACTAACGATCTGCAAACTACAATGACGGCCATTATTCACTTGGCACTATCTGCTTTTATAGGAAGTTTTCCACATTAGCTATTATTTGCAAAAGGCCTGGTAATAAGCGCTTTCACGGTTTTTCGCCGCCATCATTTTGTATTGGGGCAAACTTGGCAAAATTAATAGAAATCTGGATCACTTCGACTTGCCGTATCTCCGCTCGATTTTGTTGGATTTTCAAAATTTCAACTTCGATAATCAGCAGGCATGTATGCCAGTTGTCGGACTGAAAATAAGACCAATGTAGGTGTTTTAACTACCTTTTGCGAGTCAATCTTCTTTTCACGAATGGATCTTAAAATTTCGAGCTAATTTGCATATTCACGTGCCGAACGTTTTATTTTGAAAACAAAAATATTTTTTCTCGATTTTTAGCCTTCCAATACCCATCATATTAAAGGACATAAATAACAAAGAAAACGTATTTTCTAAAATGGTAAGTTTTTGAAAAATCCAACGAAATTGAGCGGAGGTACGGCAAGTCAAAGTGATCCAGATTTCTATTAATTTTTCCAAGTTTGCCCCAATTCAAAATGGCGGCGAAAAACCGTGAAAGGGCTTATTGGAGAACCCCCTATACCCCACATGCATTGCAGTGTTACTGGTTGGTTGGATGGAGCAAAGTTCAGTTTTGCCGGGATCCCGCATAGCGCTCATGACTCGGGTTCATCCTAGCAACACTTCTATGGGGGGATGGGGGCGCTAAATTTCACACAAAAGTATGATTGCGTGTGCTGTCATTTATTCAATCGTGCAAACCATTTTGGCAGCCATTGTAGCCGGATGTAATGATAGACTTTGGAGAAGCATATCAAACTTATGTTATACAATAGGTCATTGTTTCACATATGCAGATGAGGCGAGTCTTGTTTAGGCGAAAAACAGCATGATTTTGATACATTTTTGCTTTTTACTGCATTGTTAAAATACAAATCAAAAACCTACCAACGGAATATAAAAGACGAATATGTAAGGAAGGAATAAGCTGGCAATTCAAGCACAAATAAAGAGGTTTGAAGGTGGCATTTTCCGTTTCTTCAAAATTGATCGAACTGAAATCTCTGAAGAGATATGGGAGAGCGTTAGATACGCTACACACAAAAACCCTTTGAATTCTTTGGGAATTGTGTCAATCAAAAACCTACCGCCAGATTCAAATGCTCTGTAATGATACGCGCGTTTTGATATAAAATACATGTATATTGGATATAATTAAGCGGTGGCAAAATGAAATCTAAAACTCTTTGTTTGGTAATCGTGAACATCATATTGGCGCTCTTTATCCCGGTCTGTATGTAGAAGCTACATAGACAAATAAATTATGGCTCGGAAAGGACGTCAGTTTTGAAGGCAATTTCTAATATTTACACACAAGATCAATAGGTCTGAAGTTCGAATTTGTGATATATTTTCCCCTGTTGAGGAAACATTTGCAGCTCTATAGCATCCTCTTTTATACTTCTAATTTACACATTGTCAAAGGCGGGAAAAGATCAATTGAGAAATGCTTTATTTAGCGGCCAAAGAACAAATTGCTCGATTGATCGGGCCTTAAACGTGCTTTTAATAGTAAACAAAGCACATTTGTAATTCAATAATTTCATCTTGCACAAGCGCATTCAAAAACGTTTTCCGCGTAATACTGTGTCCCAACAGGAGCAAATGTTCAATGATGCAGGACATAAGTTTGATATGGTATATAAGACGAAACTTTAAGCGCCACTTTGACGAAGTAATCAACATAACTAGAGGTGCTAAAAAAAGGAAAAGACCGTCAAAACGCCACAATTAATCCCATTGCTGTGCAGTATCAGTTGTTTGTAATATCAACCTCAGTTTAAAACTAAATTCAGTTGAGCTCAAACAGAATAATAATAATGACATCATGTCAGATGGCTAAGCTTCAGAATATCCTGCCACTCAGACCATCCCTACGCGTAGTTACTCCCTTCTACGACCAAGGTCTTTGCATCATCTACCCAATCCTTTGTTTTACGCAAATGGAGTCATTGTTACCAACCAAATGTTGGATACGTTGGAGATCCAATGAAGCTTACAATATGTCGCATTGGTACGCCCTCCGTAAGGAAAACTTGAAGATCCACATTTCTTAGAGTGTAACGGCACCCTTAGATTTCGCTTAGATATTTTTTGCAATTTTAATACCCTCACGTCACTGACACCTATCTACTCGCAGTCACGCGACACTAGCTTTATTACCCAAGTACCCCCTTTTGTAAACTCATAAGCTCACAGAAATTCGACGGGAACTTTTGCTGTTAAACTTAGAAGCGATTTAGAGCCTTCGTCAACTACACGTCCTGCACCAGGATCGCTGTACAAACAGTTCAGCACAATAAACAAGCCTTGTGGAATTTGTGAGTCGTTTCTTCAAACACCATCCAATAGTTTCACTGATCTTTCCGCCGCCGGAGCTGACGCCGCTACATAGAGTACATAAATAAATATGATATCGTAGTGCTTTTAAAAACCTAGTTAGTTGGCCACTGTTACCAGATCCAAATTCCAAATTTTTGTAGCTTTTCCAAATACAGAGAGAAACATTCAAAAGATAAAAACATTTTCTGGAGGCATTTCGACTTTAATGAAAGAATCTCTTATGAAACTATTACGTAGCAACGAAAATGATTTTTTAAAGGTGTAAACTGGATATAACATTTTTTTAAATTGAATGTAGACTTATTTGTATGTTGTACATCCATACCCGCTCCTAGTTTATCAAAAGCCTTATTTCACGAGATGACAACGGACCTTTTGATATTTTACAAAGTCAACTACTCAATATTAGTAGAAACCAACTAGCATACTATTACGAATCCTGCATTCTGATTGGCTAACGTACTCACTATCCATTGCGTGATAGATAGTGAGTAGCGAAAAAGCCGGCGTTTTGAACAAATACAAAGCGAAAAATCAATACATATTCAGTGGTATAAATCGAAGGAAAGACGCTACGCGCCTCGTTGACTATTGACTCCTAGAAAACTCGAACTCGTAGTCTAATTGTTAAATAGAAACCTCGAACTCGTCGTCTAATTGTTTAAGTAAAAATTAGTAACATCGGGAAAGATTTGTCACAAGTAGTCAGCTAGAATTTCTCTGGCACGCCCCCACATTCTAGTACATACAAACTGATGGGCTCAAATTCAAGGTTTTTTGCAATTTTCCTCGTATAAATGCATATAGCTAAAAAGTTAACGACGGATTTAGTTTTTTTGATCTTTCGTGGACCATATTATTTGGTTATAATTGAAATTCGATGCAAAAAAGTACCGTATTTTTTTAGTTGAATGGGTCTACCTTACAAGAGAATTGGCGTGACATGACCTCAAACTGGCCTGTCAGCCCACAAAAATAGCTTTTATTGAAACTACATAGGCCTAGTCACGAAATTAACTACGGATTAGCATAGCCCGCGCTTTTATGGACATTTTGATACCAAATACATGTTAGTCCGTAAAATTTTCGCACCGTATTTCGGCCAGTTTTTATAGAGTCCCATACAGAGTATATACACAACAGCCTCGAAGCTCTTCCTAGTATTTATATCTATTGATCATTGTATTATTTTGACTCGATGTAAACTCCTGGGCATTCAAAAATATGATGTGTCAGGCTTCTCTGGTGTTGTTAGTATGACTATTGATAACAGCTTGTGCCTTCGCCGTTGCACAAACAAAACTGATGAATATGAGGGAACTGATAGCGGGTGAAAATACTCAATGCAAAGCAGTGGTGAACCCTTTTTCCATGCACAATTAATGTAACAAGTAAGTGTTATATATGTCGATGTATTAATCAGATCTAATCACGGCATGAAATTATAAAAGCAATAATCTATGACTGATTTGGGGATTTCGTGGAGGGGGAGGGGAGGGGGTCAAGCGAAAATATAAATTAAACTGAAGTACATATTGCATATTATATATATAATATTAATATACCGAAGTGAAAAACAATCAGAAACTGACAGGAAAAAAAGAAGAATAAGAATTCGAAGGGATTCGCAGGGGCTAGGACCGAAAAGACCAAATGTTCCAATTTGTAGACAAATCTTTTCCGATGTAGGCGACAGCGACCGAGCGAGCGACGAAGTCGCGAGAGGTCGTCCTTCCCCGGGGCGCGTATAGCAACAGAAAGAGGAAGGACTTTTCGAAAGTCTATATTCTTTGTGGAGACTTTAATTCTAGAATTGGTTTTCTAAAGGATTATATTATACCGAAAATTCTCCTAAAGACACGTTTACATCATTTGACTATAACCAACAATTGACACTAAATAGAAACAACGCACCATGATAACTTACAAGATTTCCCAATTTGGGAGATTACTAATTGGAACATGTATTGCTTTCGATTTAAAAATATTGAATGGTAGAACAAAAGGTGATTTTTTCGGACAATTTACTTGTTTCAAATACAATGGAACATTGAAAATATTTTCTCACAAATTGCGTTAACCACCCAGTTTCAATTCATGTCATTCGCCAATTCAATTTTCTCCTTATTGACGTAATGATACCACTATTACCAGAATCCTTTTCGTAACTTCTTTTGTTATTCTAATTCACCCAATATACCTTGGTACTCTCAGAGGAGTTAAAACATTTGAATAAGAATAAGAATTCGAAAAGGATTCTGGCCAGTAGTGGTATCGCTACGTCATAAGGGGAATCGGGAAATTCATTCGCTTTATAACTTAAAGCACTAAAATTGTCAGACAACACAAGATGAATAGGTCGGAGGAGCCAAGTCTGAATGGTATTTTGGGACACTCGAAATTCGGCGCGCAAGACCCTGTACTTGTCACGTGACAATGTCAATCAAAACATTTAACACAAGTAATAATATTAAATTAAGTAAACAAATATGCATGCAATTAACACAAGTTTTAGCTTCAGAGCTTTAAAAACTATAACTAGCTAGGATAATTTTTGGAAAACTGGAAATTTTATAGAGTTTGATGGGCTGACTACAAGCCATGCCAGTCAGCTGCAGCATTTTCCCCCACACTTTGTGGTCAAACACGGCTATCTCACTGCACAACTGGTTTCGGTACATTCACGCACGAACCACAACGCCATCAGTTTTCAACTCAATATAATTACTGTTAGCCTTATATACTCTAGTCTTATTTTATTTAGATCGAATCCACCCGAAATTCCCTAGCTACGCAGACTAACCTCCGTGACTCGAATTTGTCTTGAACTGAAAACCTGAAATTTCTGGGAATTTTTGATAACTATATGCTTTGAAATCAACTGAAAATTGTTAGTAATTCCTATATAGTAATTCCCAGACAGGAAAGAAAACCTCTATACCATTTAATAAGCCAAGTCAGAGTTTAAGGGGCGCGCGGGGCCTGGTAACGAATTCGGGATAAAATGTGTCCGAAGTGACTTTTTCTCCCATGTCTCTTGTATTTTTGTCCAGTTTTCTAGGAGCAATTTTTTATTTCTTACAATACGATTTTTGCCGAGAAAATACTTCAAGGTATGCATAAAGGTCTTCTTAATTCAACCTCATGTGTGATTTGTTAATCAAGTTCAATTTTACGAAAAAAATGCCCTTCGTTATACACGTAGTCGGGACGTAGTGAAGCCGTGAGAACTACGGCCAATCTACGGCCCCAAAACACAACTTGTTGATACTTTTTTGAGACAAACAATAGCACAAAGTTATAAACAACTCATAATCTTTATTATTTTCTGAAAAAAATTCCAAGAATCGACACAAAGACATGATTTAAACGCGAAATCCAAACGTTGTGAAACTGACGATCGTTCAGTTGACACAGGAAGCCCAATCCGCTTCGAGATTGGTAAGCTTGTGGGCGATTCTAAAACTACGTTTTTCAGTTGATTATCATATCAAGAAATCCCCCATTAATTAAAGTGTGCTGTTGCTCGGTCAGCTTTCCTATGTCCATATTTGGGCATTGTACTTACCATATTTGGAAACCCTGTAAATATTTTTCGCTTAAAAGTACGATTTTTATCGAAAATTCCATCCAAACTTACAGCAAATCGAGTAAATGAATGTAAACATTGTCCTCCATTTTGTAACACGGCCAAAAAGACTGGGAAACCTAACACAGGGTGACCGATAAACTCGTGCCCAGTCCCCGTAGCTGGTCTACGTAAAAAGCACAGATTTCTTGATATGCGTATTCAAATGAACATATAAGCGCTGTTAGAGTTACCTTGCAGTTGTATGTGACTAGTAAACAGGGAAAATACTTTATTAGTGCAGAAAAAGTAGTGCAAAATGCATATGCTCCTAGAAAACTCGGCAAAAATGCAAGGGACATGGGAGGAAAAGTCACTTCGGACACATTTTATCCCGAATTCGTTACCAGGCCGCGCGCGCCCCTTAAACTCTGACTTGGCTTATTCAAATCTGAAATACTGAATATTATAGACCATGTTAATAACATAATACATATAAAATATAATTAATAGCCGAGTGATGGCACTTAACCCGTGAAACAGATATTAGCCAAGTAGATATTACTATTACTGTTACTATTACTACTATTACTATTACTTTACAACCGGTATATACAAGCCGAAAAATAGGTGATGCCCTAAGGGTCAGAGAACCCAAACCCTTATTGGTCAGCCAACAAGGTGTAATCTACAAGTTTAAATGTCCTCTGTGCGATGCAGAATACATAGGCTACACACTTCGTCATCTGCACCAAAGGATTATGGAACACCGTTATTCTACAATCGGCAAACATCTACAAAGCGGTCATAATGTCAACCCTAAAGCCTTGGACCTGACTGACAACTTTTCCATCCTCAAGAAGTGCCAAGGAAAGTTGGACTGCCTCATATACGAGATGTTGTTAATTATAAAGAACAGCCCGAAGCTTAACATTCAGTCGGATTCCATCCGTGCAAAAGTATTTGTTTAACTAACACTGAACTCCATTGATCTTATGTTAATTATGTAAATTTCGTACGTAACTTATATGTTACTCATTATTCATCTCACTTTACTTGATAATGATGGCAGGATGTCATCGAAACGTAGTAACTTAATATCACTAGTTTTTCTCCTTAACTCAATTTCTAAAGTTACCCTTATAAGATATTACTAGACACTTATAATTCCATTGTTTTGATTTGATTTGACTATTAATCACTAATTATTAGATTTTGTTTCACGGGTTAGAGTGATTCCAATAAACCTAGTGGGCACTACTAATTAGCTGTCAGTGTTTATTAGATGCAAAGAAACAAAAGAACACAAAAGAGCGAGTGTCTAATAGTGTGTATTGGTGTAGTTAGTAATGCCCAGGTTTATTGGAATCACGCTCTATTAGTGCCATAATTCTAATAATAATAATAATAATTATTATTATTATTATTTTATTATTAGCTTATTACTAATTGTTAAAACAATTAGTAATAAGCTAATAAATATACTAATTAATTAATACATCATAGAAATTGGCTTAAAGCTACTTGGCTGGGAGTTTGTTCCACTCCTGTTACAAGGTTCTTGGAAAGAATGAGTATTAAAAAAAGCATGGCATATATGTTATGATTCTGTCTTCGGATTTTGGGCTTCCTGTGGTGTACATGTGCTCAATTGCAAAGATTATAAGCGCAAGAACTTTTGTTACAAATCAACCTAAGCGCAGCAGGTTATAGTTTTCTCTAGCTTTCTAAAGATATTTCGTATTTCTAAAATAATATTTGTCTCAAATTTTAAGCTTTGAAAATTTTCGATTTTGCGAATTATAATGCAATCCAAGGAAATACATATGACGGTCTCCAATCATCGTGTCCTTATTTTGTACACAACAACTTTGGAGGCAAAGATACAAAGATCCAGAGCATGTACATCCACCATATTCCACACAGTCCATGGTTATTACCTTCTAAGCAGAACCTCCTTTTTTGAAGTAACCATTGCTTAATTTAGCTTCTCTAGAAAGTCGAAACCTTTACCCGGTCGAAAGATTTCGGTTTCCATTTTGATAACCATCAAGACTAAAACTCCGAAAAAACACTTAATCCTTGCATTACTTTTATCTCGGTAGAGATATTTTTACACATTAATACCTCTAGATACTAAAAATATATACATGTAAACTGTACATGTATATCTGAACAGAATGTTGAGCATTTTATGGTCGGTATCAAGAAGACCAGATTGGCCGCCATATTGAAGCTAGCTGCCAAAAAGCGGCTGTATTCGCAGGCTAGGGTAAGGCGGGCTTTTTTTAACTTCTAGATTTTTAATCCAATCAATATGAAACTTGGCCAGATGACAGTATATGTCAAGACAACAAATCTGTTCTTTTTTGTTTTTTTTTGCTATTTGGCGGGAAAATGACGTCACGAACATGCCAACAAATTTTGAAATTCACAAATACAGTAATTTGATCATTGCAATCAAAAGAACACTACAAATTACAGATATATCGGAAACAATATCTGAGAGTTGTTTTGACATATAATGTCATCTGATCAAGATTTATATTGATTGGGTTAAAACTGTGGAAGTTATACAAATCCCGCCTAACCCTGGCTTTTTTTGGCTCTTATGGGCCAGCCAATTGTTGGCCGGTTTGCAATCAATTCCTTGAGAATCAATAGATAACGACACGGCGGCCATGCCGTTAATATAGGGTGGCCGCTTAATATAGGGTGGCCGCTTAATATAGGGTGGCCGCTTAATAGAGGTGGCCGCTTAATAGAGGTGGCCGCTTAATAGAGGTGGCCGCTTAATAGAGGGTGGCCGCTTAATAGAGGGTGGCCACTTAATAGAGGTCGGACTGTATATATATGAAATTATGAACTATTAATTAGTGAATTCAAGAGACCACACTCCTTTTCGTATTATTATTATTATTATTATTATTATTATTATTATTATTATTATTATTATTATTATTATTATTATTATTATTATTATTATTATTATTATTATTATTATTATTATTATTATTATTATTATTATTTTTATTTTTATTATTATTATTATTATTATTATTATTATTATTATTATTATTATTATTATTATTATTATTATTATTATTATTATTATCTGTGCAGTGTGTTCTAAAGTCCCAGAGAGATTTGGCGTAAATCCTTTTTGTATGTCATGTTCAATGAAATTATTAACAGCGAGGAATCGGAAAATGGCATTACGAAGACATGATGTAAATACTTTTAGAGGTATGGATTCCAGGGTGATCGGACGAAAGTTCGAGGGGACGTCTGTGTTGCCTTTTTTGTGAATGAGAATAGTACAAGCTTTCTTCCATTCGGTAGGAATAGTACCAGAGGACCAAACTGTACGGATAATTTCAGAAAAATAAGTACGAAGAAAAGGACATCTTTTGAAGCATATAATAGAAAGTTGATCAAGAGGACAGGGAGAACCAGAAGCTTTCATTTTTCGAATCACATTTGAAACTTGTTGATATGTAGGAGGATTGAGGTTAAAGGGAATTTCTGGCGCAGTCAGACTTGGAATCCAGTTGGGAATGTTAAACAGTCTATTTGCGAAAGAATCCGCAGAATTTATCGAAATGTTAAAAGAAATAAGTTTAGAAAGAAAACAACAAAAGTATATTGTTAGAAAAATAAGTAATATTATTATCAGAACAACATATTATATTTTCTGTTGTAGAAATAAGGACTGGCTTAATCCCGAATTAATGAAGTTTTAAATGTTTTATTGATATATATAAATATACTTATGTTACCATTTTCTTTTTGTTAATTATATTTTCGAGTTCAAGTAGTCAATTGTAAATTACCTACATGTAGTGAGATTTGCAATTGTTTGTGTAAAAAATATATGAAATAAAGTTTCCATTATTATTATTATTATTATTATTATTATTATTATTATTATTATTATTATTATTATTATTATTATTATTATTATTATTATTATTATTATTATTATTATTATTATTATTATTATTATTATTATTATTATTATTATTATTATTATTTTTGTTATTATTATTATTATTATTATTATTATTATTATTATTATTATTTTTGTTATTATTATTATTAGGTTTATTCACGAACTCGAGAGGAATTGTGATGATCTGTCAGCTTTAGTTGGGATCGTCGAAGAAACAATTTGGTACCTCCCAGAAAAAATCAATCTCGAACGTGATATGACCAAGTTGTATGATGTGATGGAAGCCTACGATATTTTGTCCAAAGAAAGCGTCCTTCACTCAAGCTATGACTTTTCTGAAGAATTACCATTTTCAGATTGCATTTACAGTTTCGACGCCAGGAAGAAGCTCCATTCCAAGCTATGCACCCTTGGTGAAAAGAACTTTATTCCAATATTTTCTTGTGAGCCAATAATTCTAATACTTGGTTGTTCGGAGGGGAAGGCTTTTTTAATTGACTCACATCCCGTAACAGCAGAAAATCACGGTGTCTTAATAATGGGAAGAAACAACGCCGATGCTACGTGGAAGTCAGTCTGTGTTTGGCTTTGGAAAAGATTGTTAAGTTCTGGTGTGAAAGAGCAATCTGGCCAATCTCTTGCCGTTATGACATCGAGAACAACGTAAGAAGTCGCCAACGTTTTTTTTAAACCGATAAGGTTTATACTCCTTATTCCACTTTTTCACTTATATTGATGTCATTTCTGTTTTATAAATAGTTCTTCAGGATCACAGGATCTCAAAACCAATAGAAAATCAACTACAGGCACACACGATGAATCAAACAAATCAGATGGTTAGAAAAATATATTAATGTATAGATTATCTTCTTATAATGATTCACACTCAAACACATCAATTCATTCATTGGGTATTTAGCAGCCCAGCCCTGCCCAGTGTAAAATATATATAAAAAAACAGTAAACCAGAAATCAGCGAGGGCACGAATGAACTTTGCTCTTTCAATTAATCTATTGTTATCTTCTTTTCACACATTTTTCGCTTTCTTGCTTTTGTTTTTTTTACTTTTACGACTCTTTTTACTGCGACGAAGGACCAATGCTCAAAACGTCACTGAGTCAAATAAGTTTTACATGGTGTTGCAGTTTTCCTTTTACCCATCTTTGTATCATTCATTACACACCGACGCAACCCATACTAGTTTACTGGTTATAGTTTCCATTTATATTTCAGATTTTACTGCGACCCAGCAACAGAATGTCGAACATCAAGACCCCCAACAAAGAACTTCGACAGGAAATGGTAAGTTCAGTTTAAACTCCTTTTCCTAGCAATAACACACATTTTTCTTATTCATTCATTGCATGGGTACTTACTCAGCAGCCCAGCGGCATGAATGAACGCTTCTCTTGCAATGTAAAAACATATTGTAATTTTTTCTTAAATTGAATAAGGATTCCTAAGATACGCGACTGAGCTACAACCACAGGCAGCCCAACCATTGCTATTGAGGAATATAAATAAAAATATATTTGCATGTTCGCGCCTTTTTTTATGTCAGTGTTTCTCGTGGAAAAGCGTGCGCGCAATACACCCTATTACGGAAGCCCACAGGGGACATGCTACAAATAAAAGAGTTGCTACATACAAACATGACTGTTGCAAAACAAATGTTGCTGCAAATAAAAAAGAATTGCTGCAAATAAAAAAAATGTTGCTGCAAATAAAAAAATTGTTGCTGCAAATAAAAAAGAATTGCTGCAAATAATAAAAAATAGCTGCAAATAAGAAAGAATTGCTGCAAATAAAAAAAATAGCTGCAAATAAGAAAGAATTGCTGCAAATAAAAATATTGTTGCTGCAAATAAAAAAAATTGTTGCTGCAAATAAAAAAGAATTGCTGCAAATATATATTTTTTGCTGCAAATAAGAAAGAATTGCTGCAAATAAAAAAATTATTGCTGCAAATAAATAAAAAAATGCTGCAAATAAAAAAGAATTGCTGCAAAAAAAAATGTTGCTGCAAATAAAAAAATTGTTGCTGCAAATAAAAAAAATGTTGCTGCAAATAAAAAAATGTTGCTGCAAATAAAAACCACAAAGTACTGCGCGCGCAAGTTGGCAGAGGAGATCTGGGTTAGCTACATGTAATTTTGGCGCGAAAATCTAGCTTGGCCGGATCGCTTGGATGACTGGAAGTATTTTTATGGTTCACTAGTTCAGTTACTTCCTGTAAAGGACGCTTCTCTGTGGTTTGATTGATTCACTAATTAGTCGATAAATTAGCCACATCCTAGTTACAATACTTAGTTACATTATGTTTATATTTGTTTGTGCACTTTGCAATCGGACCTTTAAGCGTCACCACGCGCATATAAAAGGGAGTTAGCGTCCCTTTTTGCTAGTTCTTTAGTAGTAATTCGTCCATGGTGTGTTAATTCGTTAAACTTCGTTTGGTATTTCTTTGGTAAATCTTTGGCTTTTAGAGGCAAGCAGGACCGATATGTAAGTACCCTTTTGTTATAATAAGTTAGTTTTTATCTCCTAAGTTGAGAGAACGAAATATAGTTCAAGTTTTAGTAAGTTACATGTTTTCCACGATTGTATGAAAATCCACGTTTTAAATGCTGATTGAGATTCCTAGAGAATCTATTTGCTAATGTTAGCAACATGTCGTTAAATGAATAGTCCTATTTGAAAGATTTATGTCTTATCGATGCAGTATTTTTAGTTGATTTTATGAACCAATTCGACGGCGTCAACGCCAACGTGTAGTTACATTGAAATGTTATGTATTCATGAAATGTTGATTATTGTTACATTTAAATCATATTCTTGTAAATAGTTGTTCATTGGAATTGTACAATGTTGTATTTCAGTTTACGTATTGGTATCGAATCTTCAATAAATCTATGTTCACCGTCGTTTGGTTGCGTAAATTCCTGAAGCCACGCCGATCCAGTAAAATAGTCCTCAAAACACTTAGCCAGTGGCATCATCGCCTCGTTCAGTTCGCGTCAGTTGGCTAGGCGTTACAGTAAAATATCGCCGATCTCTAAACCTGCCATTGGTTTATGAACTTTCGTTTAAACAACGAATTCGTATATCAGTGAACGTGTTTGTACTACACCACAACAACAATGAGTATTGCATCCGCTCCAGAACGTTTGGCATTCTTTCGTGATCAAGAAAGCGATAACGTCTTATCTGAAGCGGCACGTGCCCCAGCTTTGTCGGTCATTGACTGGAACCTCAAAAATGAGTCAGCTCGACGGAAAACAAAATTGACAGAAAAAGGTAGAATCTTTTACAAGGAAACGAAATTCAGAAATCGAGATTTGGCTTATAAAAGATTGAAAAGAGAAATTGATCATATTAAGGAACTTTGCGACCACCCAGAGAGCGAATTGGAGCTCTTAGCGTCTGGAAGGAACAAATTAGACGTATTAAAGGATCAATTAGACGAAGCGCAACGGGATTACGACGACCTCTTACAAACGGAAACAGAAAAGGAGGAATCGTACCGCTGGTTTGACCTTAGAGATCGCGAGTATACAGAATGTAGATTACGAATTTGCGAATACATCCAAGCCTTCGAGAGAGCCTCATACCGAACAAAGTCGGAGAGATCCGGTGCTACATCGCGTAGTGATTCGCGTAGGTCCGGTGGTTCTCGTAAGTCTGGTGGTTCCCGTAGGTCCGGTGGTTCACGTAGATCGTCAATTCATTCGACATCGCAAGCCAGAGCCGAGGCTGCAGCTAAGGCCGCTAAATTGGAAGTTGAAATGAATTTCCTTGAAAGAGAAAACGAACTTAGACGTATGAAATTAGAGAAGGAAATCGCTTTGGTTAACGCGGAAGAACAAGCCCTTAGCAAAATATTAAAGGAAGAAAATCAATTAGACGAGAAAAATGTCGAGCCTATCAAAGAAGAGAAGACCGACAAATCACCAACAAGCGATAAGAAATTAAATCCTACAGTTTCTTCGTTTGAGCCTAAGTATACGACCCTTCCTCCAAATCCGATCGCACAAGTACCCGGAGCGCCGAAAGTATATGATATGACGGACATGAAAACAGCGTTGCGAGAGATAGTTAATTTGCAAACGAAACAAACAGAATTAAGTGCATTGATCATCAACCAACAAAAGGCCGTACACTTGCCAGTCAAAGAGCCTCCAGTATTTTCTGGTGATCCTTTCGAGTATCCTGCATTTGTCACTGCATTTGACATCATAATTTCTGCAAATGTGCCCTCCGACAGAGATCGCATCTACTTCCTTGATAAGTACACTGAAGGAAAAGCAAATGCCGTGGTTAAAGGCTTCCTAGCTACGAACTCTGACGAAGCTTACAAAGAAGCTCGTAAGTTACTAGACAGTCGCTATGGTAACCCTGTGCATGTTGCAGAGGCATACAAATCGAGTCTGAGAAGTTGGCCGCAGATAAGCGATGGAGACAGCAGCGGTATTCAAGATTTTTCCGATTTTCTTGTCAAGTGTGAAACGGCCATGTCAACCATGAAATCGATGTCCGAGCTCGACTCGACTCAAACTCTGTTCCAAATCTCTGCCAAGTTGCCCTCCTATTCAGGGGTAAAGTGGTGTCGCCACGCCCACGAATTCCAGGCCAAATCAGGAAAGCCTACATCGTTTAGCAACTTCGTCAAGTTCGTCAGACAAGAAGCTGAGTTAGCAAATGATCCGGTGTTCTCGCCCGAAGCTCTCATGAGAGAACGCAAGAAGACTATAGTGAGTGTAAAGCCTCGAAACAGAAGTGGCTATAGTCACAGGACCAACGGAAAGCCCCAGCCTGGACAGTCCTTTGTAACCAATGCAGGTGAAAACACTTCAACTCCTACAAATCAAGCTGCAGCGTCTACTGATCAACTTTGTCAAGTATGCAATGGTAAACACGACTTAGCAAAGTGCAGTAAGTTCCTCAAGAGCTCAGCCGAAGAGCGAAGTGAAGTCATTCGTTCAAACAAGCTGTGCTTCAGATGCTTTAAAAAGGGTCATGTGTCTGCTGATTGTCAATCCAATCCTAGCTGTGAAGAGTGCGGAAAACGTCACCACACTCTACTGCATGGCGCCAAACCCAAGTACAGAACAGGTCAGAGTTTCGACACTAGAACCCGGCCCACTCGCGGAGGCGATACTCAACCTCAAGGCGCAAAGAATAATCCTCCGGCAACAGAAACCGCAAATAGTAATGCATCCTCAAGTGTATCTCTCAATTCTGTCGACGATCAAGCCCAAGTTGTTATCACCAACTCAAAGATCGTTCCAGTCATCCTGTACCATAAGGATAACCCACAGAAGGAACTCAAGGTCTACGCCCTTTTAGACGACGCTAGCGATACAACGTTCGTCACAGATAAGGTACAGCAGGAACTTGGCATCGAAGGGATTGCTACAAGATTAAGCTTGAGTACGATGCTCGGTCGCGAAGTGATTAAAGTGTCAAAGATTGAAGGCCTTATAGCGGAGCGTACGGATAGGGGTGCTAAAGTCGAACTCCCTAAGACCTACACCAGAGAGCGCATCCCATCTAGAAGGGACCAAGTCCCAACACCGGAAGTTGCTAATAAATGGCCACACCTACAGAGAATAAAGAACGACATTCCAAAGCTTGACGAAACTCTTGATATTGGACTTCTTATTGGCTGTAACTGTCCAAAGGCACTAAAACCCAAAGAAGTTATCACTGGTAAGAGTGAAGACCCTTACGCCATTAGAACCTTGCTGGGGTGGTGCATAGTTGGACCTGTCGCAGGTCCTGTCAATGCTAAACAAGAGTCCTCCGGCACGTGTAACTCGATTATGGCCTGTGAAGTGCTTCCAGAAACTGGCGACAGCGTAAGCATTGTTCTGCAAAGTCAAACAAAGGAGATCATACAACCATCGACGATCAACAAAATGTTTGAACAAGACTTTGTTGAACACAAGAAGAAAACCATTGCAAGGAACATCTAAGGAGGATAGAAAGTTTTTAGAAATAGCGGAAAAGAGTATTCATCAGTGCGATGATGGCCACTATGAGCTTCCCCTGCCTTTGAAAGATAGTGACGTTCGTTTTCCAAATAATCGTCAATTGGCACTCCATCGCTTAAATTATTTAAAAAATAAGTTCAACCGCAAGTCTTCTTATCAAGACGACTACGTGAAATTCATGACCAAAGTCATCGACAGCGGATTTGCTGAGAAGGTAGAGCCAGCCAAGAGTGAGACAATGCGTGTCTGGTATATTCCGCATCATGGCGTCTACCATCCCAAGAAACCCAACAAAATCCGTGTTGTATTTGACTGTGCCGCGCAATACAAGAACGAATCGCTCAACAAGCATCTGCTTCAAGGACCCGATCTAACGAACAGTCTGGTTGGAGTATTACACAGATTCCGACAAGAGCCTGTGGCCTTCACTTGCGACATAGAAGGTATGTTCCACCAAGTAAAGGTCAACGAAGAAGACCGCGATCTGTTGCGCTTCTTATGGTGGGAGAACGGTGACACCACGCAGGAACCCCAAGAGTACCGTATGACGGTCCATCTATTTGGCGCAACTTCATCGCCTGGTTGCGCTAACTTTGCCCTGAAGCAGACAGCTAACGACTACGAGAGTGAATTTGGTACCGCTACAGCAGATTTGTTGCGCAACGATTTCTACGTTGATGACGGTTTAAAGTCTGTGTCTACAGCTGAACAAGCAGTTAAACTCGTCCACGATGTAAGGGAAATGTGCGCTAAGGGAGGATTCAATCTGCACAAATTCATCTCCAACAGTAAAGATGTCATTAAGAGCATCCCGGAAGCTGCCCGCGCAGATGGCGTCAAAGAGCTGAACTTAGACCTCGACTCTCTTCCCCTAGAGCGCACACTCGGCGTTCAGTGGTGTGTAGAGTCTGACTGTTTCAAGTTTAGCATTGTATTACAAGACAAGCCGTGTACAAGACGTGGAATACTGTCGACAGTTAGTTCAGTATTCGACCCAATTGGTTTTGTCGCACCGCTTATGTTAGAGGGAAAGTCGATTCTACAAGAATTATGCCGCCAAGACTTAGACTGGGACGACCCTATCCCTGAAGACGTCAAAGCAAAATGGGAGAAGTGGAGAAAAGAGCTCGTACAGTTAACGAGTTTTCCCATTCCAAGGTGTTTCAAGCCCAAAGACTTTGGTCGCATCGTGAACACAGAGCTACATCATTTCTCTGATGCAAGTACCAAAGGCTATGGCCAGTGTAGCTACCTGAGACTAGTAGATGAGAATCAAAGGATTCACTGTGCTTTCGTGACGGGTAAATCTAGAGTAACACCCTTGAAGCCCGTGACTATACCGCGGCTCGAGCTCACCGCAGCAGTATGTTCAGCGAGGATAAGCCAACAGCTACATCAAGAATTAGAATATCCTATCGACCAAGACTTCTACTGGACGGACAGCAAGGTAGTACTTGGATACATCCACAACGAGAGTAGGCGTTTCCATGTTTTCGTAGCTAACAGAGTTCAAGAAATTCAAGAGAGTACTCGTGCGGAACAATGGAGATACGTCGACACAAAGCAGAATCCTGCAGACGAGGCATCACGTGGAATGAAAGCTCGAGAACTTCCAATGTCTCGATGGATTCTTGGACCATCATTCCTGTGGGAAGAAAAGAGCAAATGGCCAACCACCGATAGTCAAGGAGGTGCAATTTCTGAAGACGACCCAGACGTCAAGAAATCTGTTGCTATGGCAACTTCGACAGAAGGTGAAGAACGAGCAAGCCTAGAACGTAGGTTAGAGTACTTCTCAGACTGGTATCGTGCAAAAAGAGCCATAGCCCTGTGCATACGTTATGTCAAATTGCTTAAAGACAGGGTACAAGAACGACGTCAGCTTGAAGCAAAAGAACCCAGTCAGCTAATCGTGAATGAGTTAGAAGTAGCTGAACGTGTAATAGTCCGAGAGGTGCAAGCTAGTGCTTTCAAAGACGAGATAGCCGAGCTGAAGAAGTTAAAAAATGAAGATCCCAAAGAGAGAGGTTTCGCCACCGCAAGAAGAACCACTGTGAAGGCTCACAGCTCTATATTCAAGATAGACCCATTCCTAGACGAGGATGGAATATTACGTGTCGGGGGACGTTTGAGGTATTCAAGACTGACGGATGGAATAAAGTTTCCAGTTATCCTGCCAAGAAAGAGTCATGTCACGTCCCTCATCATCAGGCATTTCCACGAGCGCGTAAAGCATCAAGGAAAAGGAATGACGTTGAATGAAATCAGATCCAATGGATTTTGGATCACTGGCGGTTCGTCAGCTGTCAGTAACACAATTGCATTGTGCGTCAAGTGTCAAAGGCTTCGTGGAGCGGTTCAAGAACAAAGAATGGCAGATCTCCCCAAGGATCGTCTGGAGAGTGCCCCACCCTTCACAAGCTGCGGAGTCGACTACTTTGGTCCTTTCCTGGTCAAAGTAGGTCGCAAAGAAGTTAAACGTTATGGTGTCCTGTTTACATGTATGGCATCGAGGGCCATACATCTTGAGATCGCCAACAGTCTAGATACAGACTCCTTTATAAACGCTTACAGGCGTTTCGTCAGTCGTCGTGGCCCAATTCGTCAATTGAGGAGCGACCAAGGGACCAATTTCGTTGGTGCTCGCAGACAGCTGAAAGAAGCGTTAGCAGAGATGGACCAAGATAGCGTCAAAGCAGAGCTGTTGAAAGACAACTGCGATTGGATAGAGTTCAAAATGAATGTTCCATCAGCAAGCCACATGGGAGGAGCATGGGAACGTCAGATCAGAACTGTGCGTAATGTATTATCATCCCTGCTTCAAGACAACGGCGCCCAGTTAGACGACGAATCCCTAAGAACCTTGATGTGCGAGGCCGAAGCTATTGTTAACAGCCGTCCCCTCACAGTCGACCAACTCACAGATCCAGAATCGTCTGGTCCTCTGACGCCAAACAAACCACTTGCTTACGATGAAGTCAAGAGTCCTTCTCGCCCCTCCAGGTTCCTTCCAATCAGCAGACTTGTACTGCACAAGGCGCTGGAGACGAGTGCAACACCTAGTAAACGAATTTTGGTCTCGTTGGAGAAAGGAGTACCTCGTCAGCTTGCAGCAACGTCAGAAGTGGATCTACTCGCGTCGGAATCTACGAGTCGACGACATCGTGATCATCAAGGATGACAACGCAGCACGAAACTGCTGGCAGCTAGCTAGAGTATCAGCGACGTATCCAAGCTTAGATGGACTGGTGCGCAAGGTCCAAGTAGCTCTTGCGGATAGCTGCTTGGACAAACACGGCAAAAGGTCAGCTCCACTGCGGTATCTGGAGCGTCCTGTGCAGAAGTTGGTACTACTGATGCGTGCTGAGGACTGAGAACCGGTGTAAGTCCCGGCCGAGGAGCCTTCCTGTTTATAATGGACGAACATTGAACTGTGAGAATAATCTCATGATTGACATATATACGAACATTAGTGATAATTGTTATAGATTAGTTTAGTGAAATAGAGATATTTCAAGGGAGCCATGTAAAGGACGCTTCTCTGTGGTTTGATTGATTCACTAATTAGTCGATAAATTAGCCACATCCTAGTTACAATACTTAGTTACATTATGTTTATATTTGTTTGTGCACTTTGCAATCGGACCTTTAAGCGTCACCACGCGCATATAAAAGGGAGTTAGCGTCCCTTTTTGCTAGTTCTTTAGTAGTAATTCGTCCATGGTGTGTTAATTCGTTAAACTTCGTTTGGTATTTCTTTGGTAAATCTTTGGCTTTTAGAGGCAAGCAGGACCGATATGTAAGTACCTTTTTTGTTATAATAAGTTAGTTTTTATCTCCTAAGTTGAGAGAACGAAATATAGTTCAAGTTTTAGTAAGTTACATGTTTTCCACGATTGTATGAAAATCCACGTTTTAAATGCTGATTGAGATTCCTAGAGAATCTATTTGCTAATGTTAGCAACATGTCGTTAAATGAATAGTCCTATTTGAAAGATTTATGTCTTATCGATGCAGTATTTTTAGTTGATTTTATGAACCAATTCGACGGCGTCAACGCCAACGTGTAGTTACATTGAAATGTTATGTATTCATGAAATGTTGATTATTGTTACATTTAAATCATATTCTTGTAAATAGTTGTTCATTGGAATTGTACAATGTTGTATTTCAGTTTACGTATTGGTATCGAATCTTCAATAAATCTATGTTCACCGTCGTTTGGTTGCGTAAATTCCTGAAGCCACGCCGATCCAGTAAAATAGTCCTCAAAACACTTAGCCAGTGGCATCATCGCCTCGTTCAGTTCGCGTCAGTTGGCTAGGCGTTCCAACTCGTCATCTTCGACTTCATCGTACACAAACGCTGCCACTGGCACTGGGCCACCCGGTAAACGATCGCATAATAAGATGTCCTTCCAGGATTACAGAAGGAAAAAAGAGCAGGATAGAAGCTCTAGATTCAGCAGCAGCGGTAAAAAGCTAAAGGGACCATCAAGCGATAAGAAGAAAGAGGTGACGATTCAAATCGGAATCATGAAAATGAGTGACAACGACGATGTGCTGAAGTTTATCCGTGGATGAAACTTGCCACTGAAAACCATATCTAATATTGCCAGCGATGATCTGTTAGCCAAAGCAGTGGCCAAGCATAGCCTCTTCAATAAAGATATTTTGAATAAGCCTGTGGCTTACAAGTTGCTGTACCCTGACAAGACCCAGGTCCTACATATTCCGGGCACTGAGGAGCCCTTTGAGCTGAACAAGTATAAAGATGATTAGTTTGTTTGTTTCTTCAACCAAAACATTTTTATTTTAAAACCAAGCTTTCGGACACATGGTCCATCTTCAGGGTGTAAAATGGTAGTAATTCGTCAAAACTAGCACTGAGGAGCCCTTTGAGCTGAACAAATATAAAGATGTTCTTGGGAAGCCCTATGGCCGAATTAGTCTCTATATGGACAGTTTAACGCATGACTTTATGTGCGAAACAGATTTGGCCAAAGATGATGATACTGATAGCACTGCTTCTGACAATGGCAGTGTGGCAGCGGAAATCGCCACGACTAAAAGGAGTTTATTAGGAAACCCTTTAACGTGTACAAGTACAACTTCTTGTGCAAGTACAAGCGTTAAAAAAAATGTAAGTACTTACTGTACTAATATAAAAGCTTAAATTGAACACACAAGTCGCGGTAACGGACATTGATTGACGGTTTTCTTAAAGTGCCTATGAAACGAAAAAACAGACCCCGTTTTTATTTGCTACTACGAAAGTTTACTATTTGCTTGTTTACATGACGTTAATAAAAAGTGAATTGAGCTACGGTAACATTTTCTATTTCGCGCACGAAGTTGGGCATTTTGAGTTTCAAAGTGCGACAATTCCCGCTCGGTCAAACTATAGAAATGTGATCTCATAAGTTGTGCAAACAAAGGCATACACAACTTATGATGTCACCGAACCATTGTCAAGGGCCCAGTCTCTTGTCGCACATTTTGGTTGCAAATGATAATTTTCGAACCGCAAAAAGAAAATGTTCGCACGCTCAAAGTCGATGTTTAAATACAGCAAATGTTCAGAGAAAGACCAAACAACAATAATGTACAATAAAACAAGGATCGACATTTTCGTTTCATAGGCACTTTAAGTAACAGACCCAGTTGTAAATTTGCTAACTCTATCAGTCTTATATAAGCTTACTCTTTGTAAGGCATAAACTGTCATCAGTTTAATTTTAGGGTGTGGTGGGGTGCACTGGTCTCCAAACCCTTCCCCTGACTAACACACCTTGAATATGAATTGAAATTTATAATTCAGATCTACACTGTACTTGAAAAATGAACTTCTTTATATTTTGATTTCTTTATTTCATCCCAGCAGGAAGAGGCTAAAGATTCAACTTCCAGTTCAAGGTAAACATTGAAATAAAACTAGCTACAATAATAATTATTACCATTAATTAACCATAAGCAAATGAATTAGCACTCTGAATAGATATTTAGGTCTACTAGCTTAACTAAGAGGGGGATGGTTATATTAATTTTTGTTGTTTTTATTAAATATTCATTTTTTTACCTGTCACAGTACATGGTGGATATAAAAATATGCCTTACATGTAGTGCTACATCAATTATATTTCCTGTAATGAGACTGAACACTAAATCAAATTTTAAATGACAAAATTGAAATTCAAGGTCATGAATATTATTATTAATATATATATATCGTGTGCACAAAATAACATTAACCCATTGTGATTCAATCTGATACATGTCTATATGTTCATACAGCTTGTGGACAGAGTATGATGATGTAGATATTTTTGAACACCACCCAGCTCCAAGTGTATCTTCTATCAGTGAACCCAGTAAAACAGAACCTGATTCAAGGTATACCACTAACACTGGTACTGTGTCCATTTCTTTACTGGGCTACCTGTGGGTTATCTCCGGTGTAATATAATTTATGCTGCTCTTTTGTGGAAGCACATTCTAAAATTACCTTTCATGTCTCGGTCCTTTTGCATGTGCAGTAAAATGCTGATATTGCACAATGTTACCCAGGAATTAATGCATACCAAAACCACAGGTAACCCAGTAAATCACTATTCTTACCAATATCTTGTAATACTATGTACAGAGTGCAAATAACTTAGTTGTTGTTGTTGTAGCTCAAGTTGTTTTCCACTTCCCTCAAATCTTTGAATTATTGGGGTAACACTGAATATTATGACTACAGTATGAAAGTCAAGTTGCTATTTAATAATAAAACTGATTGTCTCCTGTAGGGAAGAAGCACCTCTTATAAAAACCATCATCAATGATCACTCCAAGAATGTTGTGAAAGACCACTGTGAGGATGGTTTCCAACATATTGTAGTGAGGAGGAACCACATTTTGCCTGATTGTATGAGATGGTTTAAAAGAGCTGACTTTGCACAAGATATGCCACTTCAAGTAAGATTCATTGGTGAAATGGCTGGGGACTGGGGTGGTCCACGTCGCGAGTGCTTTCAGCTGCTACTCAAGGAACTGACCAGAAGTCCAGTATTTAATGGAGAGCCAGGCTTCTTACTGCCATCGCCATCACTCTCATACCTTGTTGATGGGACAGTATACCAAGCAGGAAGGATGGTAGCAGCTATATTACTTCAAGGAGGCCCAGCTCCTTCTGTATTCAGTCCCTTGGTTATAGATTACATTGTAGGAAAAGCAAAACCAAAAGTTGAAGATGTACCTCTTGTAACAGTAAGAAAAGTGCTTCAAGAGGTTAGTGTGGTCTTTTAAAAGTGCCTGCTCCGAGTCATGTGATAATTAAATAATTTCAAACACAAGGTCTCCTCAGATTTCAACCCTGTCTCACTTCCCAAGTGTTTGAAATGACTTATCAAACTCCACTTTACAACCATTGTTATTGAAGTGCAACCCTGAAAACTACAATGCTTTCAGACAAACTCCAGTCTAGACGGCCATCAATCAAATTAGCTTTGCTATGATTGGCTAAAGTCTGGGCACGCCCGTGTTGTTTGATTGACGTCCAGCTATTTTCAAACCTGACAAGCTGTTTTGAAGGTCACACTTCAATGATAACGGTTATAATAGAAGAACTTAGTAATTTCTAGTAGTCTAGAAATGCTGGCTGTATTTGGAAACGATTTCTAAATACAAGTCACAGTTATGATTTCTATTGTGTTGGCCTAATGAATTATTAATGAGTTTGATAAATATATTTCATTTCATTAGTGGGTTCTAGTTCAATGTATTTACACGAGTTATGGTGTACCACAATATTACCCTTCCTCTGCTGATCTATACTTCTACCTATATAGGTTTTAGTTTCTAACAAAGCTGAAAGTGACACCTTGTACATGTACAATGAAGTATGTGACGAAATTGGTTGGTACAAAGACATATAACTGCCACAAATGTGAAAGAGTTTGTTGAAATGGCGTCATACCACTACTGCCTTGTGAAAAACAGAGCAAACTTGGATGAGTTCATCAGAGGATTGGATTCACTGCAGCTTGTTCAACTAATCAAACAATATCCAGGTTACTGCATAATGATAGTATTATTATTATTATTATTATTATTATTATTATTATTATTATTATTATTATTATTATTATTATTATTATTATTATTATTATTATTATTATTATTATTATTTTTTGTTATTATTATTATTAGGTTTATTCACGAACTCGAGAAGAATTGTGATGATCTGTCAGCTTTAGTTGGGATCGTCGAAGAAACAATTTGGTACCTCCCAGAAAAAATCAATCTCGAACGTGATATGACCAAGTTGTATGATGTGATGGATATGGAGCGCCATCGGTGCCAAAACTATAACTTTTAATTTTATACACAAAGTCCATTTTTCGACAGACATTGTTGAGTTGTATTTTTTTTATCTGGGTAAAACGCGAATTTGTGGCTATACTTTCCGTTCAGATATGGACTTTTCATTCTGGGAGACCCCAGTTTCATTTGGATAGACTTTTCATTTGGATAGACTTTTCATTTGGATAGACTTTTCATACGGATAGACTTTTTCATTCGGATAGACTTTTCATTCGGGGAGACTTTTCATTTGGATAGACTTTTCATTTGGATAGACTTTTCATTTGGATAGACTTTTCATTCGGATAGACTTTACATTTGGATAGACTTTTCATTTGGATAGACTTTTCATTCGGATAGACTTTAATTTCATTCGGGAGAACTTTCTAAGAGCCTTCGTTCCTTTTAGCCAGTGGCACTTCATGTTAAACTGCGCATGCTCCATATTTTGTTGATCATGGCGGAAGAATCGGTGGAAATCTACGAAGAGATAAAGAGTGAAATTGTGGAATGTACAAGAAAAATCGATTGTGTTTGTAACTTAGAGGATGCTGAATATGTCCATCGTCGACTTGACCAAATATGGAGGGAAGTATTTCACCTAACACAAATAAACATGTTGGATGAAGGTAAGTGAAGCTATTTCATATTTACAAAAGTTTGAAGAAATGAACAACAGTTCCAATTACCAGGCGCCTTTGTTAAGAAATGCCGAAGTTGGAAGACCCAAGTTTGATATTTCTCCGTTGCAGCTTGAGCACTTGCTTGCCAATGGTTTTACTGGTCCAGATATAGCCCAAATGCTGGGAGTATCACTTAGAACAGTGCGTAGATGAACCCAAGAATATGGCTTCTGTAGGGTGTTATTTCAAACAAGTATTTCAGACATAGAACTGGATTGAATTGTTAGGAATATAATGGATGAGTTTCCACATATCGGTTATCGTCGTTTGGAAGGCGAACTTAAAAGGAGAGGTGTTTTAGTACCACGAGAGAGACGCAGAGAGTCATTAAGGAGGTTGGATCCAGTGGGCGTAGTACAAAGGTTAAACAGCTTGTGCTACAGAAGGAAATATTCTGTTTATGGACCGTTAGCATTGTGGCACGTGGATGGAAACCACAAATTGATAAGGTAGGTCGTGATGCAGATGTGAGCCTTTGTTATTAAAACAAAGCAGTGATTGGAAAAATTAGCATAATAATAATATTAAATAGTAATAAACCTTTATTTCTACACAACAATAGTGTTTAAAACTTGAAGCTTGTGGGGTCATGCAGTGATTGATTTCAAACCAAGAACATATTTTTTTACCACAGGTGGCGATTAGTTATACATGGTGGTATAGATGGTCACACCAGAATTCCTGTTTTCTTGAAATGCTCAAACAACAACCGGGCAGACACAGTTTTAACTTTATTTCTAAATGCTGTCAGGGAATATGGACTGCCATCCCGTGTTCGCTCTGATCGTGGTGGTGAAAATGTAGGAATATCGATGTATATGCTGCAGCACCCATTAAGAGGACCTGGAAGAGGGAGTATGATCTGTGGTCGAAGTGTCCATAACCAACGGATTGAACGGCTATGGCGTGATGTTTTTGATGGTGTTACATCTATTTATTATAATGTTTTTTACCACATGGAAGATAATGGTTTAATAGATCCAGCTAATGAAGTTCATATGTATTGCCTTCAATTCGTTTTTTTACCACGCATCAATAGGCACTTGGACAGGTGGAAAGATGGATGGGTGCAACATAAAATAAGAACAGCAGGTAACCAAACACCTATGCAGATGTATATTAGGGGACTTCTAAGAAATACACATTCAAACCACAGAACATCAAGGGAAGTCCAGGAACAAACACAGGTATGTGAAATCCTCCATTATCATGTCCCTTAGTAGTACATGTATACCGTAGGTTCCCCTTAAGGAATGGTCAATGCTTAGCATGCGTCCATCGAGTTATGGAGCACGCAGGAATTTGGGAGAGCACGAGAGAAGCGTAAGAGTTGCTCGAGGCGTAGCCAAGAGCAACTCTAGCTTCACGAGTGCTCTCCCAAATTCCCAAGTGCTCCATCAACTCGATGGACGCACAGCTAAAGCGTTGACCATTTCTTTTATAACATAGTCACTGCAAATTCAAATAAAACGATTTGATTTTCCGATTGAATTCAGAGCGCGCGCGCTATACCGATGACGTGAGCGTGTGTCCATGGGCGCGAGCGTGTGTCCGTGGGCTTACGGACACACGCTAACCAACCAATCAGAGCGCGCGTTATATCATACCTATGTTATAATATTGTTTAAAAAAATATTTACAGCTTAATTCGATCACTTGCCTTTTTGTTTGCAGTCATGTGTATTCTGTAAAACACTACACTACATGTATTTAATTATCTATTCTGTACAGGACATTGGTAATTATGGGATAGATTGGGATGGTCCACTTCCAGAGGAAGCAGAAACAAATCAAGCTGTGGAAGTCCCAGTGATGTACCCCATCCTTAGTCCTAATGATGAACACGAGTTAATGCAGAGAATAAATCCCCTTCGACAAAGTAACTCTTATGGGATAGATATCTATGTAGAAGTCCTCCACTTTGTTACAGACACACTAGTATGATCTTGTGGTTGTAGATGATGGCCCACCTTCTTTTGTCCTAAATCACTAGAAAGTTGAAGTTCAAATCTGCGTGTACATGGTCATCATAATATCAATATCATGTGACTGTGACTTCACCTTGATAATGGCGTCATGATGACTCCGAAACGTCGGTCTATATACATTTTGTCATATGTTTTTGCCTGACTGTAATAATGTTACCACTAATGAAATGCCTTTAGAAATTGGTATGATATTGGTATGTGTGTCTTCTTCTACCTTTAGGAATACATGTAACAAAATAACTGGTAAAATTGGCTTACATATTTTGAAACCAAACAATACATTATAGTTAGTGACAGTGCAGGGATAACATTATAGACGTCTAAATATTTATTAATATAGACTTTCAATACTTTATTGTCTTTTATTCCATTTGTTTAATGGCAATATTTAGCTAGCTGTACATGTAGCTTGTACATGACTAACATTAGCTGGTAAATGAGTGTTTATAACATACTCATCTGGTAACTGTAACAATAATCTTCAACAATCATACGATTTTGTGTTCAATTTGGAATTAATTTGAACAGGTGTGTATTTCACGTTGCTCTTTGAAAACCACATGAGTGCAAATTAATTTCAAATTGAACGACCAATATATTATCTGGCAACTGTAACAATAATCTTCAATTTTCTTCAATAATCTTTCAATTTGGAATTCATTCAAATTGAACGAGCAATCTGAGGGTGTGCTATTAAACTTGACATTTCAAATCTTTTTGTTTCCGTCTCATCACTATTTTTTACCATGTAATGGGCAAGAAATGGGCAAAAGAAGTGGGGTCCATTAGCATTATTGAGTAGGGCTAGAGCAACAAGCTGACCAAGAACTTTGAAGTGGGCATCTCGTAATGCCAGTTGATCATGCATGAATGTCAGATTAGGATGACTGCCTCTTGTTAAACCCGATTCAGAAACTTGTTTAAAAACAAGAGAAAACAGTTCTCTTGTGGGTCCACCGGTATCCACAGCTTCCTCTCCAATGAACTCAACATTAATCTTGGCTGTAACAAAGTTATAGTCCTTTACCTCATCTAAGACATTACTCCAAGCTCTAGATCTTTGTATATATAGACGCAATTCATCTGATCCATTGTTAGCCTTCATCCTTGTTATCTCAAGTGCCTCACGAAGATTTTGGTGAGTAAACAGACTGGGGGGACACTTAGTGAGAAATGTATCCTTGTCCAATTCATCATCATCAGATATCTCATTGATTTCATCTTGGAGCTTTTGTGCAAACTGAAAATCTGATATTGTCTGGTCTTTAACATCAGCACTGTCTAAAATAAAGGACATGTATATGTATGTAGTAAGACAATAGCATATTCATGTGCCATCATGATTGTTATTACAGTATTGCGTTACCTCCTAATAGTTTGTTATACATGCATACATCACAGAAAACAATTACAATATCATGAATCAGATATATATAGATAGATACACTCACCTGGTGAGGCAGGTTGTATGCATTTCACAGGACACACAGTTTGGTGGCTTCTAAATTCAGCAAATGGAATGGTCTCAGAGCAGTCTAAACATGCAACGGAGAATGACTGACCAGCCTTTAAATAAATAAAACCCAATCAATAATAATAATAATCATAGTGATATATAGCAAAATTTCATGCAATAGGTGCAGATATAATAATGTAAGCTGATACACCTTGCGGGGTCCAGCTCGATTTGACCAAAGTCATATGACCACAAATCAACCAATGACACCCCCGAAAATCACAGATACATGTATATAACAATGGCATCTATTTTATAGTGCTTTGGTTCGCAATCGACTGGCACATAACAAATAAAAAAAAAAACATTTGAAAATTGTCAAATCCCCACCCCCTTGCCCGAATACCAACCCCACCCCACCCCTCTCCTCCCCCACGGGACATCATAAAGAAAAGAAAAGAAAAAATATATAAATATATATAAATATTTACAATAATTTGCCTTGGATGTAAGCCCTACCTCTGTTTTCTCAAGCATCAGATTTCTTTGCAGTGGACGAATGTAGCCTTTGGCTTGGGCCAGGACTCCTCTCAAGAACTCCACAGTGTAGCCCTTGAGAGGGGAAGGCAGGGGTTTAAGAAACTTTCCATTGCTCCTTAAGATCTCAAAGCCTCCTCCTTCCTGTAGTAAGGGAAATTCACGTAGAACTGTAACAGTTAATTCCTCCTCGGCAGGAAAAGTTATTTTTCTCTCTCCTAGCCCTGACAGGGCTAGGTCTGCCTTTTCGCTGAATGATGGTACTTGTTCATCGTCCATTCGAGAGAGACACACAAATGTATGAACCCATTGAGGTTTTGCACTGACTTTTCTCCTTTTATTTCCACCTGCACCATGGCCGAGTGTTCTACCGAGAGCCGGTTGTCTGAATCCAAAAATTCTATGATGTTCAGTAATCGCTGTGGATGCAGTTGAACTTGAAGTAGACGTGGATGCTCGTGCTGTCCCGGGAGTTGTACATGTGCTTGTAGCCGTCGATCTATATGGGCTTGAATTTGAAGGGATTGAAACTGGTGTACTAGTACTGTTTATACCGATTCTCGATACAGCAGATAGCAATGAACCGGCACACTGTCGCAAAAGTCGCTGAGTTTCTCTTATAGCAGCCTCACTATCCTCCATGGCAGCTAGCTAGCTGCAATGAAGTGAACTCTCGAATAATTAAAAAGAGCGCTAAAAGTAGACGGTAATTGTTCAAAGCCGATACATTAAACAACGCGGGAAATAGTGTCGTCACGTCACGGAGAGCGTTGCGTGACGACATGACAAAAACACGTACGGCGTAGTCGAATAAAATTAAAGTCTCCCCGAATGAAAAGTCTATCCGAATGAAAAGTCTATCCGAATGAAAAGTCTATCCAAATGAAAAGTCTATCCAAATGAAAAGTCTCCCCGAATGAAAAGTCTCCCCGAATGAAAAGTCTCCCCGAATGAAAAGTCTATCCGAATGAAAAGTCTATCCAAATGAAAAGTCTATCCAAATGAAAAGTCTCCCCGAATGAAAAGTCTCCCCGAATGAAAAGTCTCCCCGAATGAAAAGTCTCCCCGAATGAAAAGTCTATCTGAACGGAAAGTATAGCCACAAATTCGCGTTTTACCCAGATAAAAACAATACAACTCAACAATGTCTGTCGAAAAATGGACTTTGTGTATAAAATTAAAAGTTATAGTTTTGGCACCGATGGCGCTCCATAGATTTTGAGCTTTTTATTCAGCCTCGAATCTCTGTTTGTCATCAAAATGCCGAATAAACGACCGTACAAGCGTTTTGCTGTGGGACAGTACATGACAGTTAGGAGACAGGCGAATGCAGAACACAGCCAAATTAAAGAAAAGAGGAAGGAGCTCCATGCTAAAAAGGAGTGTTTAAAGCGAATAAATACGAAAGTAAGTGTTGTTTTTATTTTATGTATGAATATTATCGCATATAAGTTCTTACTTAGAACCTATTAGAGTGTGTTTGTATACATTAATCTGTGCGGCATATTTATATACATGAACATGAATGATTTGTACAGTTTATCACTAGATTAAGACCAGTAAAAATGTAAAAATCTATATTATTATTACAGGCTTTACTATATCAGGATTTACATAAGCTTATATAACAATTTACTTACATATTAAGGTAGAGAACCTAGTTTTAGAGATAGAAGAGTCAGGTGAAATTCATAGAGAATTAGAGGGAGATATACCAGCCACAAAGAAAGCAAAGTACATGTCAGATAGAGCAGCAAATTTAAGAAGGTTAGTGTGAGGCAGTATAGAACTAGAAATTAGTTTCATTATGCATCAACATACATGTATATGAGCTATTGTAGCCTGAATATCTGCAGCCGTCTCCTCTGGGTCACAAATTTCCCCCGAGCGAGATCTCTTTTGACCCAGAGGCAGAGGAGACTGATATTCAGGCTACATATGAACCTATTCACGACTTCGTTCATATTTTATGTGGGAATATAATTTGATATTTGTACATGCATGTGGAAGTAAATAATATGTTTTGTTATATACCAACTGTCAAAGTTCAATTTTCTCGTGCTCTGATTGGGCGAGCGGGTATCACGTGAACGTGAACAAGTTTTCATGTTTCCCCGGCAACAGCTCTCAGCGGGCAACAATACGTTGTGGACCGGCAATAACAAAACCGGAAGTTGATTGAGCTTTGTAACCTTGATTGGCGTTGGTAAACACGCTTGAAAAGTGGGAAACCCATCTTTTTGTTGTTCTTTGACAGTTGGTATATAACAAAACACTTATTGACTGGGACCTCGGGAAAGCAGTATGTTTTGTGGTCCCTCGACCGCAAATGTTTCCCTCGGCTCCGCCTTGGGAAACATTCGCTGTCTCGGGACCAAAAAACATACTGTTTCCCTCGGTCCCTGCAGTCAATAAGTCTTAAATATTAAATTATTATTTTGTTAGACGAATGCCAACTACAATGAAACATGAAGGACAGGAAGATCATGTCAGTGAGAGGACATCGCGATTGAGAAGATCAGAAACATTCCAAGCCGGACAAGAGATTCATGGTGGATCAGAACATAATACAAAGCCTGGGGAAATTGGCCTGATAAATACAGCTGTTGCTACATGTAGTAGTGATACACTAGCTGATGTGTTATCTACATGCTCAAAAATAACTGATAAAGTTATTCCAAAGATGTTTAGAACTAGTGTAGATAGCTATGAGAAGTCTGATAACAACATGGTTAGGAGTATTGCAGTATATTATAGTGGTGGGGTAATGGGTAAGAGAAAGTACCGTGCTGTTTACAAAGATAGTTCTTATCAACGTAGCATTATAAATAAGAAAGCTAAGCGTATTTTAGTTAATCATTGCTATATTCCTAGGCTGGTTCCATATCATCGTCTCATGCCCTTCATCAAGTCTATTGATACTGGTTTGTTGCTTAGTGTAAAAGAAACCTTGTGTGATGGGTTAAATGAGGAGGACAGGGTTGATGGTGCATATAGAAGCCTCAAAGAACTGTTGTTGAGAATGGCAGAGTTTTATCTCTGTCAGGATCAGCATGAACTCGTCTGGTTTAATGAAGAACCTAACACATTTTATGTTTCTCTAGGAGGAGATGGTGCGCCTTTTGGAAAGGAAGATACCGCATGCGCCTGGCTTATTAGCTTCCTGAATATTGGCAGAGGAGTTTTAAGTAGTTACTCTTTGGAGCTAACTGCAGTGAAAACTGTGTTCCTGTTTCCAGATTCATTTGTAATCTATTAATAGAAATGCATGAGATTGAGGAAAACACCTATCCTGTCATTTGTAATGGCACCTCTATTGATGTTAAATTTTATTTTGCAGAATTGCCAAATGATATGAAAATGCTCTGTTTTCTAGCTGGAGAGCTCAGTAACAGTGCTAAATTTTTCTCTACATTTGCAGATGTAAGTACCGATGACAAACAACTAGTGACAGGTACATTTGGAATCGAAGGAGAGCACAAGTGGAAGCCCTGGATGTACCAACACAGAATCAGTGTTGTACAGAAAGTTGTCAAACTGAAGGAAAGCCTTGAGAAAAAAAAGTTGGCACCAACAACTAAGAGATCTAAAATAACGTCCTTCATTGCGAGCTGCAAAAGTAGACAAGAGTTTGTACCACTTGTTGGTCATTTCATTGACAAGGCCCATGTTGACCCACTGCATTTGAAAAACAATGCATGTGCCCTTGCCCACAGATATGTATTGAATGAAGTTATTGCCAGAAGTAATCTAACTGGTAATGTCAATTTTTCCCAGATTTCAGCCAACTCACCTATTTGTAGATACATCTCTGTTATGCGAACCCAGTGTAATCTTTCAAGGCTAGCAAAACGAATAATTAGGTGGTTCAACGAGACACGGGGAAATGGACGAGAGTTTGATTATCGCTTTACTGGAAGGGATTCCAGGTTATTTTTGCATAACTTTATGTTTTTTAATTTCTTCTATTGACAGAAATAGAGATGCAGTCAGCCAACGTCTACATATTCTGGCTTATATTTGCCTATGTTTGCGTAACTGTGTTTCCCTTTTCTCTCGCATTAACATTACATCTGAACAGACGGGTCAATTAAAGTTGTCATGTCTTAATTACTTCCGTGCCCATGCATTGTTTTTTAGTGTAAATCCTACAGTCTGGACAATTGGCCATATTGCTGCAGCACATACAGAAAACATGAGGCAACTCTATGGTATGGGACTTGGTCTCAACTCAATGGAAGGTAGGGAGGCGAAACATGTGTTTATCTCTAAATACAGTGAGAATACTCTTCCTCAGAATAGGTGGGAGCAGATCTTCAGACATGAGTATGTGTCTCTATTATGGCTGAGAGAAAGGGGTTATAATCAATCCAGCCCAACTGCACCCAACCAGTCGTACATCCCCCAGAGAGCAACAAATGACGCAGATTTCTGCTTTTGTGGAATGCGCAAAGACAGTGCGAGTGAAGATACTTGTTGGTATTGTAATCACCCATTGAGGGAGACTATTAAGGTGAGTGTAACAGAGGGAAGAAATATGCTGATTAATTAGGAATACATACCATAACATTACAGTTATCTGCATGCCCTTAAATTCTACAAATGATGAGACATATAATGACAATATTAGCAATACACTTGTCATTGTTGATGCATAATAATGTTTCCTAAGCTAATTATAATATGCTGATCTGGCATACTGTTGGAAATATAATTATCTAAGCTAATTATAATATGCTGATCTGGCATACTGTTGGAAATATAATTATCTAAGCTAATTATAATATGCTGATCTGGCATACTGTTGGAAATATAATTATCTAAGCTAATTATAATATGCTGTTCTGGCATACTGTTGGAAATATAATTATCTAAGCTAATTATACTATGCTGTTCTGGCATACTGTTGGAAATAATTATCTAAGCTAATTATAATATGCTGATCTGGCATACTGTTGGAAATATAATTATCTAAGCTAATTATAATATGCTGTTCTGGCATACTGTTGGAAATAATTATCTAAGCTAATTATAATATGCTGTTCTGGGCCCGGTTGTTCAAAAGCCGATTAGCGCTAATCCAAGGATTAAATCTTAAGAAAATTATTGACGCTAATCCAGGATTAGCACTAATCGCCTTTTGAACAACCGGCCCCTGGCATTAACTGTTGGAAATATAATTATCTAAGCTAATTATAATATGCTGTTCTGGCATACTGTTGGAAATATAATTATCTAAGCTAATTATAATATGCTGTTCTGGCATACTGTTGGAAATAATTATCTAAGCTAATTATAATATGCTGATCTGGCATACTGTTGGAAATATAATTAACTACATAATGATACTGACCATCTAGCAACACCTTAATTGTCAAGTAATTTGTCAACCACAAACATGAAGAACTCTATTGTGAGGAACCAATGTAACTCTGGTTGGCATATTAACAATATATAATATATATATTGTGTATGACATATGGGTTTTGCTATACACGACAGTCAGGTGTATTTTAATATATTATCTTAACAGCACAGGTACTTTTTCAAAGTAATTAGCCAAACACTGTAAAGAAAAAAATGTACAATAAACAACTATCAAAATTGTGTCAGTGAGCATTTGATATACAATTGTATTGTGTGTAGGTGAGTAGTGGTTGATATTTACCGAGCTCTGTCGACTTGCTGACACCGAGGGGAATAATTGTTTTAGTGTACAGCTAATTCAGAAAACGTTGTCGGTGATTGACTTCAAGCCTACACGACTAGACCGACTGATTTCTGAATTAGTGGTATACCACACAAGCAAGTGAATACATGTAGGTAACCAAATAATTATATGAAATTTATTTTCAAGAAGAAAAAGACATGCAACACCATCTTGTTTTGCTTGGAGGTATAGCCAAGGACACAGTAGTATCCCTAGATTGATTAACCAATCACAGCGCATGAAAAGCACTATTCACTTGTGGTATTTTTCTAAATCTCATTAATAATTCATGAGCAATTAGTCACATGAGTGGAACTGTATCAGGTCTGTAAGACCTACTGTTTTATCAATCAGTTCTTTATCAGACTGATTGCCTGTAACACAGGTCATGCAAAGGCCTCATTTACTTAGATCATTGGCCTTTGCATAGCACCGACAGGAGTTTCAATTTACGGAATTTACGTCCGTGTTGTATTGGAGATACAGATACTCGCCTTCGGTTCTATAAATTCAACACAGTCACTCATTCTGTAAACATCACATATAAGAAATGCAAATAAAAGTATTGTATTCTAATTGTATTTGTACTTATCACGAATCAGTCCACAAACAATCAGGCCAAGTATAACATGGAACTTGAATTATCCTTTCTAAAACTCATTAATAATTCATGAGCCATTAGGCCAATGGGAGCAGAATTCGTGTCCGTTCTGTATCGGATCTACTGATACTCTACCGATACAGAACGGCCACTCATTCTGTAAACAGTACAAATAATATGGCAGTCACACCATTTAAATTGAAACAATTCCAATCATACTTCACGTTATCAAAACAGACATCATGCAGTATCTATTATAAACTTATATAGAATCAAACAAATTGGTGGTAATATGTATTTTTTAATTACATGCAAATATAAGTGTCTGGGTGATATGTAGATTTCCTGTTGACTTCATTACATGATGAACTTTATAATACATGTAGGACTTGTGACTATTGTTAATAATTAGTCATTTCATCCAATATTGACCTTGTGTATGTTTTTTTTGTATTAAAGTTTGTCCCAATAATATATAAAAACATTTGCATTATTATTGGCATCTGGTATTTGTTCTACATCAACCAAAATATATTCTGTGCTCGTTGTGTTAACTTGGACCATTGTCTTGGACTACATAAAAATGTGTGTACATTTTTAATATTGTACCTTTTTTGTTTTGTTAAATGACACTATTGTGAAAATTACCTAGAGCACACTCTTGATTTGAATGCTCATCCTCAGAAGAAAACATTAATAAGATGCAGGCAAACACATGTACAGTTAATGCTGAGGGAAACCATGAGTATTCCATTCGCCATAATGAAATTGGATATTCAGTTGACCTATGCTATACTTGTAGACTAGTGCAAAGTCCTTTGACTCAGAAACGAGGACTTCAACCTTGTTTCCATTTCTTCTTCCTGTAAGTGTTCTTCTGAATAATTTCCTTACTTCTTTTTTGCCCATACCAGAAAGCATCATGAAAAACAACTGCAATGAGCAGAGAGAGGTGAAGGAAATTACTTCTGCCTTCCTGTTTCTGGCTATGATACACTTCGGTTCACTCAGAGATCCATCGTCAACACTCCTTATGAAACGACTAACAACTCCAAATATTTCATATGGGATGTGACGATGAATCTCTGCATAATACGGCCTCCTTATCACTACCCTTCCAGCAAGCCGCCTGAAGATGAACTTCAGCCACAGTCTTGATTCGTCCCTGAGCATAGATGATGCACTTATTGTTGTGCCAGACAACAGCTGGGCAGCTTTCAAAGTTAAAAATAAAACAAAACATTGGTTGTTGATTTGCATTCATTGAAATTTATAATGGTTGAAATTCAACTTATAATTACATGAAATCGAACTTCGTATTAACCCATCCAAGCTTTTATTGAACGACATGCAGGTAAGATAAATGAAATATAGAATAAGCTTACTTAAGCTTAAGTGTATTTAAAAATATGTAACTTAAGTTAAGCTTAGCTTATAACTAAGTCTTATAACTTTACTAGTGACTAGTGTTTTGAGCCATAAAGTATACCGTTGAACCTTATCTGAGTAAAACACAATTTTTACTGATGGCTCAATATTATTATTATGCTATAAATGTGATCAACCTACCTCTTTGACTGTGAATATTTGATGATTGGCCGAGGAGAGGATGCAGCAACTCGAGAGCCTTCTCTTTAAACAAATCTAAATTAACTACCTCACTACCTTCGAAGGTATCTATCCATGCTTTTAGTTGTACTCTCTGCTCATCAACAGAATTAATCGCTTCATCTCTATCACTATCTTCATCTCCATTTTCGTCGCTATCACAGTTGGCAAACAATTGATCAATTACCTCCTCTGTCGAGAAACGAGCCGCCATTTTTTAATAACACTAACGGGAAAAACCGCTGGTAACAAATATAGTGAGCCGAGTTTTGAAGTAACTCCGCTGAACAAAAAAAATGGCGAACATTGCCGATTTTGGGGTCATTTGTGCCCGACGTGTTAATTGGATCGACTTTTCATTTGGATAGACTTTTCATTCGGGGAGACTTTTCATTTGGATAGACTTTTCATTCTGGGAGACCCCAGTTTCATTTGGATAGACTTTTCATTTGGATAAACTTTTCATTTGGATAGACTTTTCATTCGGGGAGACTTTTCATTTGGATAGACTTTTCATTTGGATAGACTTTTCATTTGGATAGACTTTTCCGTTTGGATAGACTTTTCATTCGGATGTAGACTTTTTCATTTGGATAGACTTTTCATTTGGATAGACTTTTCATTCGGGGATACTTTTCATTTGGATAGACTTTTCATTCGGACAGACTTTTCATTCGGATGTAGACTTTTTCATTTGGATAGACTTTTCATTCGGATAGACTTTTCATTTGATAGACTTTTCATTTGGATAGACTTTTCCGTTTGGATAGACTTTTCATTCGGATGTAGACTTTTTCATTTGGATAGACTTTTCATTCGGATAGACTTTTCATTTGGATAGACTTTTCATTCGGATAGACTTTTCATTTGGATAGACTTTTCATTCGGGGAGACTTTTCATTTCGATAGACTTTTCCGTTTGGATAGACTTTTCATTCGTTCGGATGTAGACTTTTTCATTTGGATAGACTTTTCATTCGGATAGACTTTTCATTTGGATAGACTTTTCATTCGGATAGACTTTTCATTTGGATAGACTTTTCATTTGGATAGACTTTTCATTCGGGGAGACTTTTCATTTGGATAGACTTTTCCGTTTGAATAGACTTTTCATTCGGGGAGACTTTTCATTTGGATAGACTTTTCCGTTTGGATAGACTTTTCATTCGGATAGACTTTTCATTTGGATAGACTTTTCATTCGGATAGACTTTTCATTTGGATAGACTTTTCATTCGGGGAGACTTATCATTTGGATAGACTTTTCCGTTTGGATAGACTTTTCATTTGGATAGACTTTTCATTTGGATAGACTTTTCATTCGGGGAGACTTTTCATTTGGATAGACTTTTCCGTTTGGATAGACTTTTCATTCGGATAGACTTTTCATTTGGATAGACATTTCATTCGGATAGACTTTTCATTTGGATAGACTTTTCATTTGGATGGACTTTTCATTTGGATAGACTTTTCATTTGGATAGACTTTTCATTCGGGGAGACTTTTCATTTGGATAGACTTTTCCGTTTGGATAGACTTTTCATTCGGGGAGACTTTTCATTTGGATAGACTTTTCATTTGGATAGACTTTTCATTTGGATAGACTTTTCATTTGGATAGACTTTTCATTTGGATAGACTTTTCATTTGGATAGACTTTTCATTTGGATAGACTTTTCATTTGGATAGACTTTTCATTTGGATAGACTTTTCATTTGGATAGACTTTTCCGTTTTGATAGACTTTTCATTCGGGGAGACTTTTCATTTGGATAGACTTTTCATTTGGACAGACTTTTCATTTGGATAGACTTTTCATTTGGATAGACTTTTCATTTGGATAGACTTTTCATTCGGGGAGACTTTAATTTTATTCGACTACGCCGTACGTGTTTAGTGTCATGTCGTCACGCAACGCTCTCCGTGACGTGACGACACTATTTCCCGCGTTTTTTAATGTCTTCTTTGAACATCGGTTCACATACACTCTCCTACTGCATAAGCATCAGTTGTATTCCACTATTATCTATGTTTATTCTACAGAAGGTATTTTAAGAATCTCCACCTTGTCATTTCCACCCTTTCCACAGAATATTCAGTCCCGTGTTCCACGTTCAGCTTGCCGTTCTTCGCTTATGTTGTTTATTAGTCACACTCATTGTTTCACCATTTAATCCATCAATTCCTCCTTTTTCTTCAATTTTCGGCTCATAGGCAAACATCTACGGCATGATGTAAACACTGGACTGGACTCCTGGACTAAAAATAACTCGACTGGTTCGATTGTTTGCATGACTTCTGTACATATAGCTTTCTTCTGTAATAGACCCTTAAAATCTAAGGACGTTTTGATTTCGATTGTATTTTTGCCGTTTACTGACCTGTTTTGAGCGTGGAAATTCTGTTTTAAATAGCGCTACGCGGCGGTTCTAAAATTAGGTCGCGTAATAGATGTATGACTCACACAAGGATCACGAAACTGTAATCGTACAGAATTTTTCAAACGTGGAATAAAATAAACATCCATCGTGATTACTGAAAATAACTCGACTGGTTCGATTGTTTGCATGACTTCTGTACATATGCTTTCTGTCGTAATAGATCCCTAATATCTAGAGGGTCAATATCTAGAGAGGACGTTATGATTTCGATTGTATTTTTGCCGTTCACTGACCTCATTTTGAGCGTGGAAATTCTGTTCTAAATAGGAGGGTTGTCCAATACACACGATGCGAGTTAACTCGACTATTGCTTGAGACGAGTTGACTCATCTGATTAATATTAATGAGTATGCAAATGATATGCATATATATATATGTGCATCATATGTGTATATCACCAACCCAGGATGACTCGACTTGTGAAGCCCTTAGTCGGGTTGACTCGTCTGCTTAATATTCATTAGAATGTAAATTAAAAGCAAGCACTTACAGTGTCTGTGGTGTGTTAACATGGGAGCTAGGGCTCACGAAGCGACTCAACTCGAGTCGACTCGTGAAGCCCTTAGTCGGGTCGACTCGTCTGCTTAATATTCATTAGAATGTAAATTAAAAGCAAGCACTTACAGTGTCTGTGGTGTGTTAACATGGGAACTAGGGCTCACGAAGCGAGTCGATCCGACTCAACTCGAGTCGACTCGTGAAGCCCTTAGTCGGGTTGACTCGTCTGCTTAATATTCATAAGGATGTAAATTAAAAGCAAGCACTTACAGTGTCTGTGGTCATGTCATGGGAACTAGGGCTCACGAAGCGTGTCGATCCGACTCAACTCGAGTCGACTCGTGAAGCCCTTAGTCGGGTCGACTCTTCTGCTTAATATTCATAAGGATGTAAATTAAAAGCAAGCACTTACAGTGTCTGTGGTGTGTTAACATGGGAACTAGGGCTCACGAAGCGAGTCGATCCGACTCAACTCGAGTCGACTCGTGAAGCCCTTAGTCGGGTTGACTCGTCTGCTTAATATTCATAAGGATGTAAGTAAAAGCAAGCACTTACAGTGTCTGTGGTGTGTTAACATGGGAACTAGGGCTCACGAAGCGAGTCGATCCGACTCAACTCGAGTCGACTCGTGAAGCCCTTAGTCGGGTTGACTCGTCTGCTTAATATTCATTAGAATGTAAATTGAAAGCAAGCACTTACAGTGTCTGTGGTGTGTTGACATGGGAGCTGGGGGCCACGAAGCGAGTCGAGTTGACTCGAGTCGACTCGACTCGTCAAACCGGAAATCATCTCGTGTCAACTGAGTCACTTCGTGAATAATAATGACTATGGAACACAAACCGGAAACAAAATGATCTGGGTACTAAAAATCTGTTGTAAACAAAATACCAATGGCCTATGAATTGGCTGCCGATGTAAATTAAGCTTGTGCTATTTGAAAACTACGCTCCGATCATGATCGAGCCCTCGAGGCATGAAATTGTCACTGATATAAAGCGACTGTGGAGTACGTTCATGTTCAATGTAGTGATCGCTTTAAAGTTTATTTGGAATTCAAATAAATTGTTTTAGTGACGAACCTTCGAGTGATCGAGTGACAAGTCACCTTGTTTATAAGACATTCGTGCTAAGGGATTACTCTGAATCGGTCTAGTATAAAGCAGTTTTAATTTTTCTCCGTCGTTCATTAATAGGCCACGTCGCTGTAGTTGTAGATTTCAAGACTTCTTTGTCGCCGACCAATAACAGTATAAATAATCTGACTTTCTTCTTTTCTCCCGTTTCTCGAAGATTGTCAACTAGTAAAGAGTGTGAACCGATTATAAACATCGTCTCAGCTAGGCTTGTCCAGTTCATAGTCGATGGTTTAGTGTCCGCCAAACAACTGGCGACTTGAATAAATGAAAATATATAACTATCGAAGCTTGATCAATTAAACTTGAAATTAATTTGACGTACGTTGAACTCTATATATTGTGACTTACTTTATTATCAGTCGAACTTGGATTGTGGTCGATTTGGAGTTGATTTGAATCCCGGGTTTGAATATAATTATTTGGTCAATATAAAGTTGATTGGAGTGTGGTGGTTGAATATCCAGACAGACGCTCGAAGACTTGATCATGAAAATTGAGATGAATCTTTCGATCTTTTCAAACACAAACTTGATGTAGTCCTTGAAGGAAACTTCATTCCACTTCTGACGCCATGTCAAAGGTTTCAGGTTCGATTAGTAGGTATATTTATTTGTTCCTGGTAGATAATCGATTAGACAGTAGGGACTTTAAGCATCGAGAACGCGGACGGCGACGGGGACGCCAACAGCCGTAAAAAGACTGGGGAGAGAACGCCGTGGTGGCGGGAATTATAAACGTTAAGCAGCCCTGACAGAACGTCGTTCATGAAAAGTTAGGTACGGGTTTGTCCATTGTTTATCGGTATGTCTTCACTGAAAGAAGTTCGCAATCAACTTTTGATTAGCCACGATGAAGGTGTGATAAACGACGAGGAACTCAGGGGCGGATCCAGGGGGAGGGTTCTGGGGGTTGCAACCCCCCCTATGGATATTTTTTTAATACCGCTTGTATAGATATGTCTGTCCGTAGGTCTCTCTTGCACTTTCAGCTCTCTCCCTCGTAAGAATAATATAATTCATTCATACTGTTTACACGACCGTTCGACTTCGAGGCCGGTTTGACTGATAACAGAAAGAACCTGCCGTTTTTAGTGTCAAAAACGTATGTGAAGCCTTCACCCAAGAAGACTCTTCCAAGCATCTTTGTTGGATGTCCAATAAACTCAAAATTTTACTGAAAATTGAGTTTTGTTGTGTTAATAAAACAACTACAGATCTCTAAAAATTGCATTTTAGAGCTTGTAGATTTCAAATTTTTCTGGGGGGGCATGCCCCACACCCCCCTAGTAGTTCGCGACTTTGCCGCTCACACAACACAATGGCCGCAACACAACCCCCTGTTTGACAAAAACTTGGATCCGCCCCTGGAACTTCTACTCCTGTACGATGTAAACAAGTCCAATAATCTCGACCTGCCTTACGATTGTTATCGTGGTTTTGACTTCGATGATTTGGAAGACGACGAGTGTTTGTCGGAGTTTCGCTTCTACAAGCACGACTTACCACGTCTAGCTGAAGTATTGGAGATACCTGAAGTAGTGGAGTGCTATCAAAGAAGCATTTGTAGCGGATTGGACGCGCTTTGTATTTTTCTAAAGAGACATAGCTATCCTTGTCGATATTCCGACATGGTACCTCGATTTGGGAAATCTGTTCCGGTGTTATGCATGATAAACAACTACATGATCGACTACATCTACCAGTCACACAGTCACAGAATTTTACAGTGGAATGATAACATACTTAACCCTCATTCGCTGGAAATATACAGTAATGCCATAACAGCTAAAGGATCCCCCTTAGATAACTGTTTCGGCTTTATTGACGGAACAGTGAGACCAATAAGTAAGCCTGGCCAAAATCAAAGAGTCGTATACAATGGCCACAAAAGGGTCCATGGAATCAAATTTCAATCTGTGGCACTACCAAATGATTTGTTGGAAACATGTATGGACCAGTAGGTAAGATAATGGAATATGAAATGAATATTTAATAATAAAATCATTAATAATCTATAAATGTTTTTCTGTGTTATCTTTTGTCCTAGAGGGTAGACGACATGATGCTGGCATGCTTGCGGATTCAAATCTTCTTCAATATATGCAACGTTATGCTTTTTCACCTGGGCCTGTTGCTCGTCCACTGTGTGTTTATGGAGACCCTGCATACCCAATGCGGGTACACCTCCAAGCCCCTTTCAGGAATGTGGTACTCACCCCACAGATGGTAAACTACAATAAGGCTATGAGCTCTGTCAGAGTCTCAGTAGAATGGCTATTTGGTGATATAGTGGAGTACTTCAAGTTTGTAGATTTCAAAAAGAACCTCCAGATTGACCTGTCTACTGTAGGAAGGATGTACATTGTCTGTGCCTTATTAAGAAATGCATTGACATGCTTATATGGCAATACAACCTCTCTTTTTTTTGATCTGGATCCTCCCACCTTGGAAGAATACTTTGCTTAAGTCGAGGGACAGAATGCTTGGCTGAGAGGGAGAGAGAGAGAGTTGAGTTGAGAGAGAGGGAGAGTTGAGATTAGAGAGTTGAGTTATAGATAGAGAGAGAGAGAGAGAGAGAGAGAGAGAGAGAGAGAGAGAGAGAGAGAAAGAGAGAGAGAGAGAGAAAGAGAGAGAGAGAGATAATAGTGTAATAGTATAGAGAGTTAACCATGTTCCTTGATTACAAGGCATTCACTTTTGGGATTTAATTTAATTTGGAGTCATAATGGACAGGAGGATTGTTCTAAGGTAGGTTTAGGGTTTTATGGTGGGTAAGTTATGTGTTTAGGTTAGTTGTAAAGTATTAAACTGAAAGGAAGTGAATGAAGAAACGAAAACAATGGACTAAAAAAATTAAACCAGTGGAAAATTTCAAACCACATCTAATTCATACAAAATTATTTTTTTAACTGAATCACCCCCTCTACCACCACCACCATCCAGCCCCAAATGTAATGAATCCTTGCCTATTAATTATCACAAAGTCAAGAAAACCAGATTTATTAAGCCATTAAATTTATAATATATGACTTTGTATATGTCTCAACATAATGAAGAACATCAAAAGCAAAATAAATGTATACTATTGTATCAACTTTAACTAATCTCAACATGTGTTTATTTTGTTTACTTTTTTTTGGCAAACTCTTGCAACACTGCCACTAGTGCCTGACTTTGCTGCTGTTGCTGCTGCATTATAGTCATCTGCATCTGGGTTAGCTGCTGTAGCTGTTGCTGTTGCTGTTGCTGGAGGTTAGTAAACATGGTTTGTTGCTGTTCTTGTTGATGGATCAATTGCTGCGTCATTTCTTCTTGTCGTTTTCCTTGGGCACACTGCTCTGCTTCTTTAGTTCTAACTCTTCTTTCCTGATTTTCAATTCTTTTTCAGACTTGTCCTTAAGATATGCTATGGTCTCTGTTCCAGATCTCCTTGCTCTTTTTTCCTTTTTTTCTGGCTCTCCACTACTATCATCACTAAACAATCTCTTTTTTGTTTCTCCAACTTTCTCCAAAGCCTTGGCTCTCATATCTTCCGCTTGCTTTTTCTCCTTCTCTAAGTTGGATTTTTTTCCTCAGTCATCATTTGGTGATCCTTCTCTGCTGTCTCGGCTTTCTCGCATATTTCTTCCACCCCTAATTCCAACTCTGAGGGCTCATCAATTGCTATGCCACTGGCCTTGACTTCTTCTGCTACCTTTTTTGTGTGTTTCTTTATTAGAACCAAGTTTACACGATCCCTTACGGACCTCACAGAAACTGAGAATCGAGGAGTAGATAATGCATTTAAGTTGATGCTAATTTCTTCCCACAATTTAGATCTCTCTCTACTTCCCTTCGGCTGGCGATAGGGATCAACACTTAGAACTTCTCTCTCTAGGATAATATCGTGATCCTGTGACCAGTACATTGGAGTATTCCTTAAACAATTAAGAATAAAGTTAAGTGAGACCATGCCAGCACAGGGTCACCTTTCAATGTAAACTATACAACATTAATAACCCTGCCCAAATTAGACTACTGGGTCACTTTTTAGTGTTAACCATTGCATGGTTCGTTTAATTCACCTAGCCGAGCAAATGAACCACAATACCAGTCTCAGCAATGTCTGTAATTCCAGTGTAATGCCTCTTTTTTGTTAACTATTGATATATTATTTACCTATTATTTTGATTATTTTGTACCATTGTTGTGTTATCTCGGGGCCCCTGCCCCTCCTGCCGGGATTAGCCACAGCTAAATGGCAGTAACAACGCTTAAAGTGCCTATAACCCCTGTGAGATTGTTTTAAAAATCTATTCAATATAAGCTGAATAGTTGGTGGGTTCAGTATTTTGTGATTTGAACCTTGCGTTAATGAGTTATAGAGGTTTGAAATCTCAATATGCAAATTTGATGACGTCCACCCAGGAATTTGTCATAACTTATTTAGACTTTTTCAAGAAGAGCTTATTTTTTGAAATGGGGAAAAAGTTATAAAATCATTTATAAAGACTGTGATAATATTATGTAAGTTTTCAAATGTCAATAATCAGCACAAGGGCGTTTTTGTATAATAAATGAAGCCTGGGTAGACGTCATCATATTAGCATATTGAGATTTCAAACCTCTATAACTCATAAACGCAAGGTTCAAATCACAAAATACTGAACTCACCAACTATTCAGCTTATATTGAATAGATTTTTAAAACAATCTCACAGGGGTTATAGGCACTTTAAAGATTAAAGATACCTAAATAACTTGCAAAATTAAACTAATTTGAATATGTTTGTGTAAGAAAGAAGATAAATAAATTTATAATTATAGAATTACTTATATAAGTATATAAGCTTAATTAAGTCTAAATGCAGCTGGCCTGAGATAACGAGCCACGAAGATACTCGCTTTCAAATGTGGCTATGCATTGTGTAGTTACATCCACAGTGCATTTTTTAAAGATATATTACCTTAATTATATTTGAATCCTTAATACATATGGAAGTGAAAGGAAATAATTGATATCCGTACATTCATACTACTGAGATGTTTATCGACTGGCGCGACAAATGAATTAAATGACGACATGTGCTAGCAGGCAGATAACAACAAATTTTCCTTTGAAATTGTTATGAATTCCCTATAATCTGTTTGCCTTTTGAGTGATTCAATTCTCGAGCTCAATAACAACATTTCGGCGATTAAATCACTGAGCTAAGCTTTATATTTGTTTGCACTCACATGTTCATCGACTTGTTGATCAGCGTTTCGACGTTTCTGTTTAAAACAAACCATTATAACAGTGAATAATCTCACATAATCAAAGAAAACAAGCCATGAAAGTTATCTGAACGTGTATTGTTGGGTTATTACTTGGGCTTCCTGTGGAACGCCCAAGTCTAAGATTACAGGCGGTTATTCTTTTTGGTCGTGGTGTTTCTACGCCAAATCTGCAAGTGACCATAGCGCATGCGTGATTACCGCTGACGGCATCGCAGGCTATTATTTACGAATAAATACCGACTGATGAAATACTGTACCGATCATTTGCCGAATAATAAAGCCGGCTAGTGCGCATGCTCTCCAAATGTGTGTACTAAATATTCGAAGGCTCGATATCACATGGTTTTTCAAAGCGTGCTTGTCAGTATCTTTCTAGACTGAGATTGAGAATTATGTTGTGTCTTGCGAAGAAAGCTTTGGAAAGAATGATGCCTTATACGCTCATTTCGCATACAAACGCAGACGCCGTTCGTGGTAGACCCACACTAAAAGATGTCGAGCGTTTTCGGAACGGGTCGGTCCACGAACTCAATAGCAAATCTAGCAAAGTTAAAACGAGTTCTTATGAGATTGCAAATGAGCCATATATGAGTTCAAACTACGAAACAACTGACAAAACTATGACTTTTGACTTAACAACAAACTCTAGCGCTGAAACGATCACCTCAGATGTCAAGAAAACCAAGATGAGCAGCACTTCGAAGACGAAGGTAACACAAACAACAACACGCCAGTCGCCATATTGGATAAAGCGAAAGAGACTCAACGAAGCACCTGGAATAGTAGATGTCCAAGCTTAACTCTTACGTTAAATATCCTGATTCTTTTGTTTGTTTTTATTGTGTTTAATGCTTGTAAAGTACGATTAGATATTGTGTATATAAGTTTAATGACTATTATTGTACAAACAATCGTGAATGTTGGTTTGTACTGTGTATGGAAGATAGAAGATATGCTCAATACCCTTGAAGAGTGTGATGTACTGGAGAAAGTTATCAATCTAACCAATGTACGTGAGCATAATGATGTTATGGTGTCAATAAAAGTACAAGAATTCAGATCTCGTTATGCGAAATATTTATATTATAATTGTACTCGTGTTGTATGCAAATGTCATGGCTATAAACGTGACCGTGAACCAAGCAGAGTACCAGTGAACATGTTGAAACGTCTCTCCAAGAAAAGCAGAAAACTACAAAGCTATATATGGAGCCGTGTACGTAAAAACACACCAAAGTCATCGAAAGTTCATCCTTTTATTAAAACAACACGAAAGAAAAGGCACAAACTAGTGGTCAGGTTTGTACAAAAAATGAGAAGGAAGCCAATTTCTCGTGCACGGAAAGTGGACTCTTTGATGAGATATATTCACAATGCAAGTACAGATAAACATGGAAAGAAATATCTCAATAAATACTTGAAGTTGTTTTCATGTAATCAGTTCCCATATAGTGAGTACAAAAATCTAGCTCATAGAGGTAATTGTTCTAAGCACAAGCTTTGCACAGATATAGAGAAAAACCCTGGCCCTGCACATTATGTTGATCCTAGTAAAACAATAAGTGCACCATATAGTCAAGGAAATGTTGCAGTATTTGGACAAAATGCAGGACAACAATGCGTTGCAATGAGTTTATGACAAAAATTATGTTCTTTAATATACCATGATATGAAAGGAATAAGCTGCCATGGTGACTTGACAGAAATAATGAGTATTGGAAATCAACTTTATTCCAGTTTGTCACATTTAGCAAAACAGTCTTTTTTGATGCTAACAGAACTGCCAACAATGCTTACTGTTTTAGAGGAAAATTACAAGCTTGAATACAGTGAAAGCTACAGTGGTAATGTACATGGTGAATCTACCATTGATGGATTTCAATACTGTACGAGTCTAGACAGAGCTTTTCAATCATTGATATCAGAACACTATACTTCATTTATTTTAACAGTTGGTTGTATTGCTGTCAGTATTATTTACTGTGCTGATAATGGCAATTTTAAGGTGTTTGACTCTCATGCTAGAGATATTTATGGTCAAAGCCATTCTCAAGGGACATGTGTGCTATTAGATGTACCATCAACACATAGCTTGGTGCAATACTTTCAGACTTTATGTGGAGTTACTGATATGTATGAACTTAAAGGTGTACATATTAACAAATTTGAATTGTATTTACAAACGAGCTATAATAGCGAAGAAAGTAACACAATAAATATCAATCAATATGAGAGTCTCGGTAAGCAATGTGGTGCCATAGCACTTTATTCAATATGTTACTCTATCATTTCACGATGTAGTTACTGGAATTCAAGTATTCTTGAGGCAATTGTTAAAAATGGTAGTCGACTTTCCAATACGATGGACATCAACAGTCATTTATCACCTGCCAATGTACCTACCAGTGTTTCTATTTGTGGTGCTAAGATAAAGCTAGATATTAATGGTATAGGTCAAGGCAAATTATTACTTGGGCGTCCTGTGGAATGCCCAAGTCTAAGATTACAGACGGTTATTCTTTTTTTTCTACGCCAAATGTGCAAGTGGTCACCATAGCGCATGCGCATGCTAATCTTCTCTGTATCGTTCCAATTTTTGAGTATACAGAAGTTGTGGTCAGCAGCTTATCAACGAAATTCAAGATGGCAGACGTACGTAACGATAAATCAAATCGCCAGCAGCATTCAAAAAGGATTTTGCCGTGCTCCCTTGCTCGAGCCAGTCGAGTCGTTCATTAATACTGCTTAGTAAATATGCAAATATCCTAGAGAATACTTTTTGGCCTTGCAATTCTGTCTGAAAGTGTATTTCTAACAGATGTCTGTGGCTTAGTAAGAACTCGATCGTAATTTTATTGAGTTTGTGAAATCGTTTCTTGCAAGGTAATCGAAATGTGCTTCGCCAGCTTGTCAGCTAGGAGTGTGAGTGTTGAAGCTAATGAGCTTGTGTCACCTGTCACGTGACTTTTTAAATTTTCACTGAAGACAAACGAAAATACCATAACTGGAAAGAGCATACTAAAGTTAGTAAAAGTGGAAAGTTTGAAGGGAAGTAAGTAAATAGGGCAAGAGTTACAGGCATTCAAACTTTGCCTTTTTTGTATGGAAATGTATGTTCGTTGGAAGGCAACGCTTGCCCTCCAAGCGAAAAACCCATACAAATCCTTGCATATCAAACTTATGTTATACAAAAGGTCATTGTTTCACATATGCAGATGAGGCGAGTCTTGTTTAGGCGAAAAACAGCATGATTTTGATACATTTTTGCTTTTTACTGCATTGTTAAAATACAAATCAAAAACCTACCAACGGAATATAAAAGACGAATATGTAAGGAATGAATAAGCTGGCAATTCAAGCACAAATAAATAGGTTTGAAGGTGGCATTTTCCGTTTCTTCAAAGTCAATCGAACTGAAATCTCTGAAGAGATATAGGGGAGCGTGACATACGCTGCACACAAAATCCCTCTGAATTCTTTGGGAATTGTGTCAATCAAAAACCTACCGCCGGATTCTAATGCTCTGTAATTGTACGCGCATTTTGATATAAAATACATGTATATTAAACTTAATTAAGCGGTGGCAAAATGAAATCTAAAACTCTTTGTTTGGTAATTGTGAACATCATATTGGTGCTCTGTATCTCGGTCTGTATGTAGAAGCTACATAGGCCGGCGAATTCGCAAATAAATTATGGCTCGGAAAGGACGTTTTTTGAAGGCAATTTCCAATATTTACACGCACGAGATCAATAAGTTAGTTCGAATTTGTGATATATTTTCCCGTTGAGGAAACATATACAGCTTTTCCATCCTCTCTTATATTTTAGCTACCTCATTTACACATTGTCAAAGGAAAAATACGAATTCAGAAATGATAAACCAGTCACGTACGAATCTGCTTTATTTAGCGGTCATAGTGAACAAATTGCTGGATCAATCGGGCCTCACGTGCATTAGTAAACAAAGCATTAACAAAAAACGTTGTCCGCGTGATACTGGATCCCAACAGGAGCAAATGTTCAACGATGCAGGACATAAGTTTGATATGCAAAGCGGGAAACTTTGAAAGCCTTTAACTTTTGTCTTATTTGCTTGATTCTTTTAAAATGTTCAACTTTTACTAACTTTAGTATGCTCTTTCTAGTTATGGTATTTTCGTCTGCCTTCGGTGAAAATTTAAAAAGTCACGTGACAGGTGACACAAGTTCATTACGTATGTATGCTCTACTGAGTCACGCAACGAGTGACTTAAATTCTGCAAGTAATACAAGTAGGCTAAAACTACTTCTGTATGATGATACAAGCTATTAGGTTTCACATTTAAACAGCTTTATATTAAGATGCCCAAGTTCACGCTAGTTGAGCGTCTTGTTTAGCATTAAAATAGCAAAGAAAGCAAACAAAATACTCACGTTCTCAGACAACGTGCCAAACCGTCTTCTCACGTCGGGACCGAACGGCGAACGTCAAAATATTTCCCGCTAGTCATGCGCAGTTCATTATTTGGATTTTCCCTGAGCGTCTGGCGTCCCCGTCGCCGTCCGCGTTCTCGATGCTTAAAGTCCCTAGTGTTGCATGTGCACGTGTTGGAGAATGACACACTGGCTCAAACGACGATTGTCGCGTCATCCGGCTAAAATATTTGACAATTTATATTTGGCGTCAGCTTTGTTTACAATCACAATTATGATGTTTGCAATAATATTTTGAGTCTCTTGTATCTAATTTCAGTGTGCATCTCGTCGTATATACATACATATATAAAGATTTCGAAATGCATCATAAATAGAACATCGATCTAATATATCAGTTTTATATTTACAGTATTTTAGATTTAAAAATTGCAGGATTTGTTTTGGGCTTCACTAAGGAGGATCACTTGGAAAAGGGTGGGTGTATCACTCTAAGGTTGCCACGATTCGGCCACTAGATCAATTTTCTGGCAATTTAATTAAACTTGCTGGAAACTGCCCTCAAAAGGCAGGAAATGCTATTTCAGAGACCCTATTCATCTGAAATATTTTCGGGGGGCATGCCCCCACACCACCCTAGGACCTTGCGACTTCACAGGTAGCCCAAGCTGTGTATCAGTACATTCAGTTATAAGAGAATGTATGTGGATAATGTCAATAAATTCAATAAGATAATAAGGTTAAAATGAAATCCTCTATAAAGTCGATACAGACGACTTTATAGAGGATTTCATTTTAACTTTATTTTGAATTGAATTTATTGACATTATCCACATACATTCTCTTATAATATTAAATGTACTGATACACAGCTTGGGCTACCTGTGGCGACTTCACCAATCTTTATTTGTAGTACTGTCTACCTAAGGTATTATATCGCCGCATGTCATATTGTGCCCCCTAATACCTCATCCCTTGCTACGGGCCTATTATGAGCCTGCTACAATTATTGTGTAAAGACTGTCTTGCCTTGAATGATTGCCTTAATGATTTTAAATCATTTTCGCAAGTAGTTTGGTATTTAATAATGTTCTTTCAAAAATCCTCCGAAAAGCGATACATAATGACGCATGGGGTGGGAAGTGGGGGGTGGGTACTCAGGGTTATCAATGACGGGGAGGTGCGAAACCTAAAAAAAGTCCATTACGCAAAAACAAGACCCAACAAAAAGTCCAACGGCCCAGAACGTAACCCCCAAAAAGTCCATTTTTTCATAAAAAAGTTAAAGTAAAAACACCAAGAGAATGCGAGATAGTTTATGCGTAGACCTCTATTTACATGTATTCATCGTGCATCTGTCACAAAACTTTAGGCAATATAGCCTGTGTCATGTCATGTCATTTCCGAAATCGTTTTACATAAAATCGAGAACGGTAGGGTATCATTGTTATCAACGCCAAAAAAAGTCCTTGCTAAAATCTTTATATCAAAAAAAGAAAATTGCTAACCCCCAAAAAGTCACAATCCGCGAATTTCAAATCCCAAAAAGGTCTTCGTACCTCCCCGTCACTGATACCCCTGAGTACCTCCCTGGGCATAATCAATGACAGGTCCCTTATCTGTGCAGGTAATGATATTTTAGGCCATGCCAAGCCCAAGGGGAGGAGGGTCAGGAAATTTCATTCCCACACATATCATTTTCAACGCTCAATTTAAAATCTCCACCCCCCTTCCCCCTATCCCCCTGCTAAGTCCCTTAGGTGCATGTTAGCATTATTTTCTGAAATAGCTATAATATAGTCACCTATAATGTCAGTTTCGATTTTACTGGCACTTGCCGTTTATACCAGCTGGTATTGTCGACTGCTGGAAATTCAGTTTTAAATTGTGCAAGTATAAATATAGCTATAACTACTTTGAAATATAGTGATAGACTGCGGTAAATTACTGAAGATTGAAAAGGTAAACTGCATCACATGGGTAAAGGTTTGAGTGTAAAGGTTGATATTGGTAGGTTGTTTTATGTTCAATGTCTTCAAGATACAGTTTCAAAAAAAAAACAATTTTTGGAAAAAAAAAGATAGATGTTGGTTTTTATGGAAAAAATAGATATATGAACAGACCTGCAATTTTTTTGTATTTTAGGCATTTTATTTATGATCCTGGAAATACTGTGGATGTTAATTAAAAATTTCAAACACCAAGCATACTCGGGGAATCGGAAATGAAAAGAAAACTTCGGATGTTGAGGAGAAATGGGTTTCTCGTTTCCTTTATTCCCGGCTTCATTTTAACCTTCCCCTTTCTCCTCTCCCCAAACGAACCGTCTGCCACGCCAATCTACACCGGCCAAATGGATGTAACGAACTCCCAAGGAAAGCACATAAATCGAAGCATATGTACGTATAACCTTATTTAAACACGAAAGACATCGTTGAGCTCACAGGGATGCTCGTTCCAAAGAAGTACATTGATATATGCCCAGTAACTAGATTTTCCACGAGTATAAGCTGAGTTTCAAAAGTTCGTTGTTGGACGTTGTATTTGCCGTCGATCGTAGTAAATGCGACTTTTACGGCTTCGACCGGGCCGGGCCACTCTGACTTCGCTAGCGCTTATTTTGAGAACGAAGAATAATAATATAACAGTGTAGTTTGTGATACGCATTTCGTTACATTAAAACTCTGACTTAGTTTCGTTGAGAACGAAGAATAATAATATAACAGCGTAGTTTGTGATACGCATTTCGTTACATTAAAACTCTGACTTAGTTTCGTTGAGAACGAAAGAATAATAATATAACAGCGTAGTTTGTGATACGCATTTCGCTACATTAAAACTCTGACTTAGTTTCGTTTGAGAACGAAGAATAATAATATAACAGCGTAGTTTGTGATACGCATTTCGCTACATTAAAACTCTGACTTAGTTTCATTTGAGAGCGAAGAATAATAATATAACAGCGTAGTTTGTGATACGCATTTCCAGTCGTTACATTAAAACTCTGACTTAGTTCCGTTTGAGAACGAAGAATAATAATATAACAGCGTAGTTTGTGATACGCATTCGTTTTACAATAAAACTCTAACTTCATTAATATTAAGCAGACGAGTCAACTCGTCTAATGAATTCACGAGTTGACTCGAGTTGAGTCAAGTCGACTCGCTTCGTGGACTTCACACCATATGAAATCCAACTAATTTGCATCTTCATTAATATTAAGCAGACGAGTCAACTCGTCTAATTTATTCACGAGTTGACTCGAGTTGAGTTAAGTCGTGAATTCATTAGACGAGTTGACTCGAGTTGAGTCAAGTCGTGAATTCATTAGACGAGTTGACTCACTTCGTTCGTATCGGACATGTATGCTAAATAGCGCTACGCGGCGGTTCTAAAATTAGGTCGCGTAATAGATGTATGACTCACACAAGGATCACACAACTCTGATTTTTGAGTTTTCAAACGTGGAATAAAATAAACATCCATCGTGAGTTACTGAAAACTGAAGTCGACTGGCTCGATTGTTTGCATGACTTCTGAACACAGTATAGCTTTCTGTCAATAGATGTTAGTTACATCGCTGGTCGTGAGTTTAATAAACTAGAATCCTGACCTTTTTAAAATAGCTTGAAGATCTACAGCAGCTTTCAAAACTAAGATTCAAATCTACTTGAGTCCTGTGTGTCGTTTGTTTTCGCAATTCCCTTATCTGCTGAGTAATCTTGAAACTCGATACGATTAAATACGTCGCATACTTTCTTCATTCTTCAACCAAACAAAACTACTAAAACCGAAGAAAGCCCATTTTATAACTCGGGCTTCCTTCGGAAGGGCCCGAGTAATAATAGTGGAATACAACTGATGCTTATGCAGTAGGGGAGTGTATGTGAACCGATGTTCAAAGAATACATTAAAAAACGCGGGAAATAGTGTCGTCACGTCACGGAGAGCGTAGCGTAGCGTGACGACATGACACTAAACACGTACGGCGTAGTCGAATAAAATTAAAGTCTCCCCGAATGAAAAGTCTATCCAAATGAAAAGTCTATCCGAATGAAAAGTCTATCCGAATGAAAAGTCTATCCGAATGAAAAAGTCTACATCCGAATGAAAAGTCTATCCAAACGGAAAAGTCTATCCAAATGAAAAGTCTCCCCGAATGAAAAGTCTATCCAAATGAAAAGTCTATCCAAATGAAAAGTCTCCCCGAATGAAAAGTCTATCCGAATGAAAAGTCTATCCAAATGAAAAAGTCTATCCGAATGAAAAGTCTATCCAAACGGAAAAGTATATCCAAATGAAAAGTCTCCCCGAATGAAAAGTCTATCCAAATGAAAAGTCTATCCAAGTGAAACTGGGGTCTCCCAGAATGAAAAGTCCATATCTGAACGGAAAGTATAGCCACAAATTCGCGTTTTACCCAGATAAAAAAAATACAACTCAACAATGTCTGTCGAAAAATGGACTTTGTGTATACTCCTGACATCATTACCAGAAATTCGAGCCATGCGCGCTGAGTGCCCTTTAAAAATGGCTGCCGTACTTGGATAAGAATGTATGGGATTAAACACAATTCATGAAATATCTTTGTTTTGGATGTCAAAAGTCATGGTCCGTCGCTTCGTACTGAGAGAGACTTCATTTACAAACAAAACAATGTAATTCGTTTGGTGGTTTTCAAAAGATAAGTTCAGACAAATTGAGAAATATAAATCGTGCCAAATCGCCCTTCAATTGCCATACAATGTATATAGAATGTGTCATATTTCGAAAATATGGCTTACCTAAAATCGTGTTTTCATGTTCTCATCTCACACAAAGTCATGTTCCGTCGCTTCCTATAGCTTCGTGATGAATTAACCTCTCCAAAACACCCAAAATAATTCAATAAATCATTGTCTTAGTTCAGACAAAACTGCAGTTTTGAAGCCCCAAATCATCGATAATCCAATCTGGTTGTACAGGACGGTGGTGGAAACCATGTATGAACTCGAAAAGTAGAATTGTGTTGTCCATTTCTCCTCTCTCCTTGGCATTCTGGTAGCCATTTTAAAGCCTATGTAACCAGGTCTTTTGCAGCCACCACAGGTAAACCAATTCTCACGTGATCGCACTGTTTTTCCCGGGTTTTTCAAATAATAAATTCCGTCATTTCAGATGCTGTAAAATCACTTTTATTAGGACTATGTCCGACTTACTAAATGATCTAGAAAAGCGAAAGATTGAAGCCAACATTCAAATAACTAGCCCTCCAGAACATTACCTCAATCGTCAGAATGTTGAGGTAAATCAAATAGCACTGTCGATACGAATATATTATTCAACTTTCAAATCATGGCATGAGAAGGTTGGACATGTGGCTAGCACTGACTATATCAGTATGCTGAATAGTTTAATACCTGGCCAGTGTTTACAAATCAGCTTCATTCTTGGAAACCGCATCCGCAAAAACCTAGCTAAGAAGGCAGGCTCTGTAAAAGCCCTTTACACAAAGGCCAAAAATGGAAGGCAAAGAAAAAAGCTGAATGAAAGATTTTACACCCTAAGTATCCTAAAACATGAGCTTATCTCATTGGAGGGCGTTGAGGAAGAGCTCATTAGCACAAGAGAAGAGATAGAGGAGTGGAAGAAAAAAGTTGGTGATCTAGAACAGAAGAAGAGAGACTTGGTGGAGGAGATGAATAAAGCTCTGAAACAAAAGGATGAAGAAATTGACAAGTTAAAAAAGGAAAACCAAGAATTAATAAAATACATTGATATCCTAGAAAACACTATTCAAATTGTTGGGTGCAATGGAAAGAAAATGAGTGAGCTTTCTTCCAGACAGAAGTCTAGAAAAATTTATGAACTGAAAAACAAAGCTCAATTAGCACTGTGGTTTCTAAAGTCTTATGGACTTGAGCTATCAAGTCTGAAAGCTGAGGATAAAAAAGCTAAACAAAGCTACACACTTGAATTTGAACATTCAGAAAATCCATTAAACACAGATGGGGATGATGAGAAATTGGAGCAAGTGCTGTTCCTACTGGACAAGTTTTGTTCTAGTGATGAACTTTACCATGAACTGACAATGGTGTGTGGTGACTTACCTAAGTCATACTTAATCAAACAAAAAAGGTCAGAACTAAACAAGATCTGTACAATTGAACATGTCCCTGGCCAGTATCCTGGTGCCCAAATTTCCTTCTCTGAAACTTTAGAAACACACATCAGAGATTTTCTAAATGATAATCCAACTTATGATTTAAACACACCTATAAAGGTCAAAATAAGTGGAGATGGGGCAAAAATGTCCAGAAGCACAAATTTTATGATTTTGTCATTTTGTCTTCTTCAACATGGTGTAAAAGTTATGTCTTCTAAATCCAATATAACCATTGGTATTGTAAATGGGCCTGAAAAATATCACACTATGGAAAATTCTTTTTCCAAAATCTTAAAAGAAATTAACACTATCATCGAAGCTGGTGTTATCAATGTTGATGGAAAAGAAGTGAAAGTAGAAATGTTTTTAGGAGGTGATTATAAATTTTTGCTTATGGTTATGGGTAGTGGTGCCACCTCTACCTACTCCTGCCTCTGGTGCCTAGTTCACAAGCTCCAGAGATGGGATACTTCACTACCTCTTGAACACTACAACTCTGTTGAACTCAAAAGGACTCTGACACAAATCAAATCCATGGTGCGTTTAAAGAAATTGTCCTGTATACATCAACCTCTATTTAATATTGAACTGCACCATGTTGTTTTAGACGAACTGCATTTAATGATGCGAGTAACTGACCGATTAACAGAAAATTTGATTGTTGAAGCAATGGCTAGGGACAATGATGATGATGATGATGATGATGATGATGATATACATGTATCAAAAGGCAAAAGGTCGGGCCAAACAGGCATATACACCCAGAGACTTGTTGAAACAATCAAGAGTCTGGGAATTCCATTCTCACTATGGGAAAAAAGCAATGCTGATGGAAAGGGAAGCGGATCATTTGAGTGGACCAGTCTCGTTGGATCTGATAAAAAAAAATTAATGGCACTTCTTCCATCCCAATTAGCAAAGAAAGACATTCTATACCCTAATACAAAAGACACTGTCATCAAGATATGGACAGACTTCCACTCACTGTACAAAATTATCAGTGATTACAACACCACGGCTGGCCAGTACCTTGATGTTGCAATTAAGGGAAAACAATTCATTGAACTATTTTGCTCTCTTGGTAACAAAAGAATAAAATATGACCAAGCCCGAGTTACCCCCTACATGCATACCATACCCTACCATGTGCCATTCATTATCAAGCAACATTCAACTTTAAAGCAGTTTACAGGCCAAGGAGTAGAGAAAAATAACGATGACGCAAAGAGAATATTTTTCCAGGCATCTAATAAATGGGACGCTGCAAGAGATGTGCTGCTCTTAGAATCAAGGCAATTCACACTGAAAAACTGTGAGAGAGCAAAGAGAAAATATGACAAACAAAATACTGAGTACTGGGAGGAAGGCATTGTGGATATCAGGAAAAAAAGGCACAGATCTCAGGTTACAGGCCCCACTCAAGAGCAAAGTACCCCGTGCCCTGAAACTGTTGAAGCTAATCTAAACAAATACACTGTTAATCAACTGAGAGAGATGGTCAAAACACAGAAACCACATGTAAAGGGACTAGCCAAATTGAAGAAATGTGAACTCATTGAGATTCTCAAAAAATAAAAATAACCATGTACAGTTTACTTATTCATTACTTTTGTGGAAAGTGGAAAGCTTACTTGTAAGTGAATTAATTATTCAATATGTCTTATACTGATGAAAGCACAGGATGGTGCTGAAACATGTCTGTAAAATTTAAAAGTGTTGTGTATTTTCTCAAAATATATTTATCAATTAGTCAACGAGCGTCCATGCATGCACCCATTGCGTTGTAAATGCACGAGAGAAAATATGAAGAACTCTTTAGTTAACAATACATTTTTGTGAGAAGTCAACCCTCAGTTGAAAGTAAACTGGCTTAAATTCAAGCGACTGGGACCAATCTTAGAACAACATTATTTAAAGGAAAACCAAAATATAACAACAATTATATAAATCTATAATTTTAATAGGTAAACAACAAAGTCATTCATTCAAACCTTCAAAATTTACAACCTTCAAAATTTACAACCTTCAACATTTACAGCGACAACAGTAATTTACTGTTGTCTCTTTCGTAATTCAAGTAACAGTCATTGTTTACTAAATGTGTTTGCATTTCCTTAGATATTATGTCTATCACATGCTCTTCTATTTACAACTAGTATTACCTTCTCTATGGGAGAGGTTGGCGCCTGCTTAAGTTCACCATTTGACAATATAAAATGTTTCTTTGACATTCCAAGAACAGTCCTTAATTTAATTGGAAATTTTACAGCAACCCCTTGACCAAGCTGGTTTAAATAGTAATGCCAGTATGTAGGGAGACAAAATCGATCAAAGTCATTTTTTTCAAAGAGCATTGATTTCATATCTCGAGATAATTTTCCTTTCCCCCTAAATATATATCTTATTATGTCATGGTCAACTCTGATTTCTGCTGAATGTATTGCTTTCACAGCTTTTGATCTTAGAATGCCTATAACAGCCTCAATAAATATAGAAGATGCTTGTTGTAATCTGTTAGGGTTGATATTTGGAGGATTACTGAAACCCCTACAAGTTTAAAAAGGGAGAAACAATTAGAAACTCTTAATTTTAGCGATATATCATGCTAACAGAACTGATACAACAACTAAGCTACAACTGACCTGATGAGTTCTTCATTCAAGTGAATGGAAGGCTCCCATGAACAGGTCCAAAGTGGCCATTCCAACCACTTGACAAGATACTCGTCTTCCTGCATGGTTTAAAATAGACAAGCATGTGTATTAGCTTCTGAAGTAATAGGCTTAGGGGCTTGTGGAGTGATCTAAATAACACTGATAATTTTTCTAGGCCATTCACAAAAAGTAAGACTTAATACTGTGGAGTTTATTAAAAATTACAATATCGCAAAGTGACTGGTGAAGCGAATTTTAAGTTATTTTACCTACCTTAGTAGCAGATTTTCTCTTGCTGATCAGTCTCTCGACTTCGTATATTTTCGAGCCAGGTCTGTACCTTCTTTTAGTTTTAAAAGAAGGCAGTAAATCCGCTGATGACAGCTTATTTAAATCTTTGTAGTCGACTCTTTTGGTTCGCTTGAGAGCCGCCATGTTTGTTTATTTTGTAAAATGACATCATTGAGCATGCGCCGTGACCACATAGAGAAACCGCTGTTCTCAAAGATCGCATCATCGAAATGACTCAAATTTCTGGTAATGGTGGCATATTGACCCATCTAAGATTAGTAAAATATAGTAATCTCTAGTAACTACATTATACGGTGTACCACGTATAATTTTCATTTTATGCTATTCAAATTGCCGTTATACACAAAGAAACTAAGAAACACAATAAAACGAACCTTTCTCGATATCTCATGTCATTATTGCAGCCTGCCGAATATAGTCCACGATGCATTGCGTTCAGCTACTTCCGGTCTATTCGTGAAAAGGCCTATGGATGCGTAGGAGGCTAGCTAAACTTTTCCAAAGAAAGGGGAGCCAATGAGTGCTTCAACCATATTCTGCTTGAATACTTCATCTTGAAGTTTTAAAGGCAATGTTAGTGTGAGAGCACATGTGGATACAAATGGGAAAGGAGAACTATCACTAAAATGAACTGTAGGTTCAATATCAAACCCCCCCGGGGGTATGTTGCTGCTTCCAGATAAGAACTGCAGAAAGTCCTCCAATTTGATTTTTGAATCTGAAAAACAAAACATTACGTACTCAAATAAATATGCTTACTAATGGTAATCAATATGTATTTTAGGCCTGTTTTATACATCAAACTTATGCATTGAATCTAATATGATCATACTGCTAAATTACATGAATTGTTTACATTCAGTACATGATAAGTTTGAAGTATTAAACAGGCTAATTCTACTCCATATAATGTACCCTGATTTGTGCAGTCCATAAAAAAAACACATAAGACTCATGGTGGCAGCTTCCTCCTGTTGTCGTAGATTGCTCCCCGGCCCAACAAGCCATCATAATCAAAGGAAAATAAGTTGTATACTTCATCTGGTGTGAGTGGTCTTGCCTCGCAGCACATCACGCCTTTCAGTTGTTCTATAAAAATATATTTACAAATTGTTCCATTTCACATGTTCCATAGGCAATGTGGTTAACTGCATATTTCATGTAGTGTCCCAAATTAGTAATAATGTCACTTGTGGCATGCTACATGTAGAAGATAGACACATGAATAAAGTTATTGACTGAAACCGAAACCCTAACAGAAACCCTAACACTATCATTATGCAGTAACCTGGATATTGTTTGATTAGTTGAACAAGCTGCATTGAATCCAATCCTCTGATGAACTCATCCAAGTTTGCTCTGTTTTTCACAAGGCAGTAGTGGTATGACGCCATTTCAACAAACTCTTTCACATTTGTGGCAGTTATGTCTTTGTACCAACCAATTTCGTCAGTCATTGTACATGTACAAGGTGTCACTTTCAGCTTTGTTAGAAACTAAAACCTATATAGGTAGAAGTATAGATCAGCAGAGGAAGGGTAATATTGTGGTACACCATAACTCGTGTAAATACATTGAACTAGAACCCACTAATGAAATGAAATATATTTATCAAACTCATTAATAATTCATTAGGCCAACACAATAGAAATCATAACTGTGACTTGTATTTAGAAATCGTTTCCAAATACAGCCAGCATTTCTAGACTTCTAGAAATTACTAAGTTCTTCTATTATAATCGTTATCATTGAAGTGTGACCTTCAAAACAGCTTGTCAGGTTTGTAAATAGCTGGACGTCAATCAAACAACACGGGCGTGCCCAGACTTTAGCCAATCATAGCAAAGCTAATTTGATTGATGGCCGTCTAGACTGGAGTTTGTCTGAAAGCATTGTAGTTTTCAGGGTTGCACTTCAATAACAATGGTTGTAAAGTGGAGTTTGATAAGTCATTTCAAACACTTGGGAAGTGAGACAGGGTTGAAATCTGAGGAGACCTTGTGTTTGAAATTATTAATTATCACATGACTCAGAGCAGGCACTTTTAAAAGACCACACTAACCTCTTGAAGCACTTTTCTTACTGTTACAAGAGGTACATCTTCAATTTTTGGTTTGGCTTTTCCTACAATGTAATCTATAACCAAGGGACTGAATACAGAAGGAGCTGGGCCTCCTTGAAGTAATACAGCTGCTACCATCCTTCCTGCTTGGTATACTGTCCCATCAACAAGGTATGAGAGTGATGGTGATGGCAGTAAGAAGCCTGGCTCTCCATTAAATACTGGACTTCTGGTCAGTTCCTTGAGTAGCAGCTGAAAACACTCGCGACGTGGACCACCCCAGTCCCCAGCCATTTCACCAATGAATCTTACTTGAAGTGGCATATCTTGTGCAAAGTCAGCTCTTTTAAACCATCTCATACAATCAGGCAAAATGTGGTTCCTCCTCACTACAATATGTTGGAAACCATCCTCACAGTGGTCTTTCACAACATTCTTGGAGTGATCATTGATGGTGCTTCTTCCCTACAGGAGACAATAATCAGTTTTATTATTAAATAGCAACTTGACTTTCATACTGTAGTCATAATATTCAGTGTTACCCCAATAATTCAAAGATTTGAGGGAAGTGGAAAACAACTTGAGCTACAACAACAACAACTAAGTTATTTGCACTTTGTACATAGTATTACAAGATATTGGTAAGAATAGTGATTTACTGGGTTACCTGTGGTTTTGGTATGCATTAATTCCTGGGTAGCACATGGGCATTTTGTCTGCGCATGCGTGAAATGCCAACATAAACACAAAGACCCTCTGACACGCGCATATATCCCGCGCCATCCCGCGCTAATTTAAATACCAGGAATAACAAACAAGATGGCGAAATTCTACTTCAGATATTTATTTATTAACTTGTCTATATGAATATATGCAACTCTAAAATGATGGATTCTATTTTATCAATGCTGAAGGCATGCTGCAGTTGTCATAACCAGTATTTACGATACATTATGAGTTGCATATTGCAAGGTAACGGAGGTCCAGACATGACAAGCTAAACTGACAATGGCTGCCGTCTTCGCCGTATACATGCACTTTGAACATTCATAGCAGGAGCTATACATTTTTTGAAAGTCATTTATTGTGATGAATGGAATGACTATTGAATAATCTTCGCCTCCGTAACATTAAGCAGCTTGGGGGTCGGAAGAAATCGAAAGATAATTTGACTTGAATGCTTGGAGTCCACATTTCTGCTCGTCGCGAGTCCCGTAAATGGTAAGCAAAACTATTGCAATGCAAAACAGTGGAAACAAGTTTTAATTTTCTTAACAACTAATTTTTCTGCAAAGTCTGTTCTCTCATTTATACTTCCAAAGACTTAGAATAAGGAAATAGACGAAGATATGATAGAACCATGGTTTCGAGAAGTAACCCAAAACATCAATTCCGCCATTACACCGAGTATAGTGTGAAAAGAATCTATTGAATCTGACAGCTATGCATTTTTTGAAGCCCCATTCTCTATAAACTGAAATTATATAAAGGAATGAATGCTGTGGTAATTATCTCCAACTTGGGGGTCGGTAAAAATTTCAAGAAATATCTCGTTAAAGTTCGACCTAAATTGAACACTTCTACATATTCACCGGGCCATAGCTCGAAATCGCGTCCACCTGAAAGACCATTTCATTAAAATTCTAAAAGTTAACTTTCATCACAATTACCAAGCGTTAATCCAGTGCTGTAGAATGCTTGATTGTAGAAATAATCAACGCTGAACATCCAACTCCAAACACCACAGTCGCATTTCAATGTAAAATATCTCGCCATCGAAAGAAATAACAGCGGCCAAAGATATACCCAGGGGAAGAAGTGTTTGTCGTCTTTAAAAATGAGTACATTTTCATGACGTTTAAACTTTAGAAACGCGTAGATCTCCTACAAAATATCCTTAAAATGAGCAATCGAGCTGGAAAATGGTTCAGACGTCACTAGTCAATGCTGTGTTGGCGCATGCGCAGACAAAATACCCATATGCTTTCCTGGGTAACATTGTGCAATATCAGCATTTTACTGCACAGGAAAAAGGACCGAGACATGAAAGGTAATTTTAGAATGTGCTTCCACAAAAGAGCAGCATAAATTATATTACACCGGAGATAACCCACAGGTATCCCAGTAAAGAAATGGACACAGTACCAGTGTTAGTGGTATACCTTGAATCAGGTTCTGTTTTACTGGGTTCACTGATAGAAGATACACTTGGAGCTGGGTGGTGTTCAAAAATATCTACATCATCATACTCTGTCCACAAGCTGTATGAACATATAGACATGTATCAGATTGAATCACAATGGGTTAATGTTATGTTGTGCACACAATATATATATATTAATAATAATATTCATGACCTTGAATTTCAATTTTGTCATTTAAAATTTGATTTAGTGTTCAGTCCCATTACAGGAAATATAATTGATGTAGCACTACATGTAAGGCATATTTTTATATCCACCATGTACTGTGACAAGTAAAAAAATGAATATTTAATAAAAACAATATAAAAAATAATATAACCATCCCCCTCTTAGTTAAGCTTGCAGACCTAAATATCTATTCAGAGTGCTAATTCATTTGCTTATGGTTAATTAATGGAAATAATTATTATTGTAGCTAGTTTTATTTCAATGTTTACCTTGAACTGGAAGTTGAATCTTTAGCCTCTTATTGCTGGGATGAAAAAAGAAATCAAAATATAAAGAAGTTCATTTTTCAAGTAGATCTGAATTATAAAATCAGTTCAATTCATATTCAAGGTGTGTTAGTTAGGGGAAGGGTTTGGAGACCAGTGCACCCCACCACACCCTAAAATTAAACTGATGACAGTTTATGCCTTACAAAGAGTAAGCTTAAGACTGATAGAGTTGGCAAATTTACAACTGGGTCTGTTACTTAAGAAAACCGTCAATCAATGTCCGTTGCCGCGACTTGTGTGTTCAATTTAAGCTTTTATATTAGTACAGTAAGTACTTACATTTTTTTTAACGCTTGTACTTGCACAAGAAGTTGTACTTGTACACGTTGAAGGGTTTCCTAATAAACTCCTTTTAGTCGTGGCGATTTCCGCTGCCACACTGCCATTGTCAGAAGCAGTGCTATCAGTATCATCATCTTTGGCCAAATCGACGAGGTCTGTTTCGCACATAAAGTTATGCGTTAGACTGTCCATATTGTCTGTGTTACGACAAATATATAGACTTATTCGACCATAGGGCTTCCCAAGAACATCTTTATACTTCAAGTAATTCTTTGCTGGTTGGTGTAGACATGATTAGTTTGTTTGTTTCTTCAACCAAAACATTTTTATTTTAAAACCAAGCTTTCGGACACATGGTCCATCTTCAGGGTGTAAAATGGTAGTAATTCGTCAAAACTAACGGCTATTACGTTGTAAACAAATAGCGCGCGCAAACAAAAACAAAAACAAAAACAAAACAAAAAGACAATTTGCGCGAGCAAGGAAATTTGCAAGTTAAGAATGTGTGATAGATGACAGATTAAAATTTCTTAAATAGAGCAGTGTAATTTTGTGGCAAAATTCTGCCAGTGTCTCTGTTACTAATGGCATCTGTACTCTTAGCAATGTGGCATGCTTCTGACCATTTCCTTTGGTGCCATCTTGTTTCTACTTCAAGGATCTTGGTGTTATTCCAGGAGATGGAATGTCCTGTATTGTGTGCGTGTTCCGCGAGAGCTGACTTGTCGGTCTTGTTAAGTCTAACATAGGACTGATGTTCCTTCTGTCTTGTGGCCAAAGATCTACCGGTCTCTCCGATGTAAAACGTTTCACATTCTCCGCACGGGATGGAATAAATCACTCCGGTCTTCTTTTCTTTTGGTAGCGGGTCTTTAACAACGCTGAGACATATCTTGTCCAAGCCTAAAGACCCGCTACCAAAAGAAAAGAAGACCGGAGTGATTTATTCCATCCCGTGCGGAGAATGTGAAACGTTTTACATCGGAGAGACCGGTAGATCTTTGGCCACAAGACAGAAGGAACATCAGTCCTATGTTAGACTTAACAAGACCGACAAGTCAGCTCTCGCGGAACACGCACACAATACAGGACATTCCATCTCCTGGAATAACACCAAGATCCTTGAAGTAGAAACAAGATGGCACCAAAGGAAATGGTCAGAAGCATGCCACATTGCTAAGAGTACAGATGCCATTAGTAACAGAGACACTGGCAGAATTTTGCCACAAAATTACACTGCTCTATTTAAGAAATTTTAATCTGTCATCTATCACACATTCTTAACTTGCAAATTTCCTTGCTCGCGCAAATTGTCTTTTTGTTTTGTTTTTGTTTTTGTTTTTGTTTGCGCGCGCTATTTGTTTACAACGTAATAGCCGTTAGTTTTGACGAATTACTACCATTTTACACCCTGAAGATGGACCATGTGTCCGAAAGCTTGGTTTTAAAATAAAAATGTTTTGGTTGAAGAAACAAACAAACTAATCATCTTTATACTTGTTCAGCTCAAAGGGTTCCTCAGTGCCCGGAATATGTAGGACCTGGGTCTTGTCAGGGTACAGCAACTTGTAAGCCACAGGCTTATTCAAAATATCTTTATTGAAGAGGCTATGCTTGGCCACTGCTTTGGCTAACAGATCATCGCTGGCAATATTAGATATGGTTTTCAGTGGCAAGTTTGATCCACGGATAAACTTCAGCACATCGTCGTTGTCACTCATTTTCATGATCCCGATTTGAATCGTCACCTCTTTCTTCTTATCGCTTGATGGTCCCTTTAGCTTTTTACCGCTGCTGCTGAATCGAGAGCTTCTATCCTGCTCTTTTTTCCTTCTGTAATCCTGGAAGGACATCTTATTATGCGATCGTTTAGGTGGCCCAGTGCCAGTGGCAGCGTTTGTGTACGATGAAGTCGAAGATGACGAGTTGGAGGGAGAGGTTGGCAGCTCTTTCGAGCAGTTATGGCAGAACTTTGCCGTCTGTATGGTTTGGATGCCACACTGGGGGCAAGACATTCTTAGGACAAGGTTCACCAAAATCACAGAGAATGGAACTGAACTAGTGAACCATACAAATACTTCCAGTCATCCAAGCGATCCGGCCAAGCTAGATTTTCGCGCCAAAATTACATGTAGCTAACCCAGATCTCCTCTGCCAATATGCGCGCGCAGTACTTTGTGGTTTTTATTTGCAGCAACATTTTTTTATTTGCAGCAACATTTTTTTTATTTGCAGCAACAATTTTTTTATTTGCAGCAACAATTTTTTTATTTGCAGCAACAATTTTTTTATTTGCAGCAACATTGTTTTAGCCTCCTAAAGCAGACCCGTGTCCATGCTTCAGTTTTACTTCGCTGACCACTGGGTCTGCTCAGATGAGCCATACATTCCTTTCCAGTGGATTAGCCAATCAGAACGAACCTCTTAAATCTGTGGTGGTGCGGACTTTGACCTCTATGGACTTCCACGAACAAACATCACGTGAACTGACAGTTCGTACTGTGGTAGCTTGAAGAGTTTTCAAGCTAGCGATGTGATGTTTTCAAAATTCAACAGTTGAATATCCACCAGCAAAAGTCAATCGATCCGAGCGATTTATTTTGAACAAAAGGATTTGTTCGTCAACTTCCGACTGGTCATGGAAAGTCATTACTGATATATCAAGCATTGAAACTGATCTATGACAACGGTACACACGATTCTGGTCATTTATTCACTTTATCAAAGCAACTTCAACTTCAGACAAAGAGTTACCGTATTCAAAATATTCTTGTATGTTGATATCCAAAGTACGGGACAAGAGTGCCAGTAAATTAACTTTCGTTCGTCAGAATATTTCCGGGTTATCCTCTCCTTTGACTCACTTATGGCACAAATAAAGCACAAGTCCTCGTTGATGATTTTCTTTGTAGTGTTATCATTATCTGTGGTCATTTAACCGGGTTTAAACATCATTGATCAGATTATGAATATTTTAAAACAAGCTAGAGCTTTGCAACACGATATCTCTAAAAATAACTCAAAGTGTGGGAACTGTTTTGGCACTGATAATACGAGTGATTTCATTGGCTAGTTCAATGGGCGTATAACAATTGGAAAGGAATGTATGGTTCATCTGAGCAGACCCAGTGGTCAGGAGCTTTAGGAGGCTACATTGTTTTTATTTGCAGCAATAATTTTTTTATTTGCAGCAACAATTTTTTTATTTGCAGCAAAAACAATTTATTTGCAGCAATTCTTTTTTATTTGCAGCTACAATTTTTTTATTTGCAGCAAAAACAATTTATTTGCACACATTTTTTTTTTATTTGCAGCAACATTTTTTTTATTTGCAGCAATTTTTTTTTTTTGCAGCAACATTTTTTTTTGCAGCAAATCTTTTTTATTTGCAGCATTTTTTTATTTATTTGCAGCAATAATTTTTTTATTTGCAGCTACAATTTTTTTATTTGCAGCAACAATTTTTTTATTTGCAGCAACATTTTTTTTATTTGCAGCAACATTTTTTTTTGCAGCAATTCTTTTTTATTTGCAGCATTTTTTTATTTATTTGCAGCAACAATTTTTTTATTTGCAGCAAAAACAATTTATTTGCAGCAATTCTTTTTTATTTGCAGCTACAATTTTTTTATTTGCAGCAACAATTTTTTTATTTGCAGCAACATTTTTTTTATTTGCAGCAATTTTTTTTTATTTGCAGCAAGATTTTTTTTATTTGCAGCAATTCTTTTTTATTTGCAGCAACATTTGTTTTATTTGCAGCAATTCTTTTTTATTTGCAACAGTCATGTTTGTATGTAGCAACTCTTTTATTTGTAGCATGTCCCCTGTGGGCTTCCGTACGGCCCCAATGCAATGACCATTCTCGTACCCAGGGCCCACTCGTCATTGGGTTGGTCGTGGGCTCTAGGGAATCCTGAAATTTTAGCGAATTTCATTGGCTGTTGAGATCAACAATGACTGATCGTATCTCATCGGTCCATGAGAGCCGAGAGCCATCAGCCGACAGCCGTCAGCCGTCATTCATTAATTATTCATGATTCGATAATTATTGGTTATTTCATGGTTTTCTATAGAATACGGGCGGATATTTCACGAAAAAAATATATTATTTGAAAAATTAAAATTTACACCGTTTTCATTGTCTAATTCAAACTATGAAATACCGCTCTGTATTTCATAGAAAAAAAACTATGAAATACCGCTCTGTATTTCATAGAAATGGTGAGCTCTGATTGGCTGATATGTAATATGTATAGGATAACTACCGATACAACACGGCCGCACATGCAGTAAACATATCAAACTTATGTTATACAAAAGGTCATTCGTTTCACATATGCAGATGAGGCGAGTCTTGTTTAGGCGAAAAACAGCATGATTTTGATACATTTTTGCTTTTTACTGCATTGTTAAAATAAAAACCAAAAACCTACCATCAGAATATAAAAGACGAATATGTAAGGAATGAATAAGCTGGCAATTCAAGCACAAATAAAGAGGTTTGACCGTGGCATTTTCCGTTTCTTCAAAATTGATCGAACTGAAATCTCTGAAGAGATATGGGAGAGCGTTAGATACGCTACACACAAAAACCCTTTGAATTCTTTGGGAATTGTGTCAATCAAAAACCTACCGCCAGATTCAAATGCTCTGTAATGATACGCGCGTTTTGATATAAAATTCATGTATATTGGATATAATTAAGCGGCGGCAAAATGAAATCTAAAACTCTTTGTTTGGTAATCGTGAACATCATATATTGGTGCTCTTTATCCCGGTCTGTATGTAGAAGCTACATAGACAAATAAATTATGGCTCGGAAAGGACGTTTTTGAAGGCAATTTATAATATTTACACACAGGATCAATAGGTTTGAAGTTCGAATTTGTGATATATTTTCCCCTGTTGAAGGAACATATGCAGTTCTATAGCATCCTCTTTTATACTTCTAATTTACACATTGTCAAAGGCGGAAAAAGATCAATTGAGAAATGCTTTATTTAGCGGCCAAAGAACAAATTGCTCGATTAATCGGGCCTCAAACAAAGCACATTTGTAATTCAATAATTTCATCTTGCACAAGCGCATTCAAATACGTTGTCCGCGTGATACTGTGTCCCAACAGGAGCAAATATTCAATGATGCAGGACATAAGTTTGATATGATCACTTGATATTTGTAACTGATAACGGCTTTCAAGCTAAGGCTTCCATGTTATGTGTCAGTTTGTTTCAGTTCGCGAATATCGGCATGTTGACATCGAGCGTAGAGTCGCTACGTAGCCCTCGTGGCATTGATGGCTCTTCGTTTTTCGCTGTTGGGAGATCACTTCTAGTCTTTGACTACACACCGAACACTCTGACAAGTAAAAAGTGCAATATTGCTCCTCAAAAAATTCCATATACAGCTTAATCTTCGCAAGGGTACCGGAAGTATTGCGCAACTTTGCAGATTTCTGACATGCACCGATTAAAAAACGGTCTGCGTTTTTAAATTCGTGCCGGTAAAAAGGCCTGGGCACGAGCAATTATTCAGTAATCAGCATTGTTCGAGTCATTTTGGTAGATCAAGATTTTCATCTTCGATACTTCCCAAGATTCTACACAGATATGACATTATGAGTGTATATGGTGTTATTTTATGTTTGTTCTTTTCTTTGCATGTTTTAGGTAAGATATTTCTCGCCTTGTTTGTCAAGTACTTAGACGGCCTGAAGTGTGAAAGTTACACAAAAACTAGCTTAGCGTTTCTCTAACTGATCGTTTATATTTCAGATGCAGCGTTGATTTGGATGCGCTATGATGACTCAGTCACTGCCATTCAAGGTCAAACAGCTAGAATGGATTGGTCGGTAAAATTTACTGGCGTTTCATGGTCGTTTTTCGGGATTAATTGGACCGAAAACAATTCATCAGTTGGAAGAATACCAATAATTATGAAGGTTCGCCTAATTAATACAATCGACATATTACTCCCTGATAGAGTTGCAGACATTGTCGTGGAGTTTCAGGCAACGTTAAATATATTAAACGTGACTTTTATACTTGGAAATCTAAGCAGAGACACAGACGAGATGTATTACGAAATGATAATGATAGACATGGCTTTTGTAACGGAAAACAGATACACAAAGTTAAACATTGTTGGTGAGTACCTTTTGTAATTCTACAAATAGCAGGATTTACAGCAGATTTTTTTTATCTCCTTTCTCCTTCGTATCCATAACAATTCAGATTAGATAATTATAGTATAAAGGTGCATTTGTACACATAATGCATGGTTAATACCATATAACTATCAATAAATTGCAGTTTGTCTTCACCAATCAATACTATCTGATAATTTTTGATTTTAATATAGCGACTTCTGTCATGGCTTGCTGAGTTTAGCTGATTTTTGCATAATGTGTTGATAGTAATAAGATGATGTCATCGACAAACTATTCAACTAGTTTCGGATCAGAAGGTGATAGACAAAATCCGCTAACGCAATGTTTACATTCTTTAACCTAATTCAAAACCTTTGGGAATAAGAGCTTTTTGTTCCACACATTTCCATGTGTTCAACCAGCCAAGGCGCTAGAACATTGTTTATTACTTTCATACCGAAAGGGTTTAGGATTAGCACATTAGGTTATTGTTCTTCGATTGACTGGATCGTGGATCAGGAATCGTCTAGAAAATCATCGGAAATGTCTGCTTGCTTTCCAAAATAATTATTTCATTGCACAAAATATGCGCTATAGAAATCATATTATTATTATTATTATTATTACTCGTGCCCAGGGGCCGGTTGCATAAAATCTGTACTTAAGTGTTCACTTAAGTGAGGCACTTAATATTGTGATACGGGTTTCCTAAAGTGTGTTGCATGAAGCTGGGAGTAACTAACTGTCGTGGGTCGTGGGTCGTGGGTCGTGGGTACCAAGTCGTGGGTCGTGGGTAGCAAGTCGTGGGTCGTGGATACCGATTATTATTATTTTGATAAACAGCAAAGGACCATGAACGAAATATGCTCCTAGTATACACTTGATCTGTAAAAGATCAGGTCAGTCAAACTGACCTGATTATGCTTCTTTAAACCCGGCCATACCATGGCCAATCGATAAAAATCGATCATCGGAAAGTAATCGAATTCATCGATATTAATCGATAATAATAATTTGATTAGTATTGATTGATATCGGTAATCGATGATAATCGATACTCACACCCCAAGTGTCCTTGATTATATCGAATATTATCGATTATGATCGATTTCTGAAATTCACCACGGCGATTTATATGATACGTGATCAAGAATGCAGCGAACAATGTGAAACTAAACTATGATTGCTTTCTCCCCTCCCCTTCCCAATCCCCTTCCAGACCGCCAAGCAACGCAGGCTAGGTTCGACACCCACTGTGAAATATGTTCCGCTCGAAGTAAAAGTTTTAAGTTGTTAACGTTGAGCTATAATATTATGATATAAGCTTATGTACGAGAGGCACTTAAAAGTCTTCAATAACATGTTTCTAAGCATCGATGAAAATCGATGATAATCGATGGAAATCGATACTCACACATTTTTACGTGATCGATTTTCATCGATTTCCAATATTAATAGATTGATTAGTATCGATTATTATCGATTGCTATTGATTATTATCGATTATCGGAATTATCGATTGGTATGGCCGGGTTTAAATGACTGGATAATTTTTTTTAATAACTGAGAAAAGAACATATCAACTTAAACAAAGTGCGTTCTGTCTTGACATTCGAAATCGGACTATCCGCATAGTAATTGCGCTATATAATTAAAAGACTACTTTTGTTTTTACATTTACATAATAACTAGACCCTGTTAGCAGGGTTCACTCGTGCCCTGGTGATGGATTGCAGTACATGCTGAGGACCAGAGTTGAATTGGGATCCCTGTGGAAGTGTCAGTGTGGGGGCTTTCTCAGTATATCACCGTCCTGAATTCCTGAAAATTTGAATAACAATAGTTCATATTGTTGTATGCCTCGTTCTACAAAGAGTTCTTGATTTGAATAACAAAGGTTTTTCAGGATAGTGATATACTTACTGAGAAAGAGCCGAAATCAAGTTTGTATACGAGTTTGATTTTTGCTTGAAAGCTTCCCTTTTCTACCTGGAACCAGCACATGTCGCAGTTATCTTTCGTGATCAATGCGGTATGTTTTATATTTCGCTCTTAGAGTGAAAATATTTGAACATTTTAAAAGTAAAATCAAGAGACCATTATCTTGGTATATAAAAATGTATTCAACGAGTAAAGTTCAATGATTGATAGTTGTTGTCGGTCGATTTTTCATTTAGACTTCGAAATATAAAATACCATAAATATAAGCTTGTGGTTTCCTTTCTAGTAGAACACAGACGTCCAGCTATTCGTGTGCTTATCTTCTTGGACGATAAGGATTTTCACTGAATGTTCGTGTGTGTCAGTTGTATAATTGGGCTTCCTGTGGTTACAGGTAGCCCATACGTAGAAATCAGTGGATCGTGATTTCTTTGGATTTTCGTTCCATTGATCAGGAATGAGCTCTGATAAAGCCTTCAAAGGGTATGAGAGTGCACACAAATGTGCACTTTGCTAAAGACCTTCGCCGAAAGATTGTCGAAAAACAACTGAAACTTTCAACCGACAAACCGTGCCTTAAAGAGCGGCAAAGAACCGGCTAAAACAAGAGGGTTATCACTGAGTGTATGGCGAAGTTAATTATTTCGCCAAAGGCGACTTCAGTTGGCAAAGAAGACAAGATAACCGGCACTCCAAGATCAGCCGCTGAATAAAAATGCGATAAAATCTTCATCCAGGCCACAGAAAAAGAAGCTCCCCTGTACCTCACTTCGCTGTTTTAAAAGGAACTTTGTGTCAATGTCGAGAATTTTCGACAAAATCCTACTTCAGTTCGTGATTCATTTTGCTGCGTTTCAGACAACAAATCAGTGCTAATTAGCAAAACACACCGGCGGTTTGGAATATTCATTAGCTTGGTTCTCACTGCTAGTCCTGCACAAGTTTAATTAGGTTCTTCGTAAGAGATTATCCATGATACCAGATCGTTGAATTCCTTCTCAGAAAGAGCAGAAGATGTTTTGAACTGGCCTTTGAACTAGCTAGCTTTGTTTTGTAGAAATTCTCGCACTTGAAGTTTTGATATAAATAATAATACCTGGAGTTAGTTTTTTGTTGTTTTGTTTTTAATGTTTTCAATCATTGTTCTTCCTCGCTTGATGAAGTACTGAAGTCAGACGACGAAATTATTCTGCAATTTCACTATAGCTAGATTCAGATTCTTCACCAGAACTACACGGTACGCTTTCGGCTGCCATCAGTGTTGAATCTGACGTCAAATTCCTATTGTGTAAGACGCGACATGATTGGTTCATCGCGCAGAATTTATAATGAGTGTTCTATTTTTAGCTCAATTTGTGCAAATGATGTCGTACAGACCTATTATAGGAGAGGAAGGCTCCTAGTAATGGGCTTCTGACAAGTCCCATAATGCATTTCGGTCTTGGAATACACTATATTCAGTATCAACGTTTTTTGAAATTGCTGTATACTGATGCAGATAACTATGTACAATACCAAAACCCTGATGCAATACTGTGCAGCATTGTTACTGCCAGTCCTTATTATATAGATGCACAATTCAGTCTACAAACTCTGGAATAAGTGCATCTACCTCTGTACTAGTTTAACTATAATAGCATTGTTACTGCCATTCCTTATATAGATGAACCATTCAGTCTACAAACTCTAGAATAAATACATCTACCTATGTCAGTACTAGTTTGACTTTAATAGCATTGTTACTGCCAGTCCTTATATAGATGCACCATTCAGTCTACAAACTCTAGAGTAAATGCATCTACCTATGTACTAGTTTAACTCTAATAGCATTGTTACTGCCAGTCCTTATATAGATGTACCATTCAGTCTACAAACTCTGGAATAAATGCATCTACCTATGTACTAGTTTAACTCTAATAGCATTGTTACTGCCAGTCCTTATATAGATGCACCATTCAGTCTACAAACTCTAGAATAAATACATCTACCTATGTACTAGTTTAACTCTGTAATAGCATTGTTACTGCCAGTCGTTATATAGATGCACCATTCAGTCTACAAACTCTAGAATAAATACATCTACCTATGTCAGTACTAGTTTGACTCTAATAGCATTGTTACTGCCAGTCCTTATATAGATGCACCATTCAGTCTACAAACTCTAGAATAAATGCATCTACCTATGTACTAGTTTAACTCTAATAGCATTGTTACTGCCATTCCTTATATAGATGCACCATTCAGTCTACAAACTCTAGAATAAATACATCTACCTATGTACTAGTTTAACTCTAATAGCATTGTTACTGCCAGTCCTTATATAGATGTACCATTCAGTCTACAAACTCTAGAATAAATGCATCTACCTATGTACTAGTTTAACTCTAATAGCATTGTTACTGCCAGTCCTTATATAGATGCACCATTCAGTCTACAAACTCTAGAATAAATACATCTACCTATGTACTAGTTTAACTCTGTAATAGCATTGTTACTGCCAGTCGTTATATAGATGCACCATTCAGTCTACAAACTCTAGAATAAATACATCTACCTATGGCAGTACTAGTTTGACTCTAATAGCATTGTTACTGCCAGTCCTTATATAGATGCACCATTCAGTCTACAAACTCTAGAATATATGCATCTACCTATGTACTAGTTTAACTCTAATAGCATTGTTACTGCCAGTCCTTATATAGATGCACCATTCAGTCTACAAACTCTAGAATAAATACATCTACCTATGTCAGTACTAGTTTGACTCTAATAGCATTGTTACTGCCAGTCCTTATATAGATGCACCATTCAGTCTACAAACTCTAGAATAAATACATCTACCTATGTACTAGTTTAACTCTAATATCATTATTACTGCCATTATATTCCTTATATAGATGAACCATTCAGTCTACAAACTCTAGAATAAATGCATCTACCTATGTACTAGTTTAACTCTAATAGTATTGTTATTGACAGTCCTTATATAGATGCACCATTCAGTCTACTGTAGACTCTAGAATAAATACATCTACCTATGTCAGTACTAGTTTAACTCTAATAGCATTGTTACTGCCAGTCCTTATATAGATGCACCATTCAGTCTACTGTAGACTCTAGAATAAATGCATCTACCTATGTACTAGTTTAACTCTAATAGTATTCAGACATGATTTGTTTCTTCTACGTATTTATTTATTTTTCCGAGCTTTCGGGCTCTTGGCCCATCATCAGGGACGAAAGGAAAAAATAACGAATTTTTCACATGGCGTGGAAAACAAATAAAACAAAACAAAAACGTTGGCGTAGCGCGCGCTCACAATAGAATGCGCTCGAGCAAAATAACAATACATGGTGGAATAAATGAAAGATAGAACAAATAAATTACAAAAATAATGATAACTATCGGTGCAAAAGAGGGAAATACGTGTTAGGCAAGGTTCTGCCACAGTCTCTGTTAAACAGTGCCTGATTGTTTCTAGCTATAAACCAAGCCTCGGTCCATCTTCTCTTCACCCAGTTGTTTTCACTCGCCAGAACTCTTGTATCTTCCCATGCTATGTTGTGGTTGAGGGCATTTGCGTGCTGGGCCAGAGCGGAGGCATCAGTCTTTGCAAGCCTCACTCTCGCCTTGTGTTCTTTGCGTCTGGTGTCTAATGATCTTTTTGTCTCGCCCACATACACTGCTGTACAATCCTCGCATGGTATTTCGTACACCACTCCTGTTTTCTTCCCTAACGGTATCTCATCCTTCGGTTTTGACAACAGCTGCCTCAATGTAGTCAGAGGTTTGATTGATGTTTTCACATTCTAGCCCTCGAGTACTCACTTGATTCTTTCCGTGGTTCCCTCGACGTAGGGAAGTGTCGCAAAACCGCTGGGTTGCTGTATTTGACTGTCTTTGTCGTCAGGCCGTTTAAGTGGAAGCATGTGTTTCTTGAGAAATCGCTTAGGGTAACCATTGTCTTTATGAAGACAGGTAAACACGTGTTGTTGTTCTTCACGTTTGCTCTGCTCTTGAGTTGGAATGGAGCAAGCTCTGTTGTTGAGCGTGCGGATCACAGAAGCTTTGTGCATGGATGGGTGGTGACTCTCAAAGTGTAAGTATCTACCGGTATGGGTCTTTTTACGATAAACGCTGATGTCAATACTTCCGTCAGCGTTTACCACATTAAGGGTGTCCAGAAAAGGTAATCCTTCAGGGGAGTACCTCTCCACAGTAAACTTTATGTTGGGATCTTGTGAGTGGAGGTGTTGGTGAAATGTATCTATATCTCTCCTCTTGATAACACACACAATGTCGTCAACATATCTCTTGAATACCCGGGGAGGACTGGCATATGTTGCTATTGCTTTACTTTCAAGTTCCTCCATCACCAGGTTAGATATAACGACAGACACCGGGGAGCCCATTGCAGTGCCATGGATCTGTCTATAAAATTTACCTTTACACTGAAATTCTGTGGAGTTGAGACAAAATGTTAAGAGAGTACTGATATCTGTGGATGTCAATTGTGTACGTTCTCGGAGATGTTTGTCCAAGTTCAATCTAGCTCTGGCCACAGTTATAGCAATATCAGTTGGTATTGAAGTAAAGAGAGAAACGACGTCAAACGAGATCAGTTCTTCATCAGGTAGTAGCTTGATGGTCGTAGCAAGTTCTTTCCACTCCTTGGCATTCTTTATACTGGAAGGTGTGTTACCAACAAGTGGCGATAGCAAAATGGCAAGGTGTTTAGAGAGTTCGTAAGTAGGTGAACTAATAAAACTCACGATAGGCCTCAACGGGATCTCTTTTTTGTGGAGCTTAGGAATACCGTAGAATCGGGGTGTAACACCATCTGTTGTAATGATCCTTCGCAAAGCTGTATCTGGGAGTCGATCTTTAACAGAAGCTACAAGTTTCTTTAACTTGTTTTCACACTCTTTTGCTGGATCACAAGGTAAAGGTAAGTATGTGTTCCGATCGTTCAGCAAAGATTCCAGTTTGCTATCATATTGCATCATATTTGCTATCATATCGTATTGTTATTGACAGTCCTTATATAGATGCACCATTCAGTCTACTGTAGACTCTAGAGTAAATGCATCTACCTAGTATGTACTAGTTTAACTCTGTAATAGCATTGTTACTGCCATTCCTTATATAGATGCACAATTCAGTCTACAAACTCTAGAATAAATGCATCTACCTATGTACTAGTTTAACTCTAATAGCATTGTTACTGCCATTCCTTATATAGATGCACCATCCAGTCTACAAACTCTAGAATAAATGCATCTACCTATGTACTAGTTTAACTATAATAGCATTGTTACTGCCAGTCGTTATATAGATGCACCATTCAGTCTACTGTAGACTCTAGAATAAATAAATGCATCTACCTATGTACTAGTTTAACTATAATAGCATTGTTACTGCCAGTCGTTATATAGATGCACCATTCAGTCTACAAACTCTAGAGTAAATGCATCTACCTATGTACTAGTTTAACTATAATAGCATTGTTACTGCCAGTCGTTATATAGATGTACCATTCAGTCTACAAACTCTAGAATAAATGCATCTACCTATGTACTAGTTTAACTATAATAGCATTGTTACTGCCAGTCGTTATATAGATGCACCATTCAGTCTACAAACTCTAGAGTAAATGCATCTACCTATGTACTAGTTTAACTCTAATAGCATTGTTACTGCCAGTCCTTATATAGATGTACCATTCAGTCTACAAACTCTAGAATAAATGCATCTACCTATGTACTAGTTTAACTCTCTAATAGCATTGTTACTGCCAGTCCTTATATAGATGTACCATTCAGTCTACAAACTCTAGAATAAATACATCTACCTATGTCAGTACTAGTTTAACTCTAATAGCATTGTTATTGACAGTCCTTATATAGATGCACCATTCAGTCTACTGTAGACTCTAGAATAAATACATCTACCTATGTACTAGTTTAACTCTAATAGCATTGTTATTGACAGTCCTTATATAGATGTACCATTCAGTCTACTGTAGACTCTAGAATAAATACATCTACCTATGTACTAGTTTAACTATAATAGCATTGTTACTGCCAGTCGTTATATAGATGCACCATTCAGTCTACAAACTCTAGAGTAAATGCATCTACCTATGTACTAGTTTAACTCTAATAGCATTGTTACTGCCAGTCCTTATATAGATGTACCATTCAGTCTACAAACTCTAGAATAAATGCATCTACCTATGTACTAGTTTAACTCTCTAATAGCATTGTTACTGCCAGTCCTTATATAGATGTACCATTCAGTCTACAAACTCTAGAATAAATACATCTACCTATGTCAGTACTAGTTTAACTCTAATAGCATTGTTATGACAGTCCTTATATAGATGCACCATTCATTCTACTGTAGACTCTAGAATAAATACATCTACCTATGTACTAGTTTAACTCTAATAGCATTGTTATTGACAGTCCTTATATAGATGTACCATTCAGTCTACTGTAGACTCTAGAATAAATACATCTACCTATGTCAGTACTAGTTTAACTCTAATAGCATTGTTATTGACAGTCCTTATATAGATGCACCATTCAGTCTACTGTAGACTCTAGAATAAATGCATCTACCTATGTACTAGTTTAACTCTAATAGTATTGTTACTGCCAGTCGTTATATAGATGCACCATTCAGTCTACAAACTCTAGAATAAATGCATCTACCTATGTACTAGTTTAACTCTCTAATAGCATTGTTACTGCCAGTCGTTATATAGATGCACCATTCAGTCTACAAACTCTAGAATAAATGCATGTGGCTGCCATCGGAGATCCTACTCGGATGGAGTTTCGGGACGACTGCTTGTACAAATTCGGACTTTTATTAGCACGAGATCACTTTTCAACATTAATTCGAGACCTAAATACTCATACAAAATCAGATAAAAAGACAGTGCCACTTCCCACACACGCTCGCCGAACGTTCTAACTACGTTTCTACAATTATCAACCGCTGACCAGTTACCACAGGAAACCCAATCTTGGCACAGGGATCCCGCCTGTGGCAACATGGCTCCTCTAACTGTCACTCACAGTTACAATCACTCGTCTCTCTATGAAACTAACTAATAACAATATAAAGTTCAGTGTTCTGATAAATGTTCAATGTAAACAAAGTTCAATGTCTTGAAGTTGATACATGTACCAAGGCTCCTCGGGGGGGGGGGGGGGGGGGGGGGGGGGGGGGAATCCCCGGTAATATTCTCAGGCGTCTTTGCAGCTTTCGGTGGGAAGAAGAAGTACCAACTTTTGAACTGGTCTGTCTAGATAAGTTGGGGGACGTAAGCGCTTGCCTTTGTGGTTGAGGGCTCCATTTGCCATGAGGAGTTTGACTTTCCTCACATGACCATCTTCTGAGGGTAGTGTTTGTGCCACCCTGGCAAGAGGCCATTTGTTTCGAGCTAAATCACCGTCCTTGACAATTACAACATCTCCGACACTAAGATCTCTTTTTGGATTCACCCACTTGTGACGCTCTTGCAGTGTTTGTAAGAATTCTTTACGCCACCTGAGCCAGAATTCATTGGCTAAGAACTGCACTCTTCTCCATCTACGTCTGCAATACATATCTGCACGTTGAAATTCTCCGGGCGGGGGGAGCACTAGCTTGGGCTTCATCGTAAGGAGGTGGCTTGGGGTTAATGGTTCTGGTGCACCTGAGTCACTCAGGTTATCAATGGTGAGTGGTCTTGAATTTACAATGCATTCCACCTCTGTTATAAAGGTTCTGAGAGTCTCGTCATCGAGTTGACTTGAGTGGTTCTTTAGGAGAGGTTCCAGGGCTCTTCGTACTGTACCGATTTGTCTTTCCCACGCCCCCCATATGGCTGGAATGAGGAGTGTTCATAAGGAAAGGGATTCACTCACATCCTTGTTCCAAGAGATACTCGCTTACTCTGATCTCGTCCATTTCCGTCAGGGCTGCCTTCAGCTCGTTACGGGCACCGACAAAGTTTGTCCCTTGGTCGCATCTGATCTGTCTCACAGGGCCACGACGCGCAAGGAAGCGTCTCAATGCGTTTATGAATGAAGATGTGTCTAAGCTGTTTGCTGTCTCCAGGTGCACACCTCTTGACAACAGGCATGTGAACAACACTCCGTACCGTTTCAATTCACTTCTTCTCTCCTTGATGACGAAGGGACCAAAATAGTCAACAGCACTGTAGGAGAAAGGTGGTACTTGTTCCACTCTGTCCTTTGGGAGACTTGACATCTTCTGCTGTTCTAGGGGTCTACGCTGTCTTCGACAAGTCACGCACTGTGATATGACGTTGGACACTGCTGCTGATGCGCCGAGAATCCAGTAGCCACATGACGTAGTTCATTATGAGTGGTGCTTCGGCCCATATGGTTGACTTTCTTGTGGAGGGAGCGGATGAGTAGTGTAGTTACGTGACACTTTCGCGGTAGTATAACTGGATGACGCACTTCTTCAGGAACATCTGCATTTCCAATGCGACCACCAACGCGAACTAGTCCATCTTGGTCTATGAAGGGGTCCAACTTGTAAATAGAACTGGTTTTCTTCAGTGTTTGCTTCTTTTTTCTCACAGAGCTTCTATCTACCTTCTCACGGTTCGCACCCAGGCTACGTAAAACCTGGAGTTCGTCTTGGAAGTATTCACTTTGAACACATCTGATGATCACTTTCTCTGCTTCTTGAAGAAGTGAAGGGGTCATCGGGGTTACTTGTAACGGTCTTGAAACTTCTGTGTTCGTCTTATCATCAGCTTTGATTTCTCGTCTTCGGAACTTGGCTAACAGTCGGATGCACAACGCCACAGCCTTCTTTGCTTTGAACCAGTTTGAGATGTGACTGAATCGACTTGTGTTCAGGTGATCCGGTAGGGTTTGCGCTAGCACCTTGGTTGTCAGGGCTTTCACCTTCTTTATTTCAGGATCTGCTTCACTTAAGGGATGTTCTTCTGGTTGCTTAACTTCAAAGGGGCCGTCTTCTCACAGAAACTCTGGACCAGTCAACCAGTGTGAATCATTCAGCAACTGTCGAGCTGTCAGGCCACGAGAAGCATCATCTGCAGGGTTTATACTTGTATGCACGTACATCCAAGCGTTGGGATCGGTCATTTCTCTTATCTGCTGCACTCTATTTGCCACATACACGTGGTATACTGACTTGGTTGTCAGTCCAGAAGTACTCATCACGTTTTGGGTAAGACAACTCCGCACGTAGAAACTCACTCATCTTCGCAGAAGTCGTTGCCGCTGCCAACTCTAATCTTGGGATAGTACTTTGCTTTAGGGGCGTTACTCTCGCTTTACCAACGACGAAGGAGCAGTGAGCATGATTCTCTTGGTTTACCAGTCGCAGATATGAACATTGTCCATAGCCTTCTACACTTGCGTCGCTGAAGTGATGGACCTCCACAGCCTTTATTGTATCAAAGTTGTCTGTCTTGAAACATCTTGGCACTTTCAATTTCTCTAGATCCGTTATCTCCGTTCGCCACTTTTCCCACGATGGTCGCAACGAGTCTGGAACAGGGCAGTCCCAATCTAGCTTGTCTCTACACATCTGTTGGAGAATCTGTTTTCCTTTCAGGGTAACTGGTGCTACGTAGCCATTCGGATCATAGATGGAACTCACTGTTGACAACACACCGCGCCGGGTGAATGGACGGTCTCTCAACTCTATACGGAACTGGAAGCTATCATCTTCCACGCACCATACCACACCAAGAGCTCGCTCGATAGGTAATGGGTCCACCTTCAAATCAATTTCTCTAATGTTCTTGGAGCGATCTTCAATATGGATGGCTTGCAGGACTTCCTTACTGTTACAAGTTAGCTTATGTAGGCGCATTCCTGCTTTGGCACATATGGCTTTACTTGATTCAATTAAGTTGATGGCTTCAGAAACTGTTGGGGTTGACTTGAGTCCGTCATCGACATAGAAGTCGTCACGAATAAATGCTGCTGCTTGAGTCCCAAACTCTTCTTCTCCATCATCTGCCGCTCTCTTCAAGCCAAAATTAGCACATCCAGGGAAACTCGCTGCACCAAATAGATGCACTTTCATTCTGTACTCTACGACATCTTTGTCCTGATCTCCGTCTTCCCACCACAGGAACCTTAGTAGGTCCCTGTGCTGTTCAGACACATATAACTGGTGGAACATGCTCTTCACATCCACCATGAAGGCAATCTTCTCTTCTCGAAAACGACATAGCACGCCCAGCAGACTGTTTAACAGGTCGGGGCCTTGAAGAAGACAGTCATTGAGAGAGACTCCCTCGTAACGAGCAGAGCAGTCAAAGACTACCCTTATCTGTCCTGGCTTCTTGTGATGGTATACGCCTGTATGGGGAACATAGTTGACTTTACCATCACGTACATCGAGGCGCTCTGTCGGAACTTTCTCTGCACACAAATCAACAACGTCCTTCATGAATGTTTTGTACTCTTGTAGGAACTGTGGATTCTTCTTGAATCTGGAATTCAGTTGTCTCCATCTCTTCTCGGCCAGATGATGGTTGTAAGGAAGGCTGATTCTATCTGACTTTAGAGGAAGAGGCATTTGATAGTGACCGTTGTCTAGCTTGCAGATTTCGTCTTCCATCAGACGTAGAAATCTTTTATCTTCCACTGAGAAGTGCTTTAATTTTGTACTTGTTTCTTGAAAGTCAGTTTCTAGTACTTTCAGCACGTCAGGAGCTAAGATCTATTTTGCCTTGGTAGCGAAGACAAAACGTCCATGCATTTGTGAAGACTTTGTAAAGTTACATACATCCTTTCCTCCTTCATCTCTGGACTTGCAGACCCTTCCTATCACACCCCATCCGAGCAAGGTTCTCTGTCCATAGGGCTCATCTTCATCTCCAGCGACTATCTCTCGTGGTCGAATCAATCTAGGACAGTTACTTCCGATAAGTAAGGAAATTTCAGCATCTGGGTGGTAGGGTACAAGCTTTTCTGCGATAGATTGTAGATGTTTCCATTCTCGAGCAACTTCAGGCTTGGGAATCTGTGATCGGTCTGCTGGCACGTTCTTGCGACTAAACAGTGTGGGTAACTTCACAATATTTTCTCTGTGGTAGTCAAGTACCTCCAGACCATGGATCCGATTACTCTCCACTGGGACATTAGAATCTTGAACTGTTGTCAGATGCAGCACTGTAGAAGGACCTTCCAGGTCAAGTCGATCACATAGACTTTGTGATATGAAACTCACATTCGATTGATCGTCCAACACAGCATATTGGAGAATTTCTTTGGATGGCTCTCCCTCTGGCCTGACCCAGACAGGCACAATCATGCTGTTGTCCGTTCCGTTCTGATCTTTAAGGTTGCACACACTTGTGCACTTTGTGTTGCCTTCCTCATTCTTTACTTGGTGGAGGCAGGTCAAGTGATGTCCTCCACACCTTTTACATGCTGTTTTGTTCTTGCAGTCTTTCACTTGATGTTGGCTGGTCAAAGCACAGCCTAAACACAGTTTTTTCTTAAAGAAGAAGTTCTTCCGTTCCGAGTAGGGCTTTTCTTTAAAGCCTTCACAGTCCTCGAGTTGATGGTCTTTGTCACAGTAGAAACACGACGTTTGATCCACTCGTCCAGCCGACTCTTTCTTGTGGGACTTCTCGGACTTGATCACTTGATCTCTCTTTGTTCTCTCTTCGAGCTTCTTTCAGACCTCCGATCGACTTGATCAGTTGACTCTCTCTTATAGTGTTGTCTGTCTGCGGACACTGAAGTGACGAAAGCTTGGGCGCCGGGGCTCCTTACCATCTTAGGTTTACTGGTCAACTTAGACAGATCTTCTAGCTCTGGTATATTTGCCTTGTCAGCGGCTGCTCTAATGAAGTCTGTGAACTTCAAGAAAGATGGGTAGCTCGATTCGCCGTTCTTAACTCCCCAGGTTGTTATCACATCTCGCCACTTGCTTTCGATGTGGTAAGGCAGTTTAGCAAGTAGTTTGACATTTTCTTTAGCAAAGTCTAGGATTGCGAGACTTGGAATGTGTTCTCTGGCTGCGACAACTTTGTCGAGGAAGTCTGAGAACTCTCTCAGACCTCCCGAGTCTCTTGGGGCTATCTTTGGCCACTTGTCGAGTTTGCTCAAGAATGCCGAACTTACGACATTAGGATTACCATACCTCTCACGGAGCACAGATTTTGCCTTCACATAGGCATCCTCTGTACCGATCAGCAGGTAATGTTCTACAACTTGCTTGGGGCCTCCAGAGACGTATTGGTTCAGAAGGTTCAACTTTGTATCTGCATCCCAGTCTCTTGCGTCGACGAGAGCTTTGAAGGCACTGCTCCAAACTGGGTACTGGAGTGGGTCGCCACTAAAAGTGGGAACAATCACCTTGACTCTTGATGGAGAGGTACTGGATTTCTCGCATGGTCTTACACTTGTCACTAGTTTGTCATTAGTCTCTACTAGCTTGCTCATACATTTCTCTAGAGAAATGGCTACTCTTTGCCACTCAGAATCAGAGGGTGAGTCTCGAGGCTCGGGAACTTGTTCATGGTCAACATTGGGGCTCATGCTCGTAGGGTATTTACACTCTGCAGGGAGGGCTGTTGTGGTCTTGGGTTCAAACACTGCAGCTATATGATTCATTTCACAAGGTTTGTCTTGAGCTTCACTAGAGTTACACCCATTTAGAGGAGGGTTGTAACAATTATTGCTGATGACAGGGACACTAGAGCTGATTGGGGTTATCTCACTTGACATCACAACATGATGACTTGAACTTACTGGGGTAGAATAGTGGTGACTTGAAGCTACTGGAGTGGTGAAATGATAACTTGGGCTGACAGGATTTGCACAATTATTTAGACTTGTTTGAGCAGAATAATGTTGGTTATTAATAATTGGAGTAGAGCTGTGTTGGCTTATTACTGTAGCTTGACTGTTCCAAACTGCAAATTGGGCAGGGCTGATGAGAGGGGTGCTAATAGTAGTAGTAGTGGATGGTTGGGTGGTAGTATGCACAGTTGTTACAATTTCAAGTGGACTTGATACTGGAACAAATTGGGGAGGAATGAAGTGCTGTGATTTTACTGTTGACTCTGCTGATTCATTAGGGGAAATTGCAAAGGGAAGAGAACCAAAATATCTCTTCATAGACTCAGTGTGACTTTCTTTTGGAAGAGCAGAAAGAATACTATCAGCCGAACCAGCTTCTAGTGTTTGAGCCTCTAAACATACATGAAGTTGGGCTTGGCTTTGAGCTAGTTCTTTCTTAAGCTTCAAACACGTTCCAGAATGACTTCGGATATTCCAAAGTTAGATTTCCCAGCACTTTTCGAGAGACTTTTCAATTTTTTGCTGGTTATTTTATCCATTTTAGCAAATATTGAAGAAATCTTATTTGATTTGCCGATTTGTTATTTTTTTCAGCTAAAATTGTTTCTGTTCTCAAAATTAAACTATATAAACTGCTGTTTGGACCACCAATGGAACATAGTTATTATATTGCCAGTCCTATTCACGATGTCGGCAAATGCCAGCATTCAAAATTTCGGCAAATGCCAAGATTCACGATGTCGGCAAATGCCAGCATTCAAAATGTCGGCAAATGCCAAGATTCACGATGTTGGCAAATGCCAGCATTCAAAATTTCGGCAAATGCCAAGATTCACGGTTTCGACAAATGCCAGCATTCACGGTTTTCACTGAGATAAGATTCAAACGAGATGTAGGAAGTCAGAGACAAACACTGTATAATCAATAAAAGATGTAGAAATAAAAGCTTTAATTAAATATAAAATAATACACAAGGTCATTTGTAGTCTATTCTACAGTTACTTAAATATATACAGTTATTTTTATTTTATCCGTGTAACAGTGTGTAGTTCTATTCCACTGCATGAGCACTAGCTGAATGCTGCAAGCTGATTGACGATAACAAAACCAAAACTCTAAATCACTCCAGAGGCTGAGTCATATTAGTCAATACTCAATAACTTCTTCAATAAGTCTTAGATGCAAAATATGTGCATTGTTGTGTGAAACATTGTTTGCAAGTGCACATCATACTAAATATTGTAGCAATGTGCAGGTATCGTGCTTACGTATTACAATACATCACAAGAGCTTAAACTAGTCGTTTCTGGTAGAAAGTGAAGTGCTGCGAGTTGTGCACTGCCGTACATGTAGCTTTCAATGCATACATGTGGCTGTCCCTTGTCAGCAAGGCACATTAGTGGTAATATAAAATAATAAAAATGCAGTATAATAATAATAATAACTTTATTACTGTCATGTGTTCTAGCTTACAAGAAACCTATTTCCCTCCCATATATCTATTGATTCTCATTCCCACCCTTGTCCCAGTGTCCAGATCCCACATGACCAAACATGACACAGGAACTCCATCAAGATTAGTTTCGCTGCTCGTCTGGCGGCTCGCAGCAATATTAAGCTCTCATAAGCGACCAGCCTATGTTGTTTCAGCGTGCGGTCCGTCTCATTTAAGCGACAACAGCTCTGATCTAGTTATTACCACTTTTTCGAATTCCTGAAGTGGTCGATTACGAGAGCTTCGACTGTACTATGCACTTGTGTCATTTTTTCCTCGTATTCATTCACTCGAACCTCATCTGTCCACAAAAAATCCTGTGCATATTGTATATCGAGTGAATTTAAAATACAATGCACTATTTCAAAAAACGTTGAATGACGACTGCACAACAAAAATAATAAGCTATAATATTAAGCTATAATTCTTAACTTAAATAAAAATATTTCAATACTATTTTGTAGACTGTTCACTTAGTGCTACATTGTAGCTATCACTTTTTTGACCTCTTTTGCATCCATTTGTCCAAGCACCATGACTGTGTTAGATTTGTTTATGCTTCACTCTATTGAAGAAAAACAGAAAAGTGTCAAATATGAAATCAAATTTGTAAATAGACAAAGTGAACCATGGCATGTATGTAATATACAATTGAAATAGCATGGCTATACACCGAATCGAAATATGGCGACCAATTTGAATAACTTTGTTCCTGACTGACCAACCTCTCATTCATGTGAAAACGCTTTTGTCTTTCCACGTGAACACGAGGTTGGTCAGACCAGAACAATAGTTATTCAAATTGGTCGCCATATTTCGATTCGGTGTATACTGTCTATACATTGTATATACTATATCATATGTATACTGTCGGTACATATAGCCTGAGAATTAAAATTAACAGCTGTCTCTCATCGCATACATTGATTCCACCTAGGAATTGATGTGCGTGATGAGAGACAGCTGTTTTCTCCGGCTAATGTATACTGTCAGTGTACATACAGTACATATATGGTATGTGTCTATTTGTATATTCTGCAATTGTACATAAAATATATATACAGTATAGAGGAACGCAATGTAGTTTTAAACAGGCTTTCTGCATTGTTTTCACTGCTCTGTGCATCTATTACATAATAATACACGCTCTGCAACCAATCAAATCGTGCATTCTTGGGAGGTACACATAGTTTATATTATTTATAAACAAATATATTGCAATGTCTATATATATACAGCACTAGTAAGCAGCATGTAGTGGATATAGAGTATATTATGTATATATACATTGTACATATACCACAATAGAGGTAGCAAATTTATGCAGAGTTTATATGGGTGAAACTCCACTGATTCGGGACTTTTAAAACAGGCCGCTTAATAGAGGGTGGCCACTTTAAAAGGTTGGTGTACTGAGTATAGACATAATAGACACTAGATGTATTCTACATTGTACATGTAGATAGATGTCTATATACACTTTTGGCAGGAAATATATGTCTGCTGTATATTAAGCTTATGACGTTATGTATTAAAGCTTTATACCGTATTCTGAATGTGTATAAGCTTTATACTGCGATTATACAATCGAAACTTTGATCAGGAATTCATGTCAGCATCGAATCTTACCTTTTAAAATGAGCATAAATTCTTGAATTTCACTGTATGTTTATAGATAAATAGCACTCTGTCACACATACCATTGTTCCATGTCGTTCTCCAGGAATTTGGTTGAAGAAAAGAGTGATTATTCCACGATAAAATACTAAAAGAGTTCTATAGTTTCTAGAACCGTTACAACACCAAGAAAATGGCGCTCAAAACCGTGTTCTAGCCAATCAGAGTGTAGCGCTGCAGGGGATATGTTCCAAATATGGAGTGGTCGTGTGACGCCTGACTGTTTATTCCCCGGCCGCCATGTTGACGGTTGGTTTGTTGCATGCTCATGCTTCAATTGTTCTTTCATTTCCCCGGTCCTTTCGGAACGGTATTCGTCTTATTTACTGGTGATAAGAATTTAACGAACTACAGCAAAGGTCTCGTAACGAGCCAGCCTACACAACAGTCGGAAAACGAGCGGACAATCGATCGTTCAATGAACACAAAAATCCAGGAAAGCGTAGCTCTAAATCCATGAAATGCCCGATCTACTGACATCCCTAACGAACCGATGGCATCACCAAGACTACTACTCGAGCCCCAAAGCAATGGTCTTTCACGAAAAACGAAGCAATTACTTCTTTTGAAGCATGAAGACGTATTACTCGACTCTAATATCGTGCCCTACTTTGACTTTGGATAACTTACATGTATAGTCGTAGACAACGTAAGATGATGGAAACCGACCTGGAAACCGGATGATGTAATGAGCAATATACTTATTCCTGCTTAGACAGGTATGTGCTTTTTGGAATTTTGAAGCAATCGTAGTTATACATGTTTATACTTGACGGTCAAACCCCTGGGTGCCACCCCTGGGGACGTTGGGGGATTTGTTCAAATGTCCATTCAAACATGATATCCCCCTGACATAGACATGGGGAAACATAGACTTTATTTTAGTACCAGTAATTTATAAATTTAGTTTATAAGTTAAGGGAATGGGAATGGGGCAGAGGAATCTGGACAAATCCCCACCCCCTGGGGGAACGAATGTACAATGTAGTCATCAGAGACATTGACGATGTATGCTTTTTGTTTGTTTCAGGTTGAGGTACAACCATGGGCTATGGATCATTGATATATTTGACAATGGTGAGTTTAAGTCCAAGTATCATAAGCCATTTCATTGTAAAGCTATCCCGCAACATTGTACATGTTTGTACTGTAAGTTATATGGTAATTTGTCGCTTGGTAATTGTTAGTAATGTAGTTCGTAAGGTTTCTTACTGAGCCCAGACGGCATTTGAACCCGTGATACCAGTCAGGCGCTCTAACCACTGAGCCACTGGGAACTCATGTGATTGAGCAGGTCTTGGTTCGTATTGTACATGCTGTTAAAATATCTGAACAAAAAAAGCCTAAATGGTGTATACGTACACAATAAGAGCCAGAGAGAGAAATGTTACTTTTTGGGGTGGAAGGGCATTGAGAATCACCGTTCCTGGCCCTACTTGTTTAGTACATGCGACTTACATTTACTATAGTCTTTTTATGTATGTACTGTATGTACAGTAATATGTATGAAGAAATACATTTACATGGACCATATAAGACAACTTTTAAACTTTTTTGTGAGTTTTCATCATGATTGATCACAATCTGTCTAAATGTTACCCATAATTATGCTACACTGTACATATCGATTTTGTGAAGGCTGACATAAATTCCCTGACTTTTCACTGACTTTTGGGTAAATTACAACATTCCCTGACCAAAATCAAAATTCCCTGACAATTCCCTGACCTTGAAAACAAAATCAAATTCACTGACTTTTCAAGGTCAGTGGGAACCCTGTACACGGTATGGCTCCAAAAAGTTAACGATTTTAGCACCCCGAAAGTAGCGACCCCCCCGAAAGTAACAGTTACTTAAGGTTGCTCAATCCGAAAGTAATGACCTCGCTACTTTCGGAACTGTACGGTATTTTATTAACATTTTGTTTGTTTATTTCAGAATCAGTGGCTGTGGCAAGTACATGTATTTTGTCAGGACAATTGTGTGCTATTAAAGTGATAACTTGAATGCAACCGATTTCAAAATAGCGATAACTGGTCATTTCAAATAGATAAGTTATTCAAGGACAGTCTTATTATATTTGGTTGCAATTTGTTACCGTAATTACAGTATAATTTCTGACGAAATTGATTTTATACGTAAAAGAAAAGAAAAGTATTGTGTGTACAACAAGATAAATCCATTACATTGAGAAACTTCTTGCTTTGTAAAAAAAATATTTGCAAGAAGGCCATGATTGAAAATAAAAAGTTATTATTGAATGTTGTTCATTGGTAACAGAAACCTAAAGCCTAGATTGTAGCAGTTTTGGTCGGCAATTGCCGGAATTCTCTGAGTTGGCAAATGCCGGAATTCTCTGATTTGGCAAATGCCAACTTCCTCTGAGTTGGCAAATGCCGGAATTCTCTGAGTTGGCAAATGCCAACTTCCTCTCAGCTGGCAAATGCCGGAATTCTCTAAGTCGGCATTTGCCAACTTCCTCTCAGCTGGCATATGCCGGAATTCTCTGGTTTGGCAAATGCCGAGTTGCAGGGAAGTTGGCAAATGCCGACATACTGTTGGGTTCAGCAAGTAAATGCTTCTTGCACTTATTTGCGATGCCATATTTTCCTCTTTGGCAAACATGTTATAAGCAAATTTAATTCTTGCCGTTAAAAATGGTCAAGCTGGCAAATTTGAATTTCATTTTCAATTTCAAATTTGACTGGTTTTAGCAGATTTCTCGATGATACAACAAACGTTGCCTGGAGTCCTACACCCGTTAGCTGATTGGACCTCTTTTTATAAAAGCTTGCCAAAATCTTCTATTTTCTAGGCAAGGAATTTCATTTTTCAATGTTATTTGCTGAAATTTTGGTTTTGGAATATCAGAAGTTATTCTGGAACGTGTTTTCAGGTCCTCTGCTTCCTGTACTTGTCTAAGTCTTTCACGATCAAGTCTTTGCTCATCTTGCAAAAAGGCTAAGTTAACCCTTAAAGAAGCTTCTTTCTTTTGTAACTCAAACTTATCCTTATGTGAAAGCGCAGCTTTACTACTACGTAGGGATGATTTTGACTTTCTTGAACTCTTAGACGTCTTAGACCCATACACTGACTTGGTTTGTTCTAAATACAACTGTTCCACATACCTGATCTCTGCTTTAGCATCCTCTTGAAAGTTATTCCACTCATGTACAACTTGACTCCACATTTCCTTAACATTTTGCAGCCCCTCATCACCATCCACGTGTGCAATCGAACCATAAATATCAGCTACAATTCATTGCATTTCTTGTTGAGACATTTCTGAATATTTCTTAGTATTTATGTTATATGAAAATCGATCTCTCCCCCTCCCCCCTGTGTCAATGTTGATTCATAGTCACGTGTTTTTGGATTTTGCGTGAAAGTCTAATCAACATTGTACTGAGGGGAGGGGAGATATCTGATATGAACATAATTTTTCATTGTTTTTAATGGGAGAATAGTCATATAAGCACCTTTGAAGCACAACTGTCTCAACAGTTTTGAATCGAATTGTCTGAGGTACAGCTTAGGCGAATTTTGTACTTACAAAGGAGGTACAGACGTGAAATTTTGCCCTAATGTACATTTCAAAACCACAATAAATATCGCATAAACCAAACCTTGATGTAGTTATTAAATATTGCTGAGATTACGAAAATAGGAAAACGAGTGAGCCCTCCCCTACCCCTATTTTAAGCCATGTATGGAGTACAGATGGTTCAAATTAACGAACAAAGCGAAATCACGCGATTATTGGTAGATACGATCAGTAGACATTGCAACACAGTAGTAGATGTCATGTAAACACCAAAACCCTGTGAAGATAGTGTATCTATGATATTTCTGCGTAGAAAGTAACCGATTGGTACATCTATAGACTGTCATGATATAAATACACGGGAGATGTCCCTTTGATCTGTTTAATGTTCTGAAGATGAACTTAGCGCATGCGCACTGAACGGTCTACCACGGAAAATAAAGATATATCTTATGATCAAATCCTTTATACCGATGGTAGACCGTTATTGCGCATGCGCTAAGTGAAACACAATCTAAGGCATGTACTGTTGGCGCCAATGCGTGACTAATATACAGCAGCGTAACAAACGTGGTACATACTGACTGACATAAATAACTCATTTATTTCACGAAGTCCAACAATAAGTTTATATACAATTGAAATGCATGTATTATAGGCACAATCAGGACTTCTAAGTGATTACTTTGAATCAGCAGAACCAGTGAAAGCATTTCTCTATACTAGGCTATGCTTCGAACAATGGTGAACATAGCGTATATGGCGATCGAAGCGAGCATGCATGTGTTTATTCAATTAGCACTTCTAAGTAAACAGGTTCCAGAAAACACTCCGAATTAGCAGATCAACAATATTCTAGGCATTCGCTCGCAATATGGCGAGCGACGCAGTCGCGAGTGTATTTAAAACATGTATCACCTTTCGCGGTGCAATACCGAGCCAGCCCTTCGTCCTTGTCTTTCTATTCGAAACAGGAAGGTTTTTGATTCTATAGATCGAAGCTCGACTTACTTGCAAGTTTTCTTGAATGTCTTTTACTTTCCAATGCAAATATTTGTAATATACGCGTATTAAAGCGCGTTTTTCCGCACTTATGTCGCCCTTGTAAGTCATGGTCGCCTTTCTTGGCTAAGTGCGCGCGGAATTGCTATGACGATCATTCAAAAGAGCGCCGTTTTCTGAAGATTAACGGTTCCAATTACTTTTTATACTCTCACAAACTGGTTTAAATATTTCATAAATTTAGTAATTTGAATTAGATATGTTGTAGAATATGCTTAGGAGTTGCTGCACAGTTATTACACATTTTGGCGTCTCAGACAATTCATTGCATTTCTTGTTGAGACATTTCTGAATATTTCTTAGTATTTATGTTATATGAAAATCGATCTCTCCCCCTCCCCCCTGTGTCAATGTTGATTCATAGTCACGTGTTTTTGGATTTTGCGTGAAAGTCTAATCAACATTGTACTGAGGGGAGGGGAGATATCTGATATGAACATAATTTTTCATTGTTTTTAATGGAAGAATAGTCATATAAGCACCTTTGAAGCACAACTGTCTCAACAGTTTTGAATCGAATTGTAGGTCCCACTGGATGATTTGAGCTTTACTTAGCTCCTGTTTCCACTTGGCTACATCATCACATTGGCCTCTCAACATGAGAGTTGATTTCATTTGTTTACATAACTCTGCTTTCTTTGATAGGAAACTTTTTACCTTTACTTCCAGCTGATATTCTAGGCCTTTTGCAGTAGGCTTTCTTTGACGAGTTTCGCTCTCTCGCCTTGGAGTGTCGTCTTTCGGTGGCGTTTCTTCGTCGGTCGAAGTACTGCTTTTATCTTCGCTTTCCATGACTACGTAAATATCACAATTGATTCTTGAAGCTTGTCTCTAACTTGTTGTCGCTCGACTTCGGGCACTACTTTCTGTTGAAGCTTGTCGTTACCTTGTTACTCGTCAACTTTGACTGTTGGAACTTCGAGCTTGTCGCGTGTCTTGACTCCATTGTGTCTTTTTATTGTGGCTGCCATCGGAGTTCCTACTCGGATGGAGTTTCGGGACGACTGCTTGTACAAATTCGGACTTTTATTAGCACGAGATCACTTTTCAACATTAATTCGAGACCTAAATACTCATACAAAATCAGATAAAAAGACAGTGCCACTTCCCACACACGCTCGCCGAACGTTCTAACTACGTTTCTACAATTATCAACCGCTGACCAGTTACCACAGGAAACCCAATCTTGGCACAGGGATCCCGCCTGTGGCAACAATGCATCTACCTATGTACTAGTTTAACTCTAATGGCATTGTTATTGACAGTCCTTATATAGATGCACCATTCAGTCTACTGTAGACTCTAGAATAAATGCATCTACCTATGAAATAGTTAACTCTAATAGCATTGTTACTGCCAGTCCTTATATAGATGTACCATTCAATCTACTGTAGACTCTAGAATAAATGTATCTACCTATGTACTAGTTGAACTCTGTAATACTGTGCAGCAGTGTCACTTTAATGAAGTTGATCTATTATGATGTTTTTACCATGTAGTTGTGCCAGATTGCCGGCGCTGTTCCATTAATGCTGTATACACGTTACAGTTGTTACATGTGACGAACACGTTTCTACAGTGTCACTGAAGTGGTGGCTTTATGTTGCACACTCACATTCAGAAATCAGATCGGACAGCTACTTTTCAATGATATATTTCTTTCTGTCTTTAGATTTGATCGTAATTTCGAAATGTTGACAGATTGTCTTTAGCATAGCTACATTAAACTCTGCAAGAGTGTTATTGCTATAGCGTTCACATAGGTCGTACACGTCGGATGCTTCACATTGATTTCGTTGTTGACTTGTCGGACTAATTCTGCCCTTTGAGAGTTCTCTTGTACGCACTGGACCTCTTCCTGGTCTGAAGATAATTCGACGGCGACAGGCAGGTCTCGACGAGTTGCGGCCAGGCGCGAGAACATCACCAGAAATACTGGACATGCCGATGAGCGAGCTGATGCGCAGTAGTAGCCGTAATGGCGATAGTATAGTATAAGAAATTGTATGGCGAACTTCAGTTTTTTGCAAATACTTAGTTAACGATCTGATGGTTTTCTTTTGTCGGACTAAAAATCGACAGCGAATTAGCAAACACATTTATTTAGACGACCATAATTGTGGTTACAATTGTGCTACCTGGTTCTATGAGCTTCAATAATTGAGTTGATTATCTGAACGAATCCCCCATATATCTTCTGTAAAATGTCTTAAGTAAGGGTTAGAGAATAACGCGAGTGCTTTATGGGATTTAGAGCTCCGAGTAGCAGATAGAAGGCCACGAGGCGCGTAGCGCCGAGTGGCCCTTCTATCAATGCGAGGCGCTCTAAATTCCATAAAGCACGAGTGTTTATTCTCTAACCGTTTTAGAATATAGTCATACTCACGAGAGTATTCTTTGGCTGCATGTCAGTTGCTTTCCCAAAGGAATACTGATTTCAAATGCAAATACGCTTGCTGTAGTCAGTTGTGTGTGACTTCAGTGGAGTGAAGATGAATATCCGATGGCTAGCTTGAGGCTTTTAAATACGAAGCTTGCAACGCTAGAAATCACCGGTATTTGTTGTGGAAATGAAGAGCAGAAATCTCAAAGTTTCTTCAAACCAGTTAGAACGGACGAAATTGAAAAATGAGTGAAATAATGGACACCAAAGAAAACTCAAGCACGATGTGGACATTTAATATATTGAAAGATTGGGACTGAACTCTATCGCAATAATCATACGGAGAACTTGGATGACTGATGAATATCGGATCCGTACATCTACACTTCTTGTAGAACATGGACGGAAACTTGTTTGTGATTTCATTTGAAGAGTAAGTGACTCGCTATCCATGCTTTCTTTAGTGTTTAGTATAGTTATGATCTGTATTTCTGTATCCGCAGTATTCATGTATAGATCTAGCTGCTTAACGAATCCAAATAACTGTGATTTATTGGATTATGATATAATAATATTTGAATAGTATTTGAAGATTAAATTAAACTAAGATTGTATTATAATATTTCTTGTATATAGTTTAGTACACGTTGTTCATGTAGAGTGCAAATATTATATCCGTGAAATTTAAGCGCTAACATTTAGTACTAATTAACATTTTACTACTAAGTAGACAACAATAATAAAGCATTAATTTGGTGCTATTTATTAGTACTATTTAGTTAGTTAACTATTTCACGGATATAACTGATTTGCGCTCTAGTACGATAGTATTCTCTAAGTTAGTCATTAGTATTCCCTATATATAGAGAATACTAATAAGGCTTTGAAACAAAAGAAATCAAAGCTTTATTAGTATTCTCTATATAGAGAATACTAATGAATCCATTGTTAAAGCCCTATTATCTCCTTTATGAGATATAGAGCGCACAAATGCTGGGCGCTGATTGGTCGAGTGAGTATGACTATATTCTAATAAATATTAAATATTCAAACTGAATTCAAGTCTCATAGTGACTGAACTATAGATATTCAAAATAAAGTTTAACCAGAAATCTAAAATGCTTTTCTACAGTTGCAATACACTTGTGTGCATTTATTATGTAGTTTTAGCTGGTCAGTAATAAGTCCTATAAGTGCGACGCCGAGAGGGATCAGTTTCAATGTTTTGATTGAATGATATATAAATAAATATAAATCTAATTTTATTCCATCAAATACCAGACTAGGTACATAGGATAAAGTACTTACAAGTTCAAAACGTACAGTAACATAAACTACAGAATATAACTATCATAACGAAAAATATCATAAACAATATTTTGCTATTATTTTCATGATAGAATTGTCATGTATATTCAGAATATATAGAAATAATTTATTTGTATCAAATAAACTGAACAATTTATTAACACTATATATATTATTAGGTATAAAATCATATCTAAGTTCCACAAACTTTTCATTGGTGCAGGACATTAAGTAATTATATTCATCACCGATTCCATTCGGCGAATGACATAAATTACACCTTCGTTCATTGTAAGGGATTTTGTTATAATATAATATAACGGCCAGATTGAAAACAGCAACTATTGCCTCCAACAAAGGTTTTCATACAAAATGTCAATTTTTGAAAATTCATAAATTTGCAATTTGTGAAGCGATCTTTTCCAAACTTCACATATTTACTAATTTCAACGAGCTCTTTGCAGCTATGATAATCATTTTTTTGAAATTACATGATAAACCGGCCTCATTAATTACCGATACCACAAGTACTTCTGTAACCTTTCAGCCAGAGTTGAAATGATCGTGAAATGATTACTGGATTACTCGAACATATGTGGTTGGAATAAAACTGGAGTTTGATGTCCTGGAAAATCATAAGCGAGTTCCACGCGACATTGCCCTCAGTGGGCTTCACATTCTGGAATCCAGAGTTCAGAGTTTTCGCAGGCCAAAATAGAGATTTGTCATGAGGAAACTAGAATGATAGGGCTTTCAGGCATATAAATATTAGTTATAAAAATCATATACCCCTGGAGTTATGGAGCCGCGTATTATCCCATAATTTGCCTCGATTCTGAATGCCCGAGATTGGTGTTTTTGGTTAGCCAGTATCAGAGCTACAAATAAAAAAACTATTTTTTTTGTACCTAGAGACAGAGGAAGTGATGAACAATACACAGCTAAAATGTGGATTCTTTGTGTCTTCTCGTTATTACGTGCGAGCGTCGCGAATATGCATAATTTTACCAAATTTTCACCGGCGCCGGTTTCAATCCGTACACATATACGTATACGGGCGCCTCCTGCGGGAAGCGCACAGATATCCCAACATAATACGTTACTAAGCACAGGAAGCCCAACATAATACGTTACTAAGCACAGGAAGCCCAACATAATACGTATTGCGCGTGTGCGCACTCTACCACAAGAAACCCATAAAAAGACGCCATTATCTTTTTATTTAGTATTTAGTAGCCTCAGAAGTAGTGGTTGCTCAAACACTACTATGCTCATCATTGAAAACCCTCAACAATATTTTGTATGAACTTTATTTGATCAGTAAACGTGATAAAATACTAATGTAAATTGTCTATTTTCAGTTCTTCCTGGTATTCCAACCATCCAAGTACAACCTGATCAGTCAGTCTCAGATGCGGGAAAAACAGTCAACGTGACCTGTAATACAACAGTTGGTTTTCCAGAAAACACTACTATAAAATTTTATAGAAACGATCAAATCATTGCAGAGAAGTATGGAACACGGAATGGCAATAACACCGAGGCAACAGTTACCATAGAACTAGTGGCAGGGATCAACTCATTTAGATGTCAAGCTGCAAACAATTTAGGTGGATTTATTGGATCAACTGAAAGTACAAAACCAGTAAACATTACAGCAAGGGGTAAGTTTAATTGTTTTTATTTCATTATTTTACTTTTGAAACTTTACAGCCCACTTTATTTCTCTCGATAATTTTCTATTGTACTTGATCGCAACTTATCTGTTATTAAACAGGAGGGAAATTTGCACGAGCATGCGTTCGGCCGCTGAACCGTAATGGCTTGATCGCGGTAATCAATAACAGGAAAGTCCGTTTGAAGACCACAAATTGCCCCAACATTACTCAAAAAGCTTCATAAACTATCCAACTTTATTTCTAAGCATTTATTTTTAAGATTTTAGGTTTCCAAACTCTCCTATAATTTCTTTTGAAGCGAAGCGATAAATTACACAGGCATCCCAAAAGGTAAATACAGGCCAAGGACCGTTGGTACAACACTAAAATTGTGATTTTTGAACATTTCCCCATTTTTTAGATGAAAAGCAAGTGCACACATTTAAAATATGTCTGATAAACTTGCAATATTTATAGTAATTTCTTGGGAGATCGTAGATAGATTTCAAACAGTAAAGCAAAACATGTTCAAAAATCGAGTACAAATATGCCATATTCCATACACATAGTTCACTTCATAAACCTCAGCCGATCTCAGTGATATATTATGTTCTGCAACTAGTAACTGTGGAGTTATAAAAGATACGAAGACATTGTGAGAAATGCAATTCCAAACAGGAATTTTTGGGGAGTAAAGTTATGTTAAATATTTTAGATAGCTTTTTAGACAGCATAGCTTTTAATATTTCTGCTCACAAAACATGGGAGATCTATAGTATATTTCGAGTTAATGAAGCATCAAACTTGCTAATACAAGAAGTTTTATGAAAATATACTAGGTTTAAGACTGTATTCTATGAACGTTTCGTCTTCGATCTTCATCAAAGTTGTATATTCAAGTCACTATCACATGTGTACTTATCATCGTCCCTACTTCAGTAGAAGATTTCCTTCAGTGCTTGCAAGAATTAAACGCGAAACCATTGCTGGTAAATACCAAGACGCCATTTTGTCAACACAGGGATGTTCGCTTGCAGCCGATAATAAAATGCTTTAGAACAATCTATTAAAGTCAAATTGCGTTCTTCCATGATACATTGAAATATCTAAGTCTTCGTATAGCCTCTGGTGGCAGTTAAGTCCAATGTCAGCCTTGGAAGTAGCAATAAAACCGTTTTAAAATCCTAAGTTAACTCGCATTCGATGGCCTGAAGTCGAAGCTTCGCTTGAACTCACAACTGGTCGCGCATGCGCGCAACAGAATTCCCTCCTGCTCTGTTATTAAATGATTAATCATTACTGCAGACTTTCCACTGGGCATTCCCCACTGAAGCATTAGCTAACGGGAGACCAAATCCAATGGTAGATAAATACAGCTTACAAAGAACATAAAAACCGATGCGGAAACACTATCAAAAGCGTTTGACAGGACAGACAGTGATTGATTTTAAACCCAAAGTTGAAAAGGAGGGGGGGAGGTGACTCATAAATGTGGTGGGAATACTCGTCGTTAGAATCGTAGTTTGTTACCACTTGTACTGTGGCTAGAGCTAGATCTTGGTGGCCGAACGTTTTTAATTCTCGCTGCCGTTTTTACCATAGAAGTATAAATTTCAGACGTGTGCGAAAGTGCTTATGAAGTGGGTGAAGTTATAGTTGTATTACTTGAGAGGCGCTGCTGAGTTGTTTTTCTGACTGGTTTTCAAGCATGAGTCTGAACATATCTTTCAACTGCTCCATTTGAAGCTGGATGGTATGGCATTGTGATAGTGTGTGGGTGTGTGGGTGATTCCATTCCGCTTCATGATCTTGATTCTTCGGAAGTGAATTGAGGGCCGTTCTCCGACACTAACTCTTCAGGAAAGCCGTAGGCTGCAAACAGCCCACTCATCAAATCAGTGGTTTTAGTAGCAGTGTGAGGAGGATCATTCGATCGCTTCAGAGTGTAATTCTCTCTCTCTCTCTCTAGCTTAATGTTACATGTAATGAACTTATAATTCTACGCTAACGGAAATAATAACAAGACAACTTGTTTATGACTTGGGAAAGGAAGTTTATTTTGCGAGAACGAGAAACAACAATAATCAGCAAAAACTGGAAACCTAGTCCCAAAATAAACTTCGGCCCACCAACGAGAATCCCAAGAGAAAAACAAGCTGTCTCATTGCTGAGGGATGTTCGATAAAATATGAAATCGCATTCTATCTGCGAGTTGAAGTTTAGCGGGCAAGAAAAATTCAAGATACGACTGACTTGTAAGCGTCAGAAGCCCAGTCTCCGAAAACCTGAATAATCTCCCCTGAGACTCCGCTGTGAAAGGCAAAGGAAGCTGCACCCTTCTTTCTAAGGAAGCCTATAAAGTGGGATTTACAAATTGCCCTGTAAGTATCGGGTTTAGAAACCAGCTGCACAAAGGCGGGGGCGTGTTCGGGAAATGACACATCCGATCGAAACTGGACACAATGGACTCCCTGAGATAGGTACTAAGGGGAGAAACGACCTACGTTCGTTGCACTGGATGGTCTTAGTCCATGTAAACAAAACTAACAATTCCTCCTTGCAGCGGTGAACATCTCCTCTACATAAGTGGTGACGATATTTGAAACTCTAACCATTAAGAAAAAATAAAGGCAAACAAGAACGAACAATAGATAGTGGCTTCGTATGGATCGTTAAGGTCGGAAACCCTGAAAATATCGCCTTTGTATTTCCGGGGAAATAGGAGTATAAATAGGAGCCCGATTAGGAGTATATTTTGCTAACCTATCGATACCTAGTGTAACCCGAACTTCATACGACTGTAAGCCAGGAAATTCGAAACCCGCGATAAGATAATTTCTGATAGATTGAGGGGTAAGTGAACGACTAAGGAACTGACTATATAAACAAAGTAAATCCGACGTGGCTGGAAATGGCTTAAAGTGAAAATAAAGACAAAATCCCAGATAACTTTTCCATTGAGTGCGATGAGTTTTGTGTGTTCCTGGTGCATACGCTGATTTCCTCAGTTGTCGCACGTAGATCTTCTTCTAGTAGCAACAATTAATTTTCTGTAACACAAACAATCACAAACAGTCATACATCATAAACAAAGAAGGATCCATACTGTCAGCGCAAGGAGAGAGAGAGAATGAACATGATGCAGAGAAACGCTTTGCATTGGAAGGATCCAGATGCCACTATTTTAGATAAATAGTCCGCCGACCGGTTCTCAGAACCAGTTACATGAACGGCCGATAGCGGTTCAAATTCAAATCGTGGATGGACGTACATAGCCAGATATTTCGAAGACAGAGTCCAAACAAAATATCCTTGGTTTTGCCGGAATTCAGCAATGATACCACTGCCTGATTGTCACAGTAAACACGAGGGATTTTTATCTTTACCAAAAGTACAATTAAGTTTCCATTTCTCAGAGTAAGAATGGAGGTTATTCAGGCAATTCTGTAAACCTTCTTCGCTTTGGATAATAAAACTAAATCATCGGCATATAATAAACAGTTAATATTATAATTTCCTAACGTAATTGGGTCACAACCTTGGTTGAAAATGTCAGGAATATCATTAACAAAGACATTGAAAATATTAGGACTTAGATTACAACCCTGTTTTACTCCGACGAGAGAATCGAAGTAATTAGTCAGACCTTTAGATGTTTTGACACAAGATATAATATTTTGGTACATGTTTAATATTATTGTCAAAAACGTTTAATTTTACTTACCCTAAGGTTCATAAGTTTATAAAGTAATCCGTTTCTCCATATGGAATCATAAGCTTTACGGAAATCGACAAAACAAGTATATAACATTTTATCTTTTTTTAAATATGAATCCATGATGGTTTTAAAGTGCCTATAACCCCTGTGAGTTTGTTTTAAAAATCGATTATATATTAGGTGAATAGTTTTAGGTTTCAGTATTTTGTGATTTGAACTTCGTGTTTGTGAGTTATAGAGGTTTGAAATCGGGATATGTTAATTTGGTGACGTAACTTAAGGAATGATGCCATAGCTTATTTAGTTGTGTTCTTTCTCAAATAGGATAACAAGTTTATCAAATGATATCTATAAACTGTGAAAAGATATTGCAAGTTTCAAAATGTCAGTAATTTGCACAAGGGCGTTTTTGTATAAGACCTAATTCCTTAAAGTGCGTCATTTTGACGTCATCTGATTTCCATATCGCGTTTTCAAACCTCTATAACTTGCAAACGCGAAGTTCAAATCACAAAATACTGAAACCTGCAACTATTCACTTAATATATAATCAATTTTTAAAACAAACTCACAGGGGTTATAGGCACTTTAATCACGAAAATGTGGTCTGGAGTTCTATAAGCTGCGCGAAAGCCGATTTGGTGTGGTTTAATAATGCCATATATTGCTATCTAAAAAGGCTGTTAAACGTGAGTTCAATGCTAAACAATTTACCCAAGCAACTATTTATCGTAATGCCACGATAATTATTAGCTAGGGTCATCAGTAGATACGGATTTAAATATCGGTGAGATGAATCCACTATATATTCCAACACTGTTTTTTTCATTGCCTGAGAAAACCGGGCAGGAGTGAAAGATGGGGGTCGGCGGATTTGCACCATTTCTTAAGAACTGTGCTATTTAGAGAATTTTCCGTTATTTCCCCCCTTGTTTTGAGACCGACGAGCCCTAGAGTCGCCTAAAATAATATAAACACGAAGTTTCGGGGTCAGTAAAATGCACTTCTTCTGGAACTGAAACCTATCTAAACAACAATGTTTTGATTCGAAAAAAAAAAAATTTTATGAGACGGTCCAACTTTCCTCTTGCGCGCTAAAATATCCGCGGCTAATTTATGACCATTTTTAAAACGGCTTTTCTCAAAAGTGCAGCACTGTTGTGTTCATACTTTAATCGTATCCTGGAAGTATTGCTTGTTGTCTTTGAGAATCAGCAAAGTCTTACATGGGCCATTGAAATGCGTTTGCTTGAGCGGCCTTTCAACTTGGCAAAAAGTCAATCATTTTCCAGTAAATGTTTCTTTGACGTTTTTCGCTCAAGTAGTTGAAAATCACTCTTTTATTGCATGTTTCGTCCAGAGACCAGTTCAAACCGATTCATAAACTGGAACTACAGCTTTATACATGAATTGGCGTCCCAAATGATCAGTTTACTGAGTACTCAATCAACGAGCCACGACATTTGATATTTATAATTTATGCAATTGTCACGCTAGTATAACAAAAGAAAGTTTGCAATTTATTGATTGATTTTTCTGTGATTTCTGTTGAAGAACTAATATATATCCCTTATTCTTGATCGATAAATATATTTTATATTACTATCTTCTTATACAGGACAGCATTATTATTTATGTAAATTGTTGTGCATAATTATATAGCTGTCAGCCGAATCCAACTGATTGTCAGCACAACTATTTTTGCTTAATGAAAACTGCCCTATTTTTAATTAATTGGACAGTTTGGATTTTTTTTGAAGAAAATCCCATACGAAAACTATCCCAATTAATCCTTAATTGGACGGTTTTTATCAAATAAAGAAAATAGTACTAGTTCTGCTGATATTATTGGATTAATTGACAGCTACCGGGGACAGTTATATAATAGGACTCCATCAAAGTGTCCAATTTGGAAATAATTGGACTCAAAAAATTCCTCTGATAGCCAAATTGGACTCGGCTTCGTCCAATTTTGGCAGTCCTCTGATTTTTTTGGCGACTTGCACTAAGAGGTCACGTGACCCCAACCCTCTTAATTCGAACAGCAGTGTCAAAATGAACTCCATAAATGAGAAGAGCACCACGAAATTAGTAAAAGGGCGAAGTTTCAGCGCATATTGATTGTCTGACACAGGAGAAATGGCAATAAAAATAAAATCGATCGTTTTTAATATTTTGTTTGGAAAATGCATTGGATGGATGGCTCTTGCCATCCAACGCATTTTCCAAACAAAATATTAGAAAACGATCGATCTTATTTTTTTAGTCATTTCTCCTGTGTCAAACATTATGCGCTGAAACTTCGCCCTTTTACTAATTTCGAGCTGCTCTTTTCATTTCTGGAGTTCATTTTGACATTGCTGTTCGTTTTATGGGAGTTAGGGTCACGTGACCTCTTAGTGCAAGTCGCCTATTAATCATTTCCAAATTGGACAGCATGGAGTCCTATTACATATACTAATAAGCCATTTCAACAAAATGATGCATCATGGGTAATCAGGATCTCAAAATCCAAAATGGCGGATGCCTTGGGCGGGACATTCGAGGACTTTCTTGAATGGAGCTTGGGAGCCCAGGGGGGGGGGGGGGGGGGGGTACTCAGGGGTATCAGTGACGGGGAGGTGCGAAGGCTTTTTTGGGTTTGAAATTCGCGGCTTGGGACTTTTTTGGGTTTTCATTTTTCTGGTGGCCTTTTTTTGATATAAAGATTTTGTCAAGGACTTTTTTGGGGGTTGATAAAAATGATATCCTACCGTTCTCGATTTTATGCGCAGAAAAATAGGGTTTCTGATGTTCACTTTTTTGGGGTTACAATTTTGGGCCGTTGGACTTTTTTGGGGTCTTGTTTTCGCGTAATGGACTTTTTGGGGGTTAAAATGTTTGGCCTCATTCGCACCTCCCCGTCACTGATACCCCTGAGTACCCCCCTGGGCTTGGGAGAACTACAAAAATATCTCATGATTCGTGGAAAATCCACTAAAGGGAGCAAGAAGGACTTGGCAGCTAGAGCATTAGTGGCTTTTGAGAATAATGCACCAATTAAAGATTGTCCGAAGGAGTTTACAGCTCGTCTTGTCAAGGAATATCAAGATCGTTTGGAGTAGTTTGGAATTCCTGATTCATACAATATCCCCGAAACCTCATGGGTTTCTGATGTTCACCAGTGGCCTGAAATGAATATTGGACAAATATTCCGGTTTATATTAGAGGCAAAGGCCTTCAAAACTGAATATATCGGTGAGTATAAAGCAAGAAAAGCTTACTCGTATTTCAAGAGCGGTCACGTAAGTCACATAGTGGTTTGTTACGTAAACAGCGAGATCGTGTTGCTTAAATCCTCTGTCACACCGTCCATGAAGATTAGCGAAAAGGCCAGACAACTGTGGATCCTAATCTCCAAATCATCAGGAGTTAAAACTGCACACTGTGTTTGTACTGCTGGTTTTTCTAGCTGTTGCAATCACGTTATTGCTGTACTGTACAAATTCTCACTAGTGAGGATATCGATGACGTCAGGCTCAGTACTTTTAGTCAAAAACTATATTTTTTCGTCAATTTTTTTTTGGTCCATATAATAAAAAGAAAATTACACGGCGGTTTGAAGATATATAAATTTTATTTTCTAGTGTTAAAAACAATATTTTACTCACTCGCTGCGCTCGTTCGTAAAATATTGTTTTTGCCACTCGAAAATAAAAATCATATCTTCGCGCCGCCGTGTAATATCCTCTATGTATATAGCAATAACATGTATTGGCTAGATTATAGAATACCCGCCACTTTATTTGCAGAACAATAGATTATATTGTATTGTTATATCCCCATAGTGAAACTCGTTTTCTCATTGGTCGAGAGCACGTGGCAGGCGTCAAATCTTAATTACTACCGCGCAGGCAATAAGTTCACGTGATCGAAGTGTGAGAAAATAATAAATGCATGTGACCAGGTCAAAGTCGATAGAAATACTTTTGGCGCCGTTGTTAACAACAATTTTTTCAGTGTTTGACTATGGGGATATAACAAAACACTTAAAGGGGCACTGTCACGACGCGCGCATGCGTCAATTTTAATGATATGCTGAGATTTTTAATGATATGCAGAGGTCAACGAACTCGTTTGTTTACGAAGAGAAATGCGCTAGTAAATGTCAATGTTGTGTTTTGAAAGTGTTTTACCGTCAAGCTTTCGCAGAGTGCTTCCAAGTTATTCAGAATATACAACCTTTACAGCGTGTGACCTAAATATTTCATGAAATAAGTACTTATTATAGCGACTTCTGGTGAAGGAAAGACGATAAATAGCAGACAATCCGAGGTGACAACTCAGATAAAGTTATTCACATTTCAAAAACCAAGTCCGTATTAATTACTTCTTTGCTTCAAAAAAGACTAACGAAGATGTACATATCACTACTGTATATAGGTACTCGTGTTTTCTTAAATTGTAAGAGTACAAAAGAGTGCAAAAAGAACTGCACAATATAATTCCCGTGTGAAAAGTATAATCACTGAGTTCTCTTTGCCGTTGTGTCACTACTTCCAAACCTCGCAGAAATAAAAACTCATACAATGTGACAGTTGTTTGAAATAGCTTCAGTTCATATGAACTCGAAGGAATACATTGATATGATGTATACAACTGAGTTCTTTTTGAGAACATAATAATTCGAGTGAATAAGTCAATGAACGCGTTGTCAAACATTGTTGTTGTCGTTCGGAATACTTTCCTACCTCCTTTGGTACTCCAGAGCTGTTAAAGAGAAGTACAGCGAACTCAGAATGTGTAGTATAACCGTATTCTATCTTCCCAGTAAACCAAAACTTATAAACCTGTCGCCTGAATACATTCGTTGTCAAACACTACATCCCGGCGGCCGCCATGAGAAGCCATCGTCATCGCTCTCGCCGATTAAATAAAAAGCGTATAAAATTGGACTTCAAACCAAAAATAACTACCTAGAAATACGAAACAACAATCAATCTAAGTACTGAATAAGTATCATCTTCTAGAGTGCAAGGATTACAATGATATAATTCGATATATTAACACACTGAATTTGAATTTTCCTCGGGTCTCTTGATAGCGTTGGTCAACGATTTCAAGATTGAAGCCAAGACTCGCGCATGCGTGTGTCATGACAGTGCCCCTTTAATACATTCGTTGTCAACCACTATCCCGGCGGCCGCCATGAGAAGCCATCGCCATCGCTCTCGCCGATTAAATAAAAAGCGTATAAAATTGGACTTCAAACCAAAAATAACTACCTACAAATACGAAACAACAATCCATCTAAGTACTGAATAAGTATCATCTTCTAGAGTGCAAGGATTACAATGATATAATTCGATACACTGAATTTGAATTTTCCTCGGGTCTCTTGAAAGCGTTGGTCAACGATTTCAAGATTGAAGCCAAGATTCGCGCATGCGTGTGTCGTGACAGTGCCCCTTTAATGACTGTTTCCTCGGGAAAACAGTTAATTTTGTTACCCTCGAATCTCAATGTTGAGATTATCGGGAAACAAAATTAAATGTTTCCCTCAGGACCAGTCATTAAGAGGGCGTGCCTGTTAGAATCGAGAATCTCAAATCAGTTGTGAAATTTCGAATTTGTTTTTATTTCACCAAAACATCCCTTTGGGTGAACTGTTTTAGGAAATCATACTAAAAAATCCCAGCGCGTTTTCAATTTTGAGAAATTTACAAAAGTTTAAAAAATCAATTAAATTTCCGATTTTACCTCATTAATATGCACGAATTATGAGCCAACTTTAAAGCGATGGCGAGAGCTCGCAAATGTTTCAATCAAATTGATGTTGCTCACACATTGCAAACAACTCACTAGCTTCAAGAATTGCTACAAAGCTTTGAACAAAATCCTTTATGAATATGTGGTTTTGACCTTGATCTATACACCGTCTTATTTTACGTTCTTGCAACGGCCAAAATAAGGACCACGTTCAACCTTCCAAAATCGATCCTGGTACCTAACAAATGGGTAAAAAAATTACACTGCATGAAAGCACGCTTATTCTAGTTTTGACAGGCAAAAAGTCAGCTCTGCAAATTAAAACGCGACCGCGCAGTGAAATATTAACTCGTGCCATTTGAACGTCTTCAACGAGATATGCGATACGCAACGAAATGTCCAAACCGGGGTCCAAACTAACCCCCAAAGCGAAGTAAAGTACGAGAGAACCCAAAAATCGTTTGTAATACCTTCTAGCTATGCTTTTAGTTGATAAACTAAGAAAACGGAAGTTGTTCTCTGTGAAACCGTATCAGATAAACAACAACAACAAAAATTAACCGATTAAAAACATCAGTGACAATGTTGTTAGACGAGGCTTGCAAGTTCTAGTTTGCCACTATCGGCTCTAGATAGGTAGATTTCTGATATTTGAAAAGATCTACAATGTTGAGAATATCGCATGATAAAAGAGTGAAAACATTGTCGACCTTTCAAAGACAATCGGAAATAACCGGTTAATTAATGAAATTGATCACGAGCCGTTTAACTGCCGCTACGCATTTTAAAACAACCATTTATTCGGTATTCTGTTACTTTGCAACTACATTCAACCAATACGATAAACGTTTGAGATACTTACAACTGACTTCTGTAACTGCATGAGTAGGCCACTCACTAAACGGACTCACCGTACATTTAGGCCAAGACTTGTCACGGTATAATTGTTTGTATCCTGTTTGTAGCAGTTTTTGTATCCTAAAATAGCTTACATTGGCCTTTGATCTTCCCTGAATAGCATACTTTTGCGATATACTGCCAACCTGTTGCACATATTCTAACGACAAACTGCAGGCCTAGCAGTGATATATGCAATGTTCAGTTAATCCAGTTATCCAGTTAAATTTTGAATAAATTATCTCTGGATCTTTGCACGATGTTTCGTAATTTGAAGTGACATTGCTCAATCCAGTACTGCACTAGTTGGAAATGGCGTTGTGTAGCTTTTCGGCTCGTGTAAAAAGCAACGTGTCTTGTGGAGTTTATAGTCCAGAATATCCAGACCAGTTTCAACCCAGGGGGGTGCTCAGGGGTATCAGTGATATCTACTATTAGTGGTGAGGCGAGCAAAGAACGTCTCGTCCTTCGGACTCGACTTCGTAGACCCGACTTTGGAGACTCTGGAACCAGGGTAAGCCGAGTATGGCATTAGATGGCGAACACGCAAAGTCAGATGTTCAGTACCGCAACCCTTAATTGCGCACAAATCTGCTACTGTGAAAGGGTTACGCAGAATAAACAGCATGCACTCACGTTTGATTCTCGAGAAAACGGGACAACTTATTGCAATTGAGAAGTTTAACCTGACTTTCAGGCTCAAAGGGGAGGGGATGGGAAATAAGGAGAGAGGAGAGGGAAAGGATAGGAGAGAGGAGGGAAAGGACAGGGGAGGGGAGGGGAGGGGGAAAGTAGAGAGGAGAGGGAAAGGAGAGAGGAGAGGGGAAGGAGAGAGGAGAGGGAAAGGAGAGAGGAGAGGGAAAGGAGAGTGGAGAGGGAAAGGAGAGAGGAGAGGGAAAGGAGAGAGGAGAGGGAAAGGAGAGAGGAGAGGGAAAGGAGAGAGGAGAGGGAAAGGAGAGAGGAGAGGGAAAGGAGAGAGGAGAGGGAAAGGAGAGAGGAGAGGGAAAGGAGAGAGGAGAGGGAAAGGAGAGAGGAGAGGGAAAGGAGAGAGGAGAGGGAAAGGATAGGAGAGGGAAAGGATAGGAGAGGGAAAGGATAGGAGAGGGAAAGGATAGGAGAGGGAAAGGATAGGAGAGGGAACATCTCGACACATTTCTATTGCATTCTGCCAGAGGAACACATTGAAACTCCCAAGGGGGTACTCAGGGGTATCAGTGACGGGGAGGTGCGAATGAGGCCAAACGTTTTAACCCAAAAAAGTCTATTACGCAAAAACAAGACCCCAAAAAAGTCCAAAATCCATTTTTCTCCACATACTGAATCGAGAACGGTAGGATATCAATTTTATCAACCCCAAAAAAGTCCTTGCCAGAATCTTTATTTCTGAAAAAAAAAGTCCACCGGAAATTTGCTGACCCCGAAAAGTCCCAAGCCGCAGATTTCAAACCCAAAAAGGTCTTCGCACCTCCCCGTCACTGATACCCCTGAGCACCCCCCTGGGTTGAAACTGGTCTGGATATTCTGGACTATAAACTCCACAAGACACGTTGCTTTTTACACGAGCCGAAAAGCTACACAACGCCATTTCCAACTAGTGCAGTACTGGATTGAGCAATGTCACTTCAAATTACGAAACATCGTGCAAAGATCCAGAGATAATTTATTCAAAATTTAACTGGATAACTGGATTAACTGAACATTGCATATATCACTGCTAGGCCTGCAGTTTGTCGTTAGAATATGTGCAACAGGTTGGCAGTATATCGCAAAAGTATGCTATTCAGGGAAGATCAAAGGCCAATGTAAGCTATTTTAGGATACAAAAACTGCTACAAACAGGATACAAACAATTATACCGTGACAAGTCTTGGCCTAAATGTACGGTGAGTCCGTTTAGTGAGTGGCCTACTCATGCAGTTACAGAAGTCAGTTGTAAGTATCTCAAACGTTTATCGTATTGGTTGAATGTAGTTGCAAAGTAACAGAATACCGAATAAATGGTTGTTTTAAAATGCGTAGCGGCAGTTAAACGGCTCGTGATCAATTTCATTAATTAACCGGTTATTTCCGATTGTCTTTGAAAGGTCGACAATGTTTTCACTCTTTTATCATGCGATATTCTCAACATTGTAGATCTTTTCAAATATCAGAAATCTACCTATCTAGAGCCGATAGTGGCAAACTAGAACTTGCAAGCCTCGTCTAACAACATTGTCACTGATGTTTTTAATCGGTTAATTTTTGTTGTTGTTGTTTATCTGATACGGTTTCACAGAGAACAACTTCCGTTTTCTTAGTTTATCAACTAAAAGCATAGCTAGAAGGTATTACAAACGATTTTTGGGTTCTCTCGTACTTTACTTCGCTTTGGGGGTTAGTTTGGACCCCGGTTTGGACATTTCGTTGCGTATCGCATATCTCGTTGAAGACGTTCAAATGGCACGAGTTAATATTTCACTGCGCGGTCGCGTTTTAATTTGCAGAGCTGACTTTTTGCCTGTCAAAACTAGAATAAGCGTGCTTTCATGCAGTGTAATTTTTTTACCCATTTGTTAGGTACCAGGATCGATTTTGGAAGGTTGAACGTGGTCCTTATTTTGGCCGTTGCAAGAACGTAAAATAAGACGGTGTATAGATCAAGGTCAAAACCACATATTCATAAAGGATTTTGTTCAAAGCTTTGTAGCAATTCTTGAAGCTAGTGAGTTGTTTGCAATGTGTGAGCAACATCAATTTGATTGAAACATTTGCGAGCTCTCGCCATCGCTTTAAAGTTGGCTCATAATTCGTGCATATTAATGAGGTAAAATCGGAAATTTAATTGATTTTTTAAACTTTTGTAAATTTCTCAAAATTGAAAACGCGCTGGGATTTTTTAGTATGATTTCCTAAAACAGTTCACCCAAAGGGATGTTTTGGTGAAATAAAAACAAATTCGAAATTTCACAACTGATTTGAGATTCTCGATTCTAACAGATTCTCTTTTAAGTGTTTATTATTAGTGGTGGGGTATTCCATACTGTAATAATTGCTCCCATGTATTCACATCCTTTCAGGAGAAAACATGTCATTTTGCTTTATATATAAGTCCATGTAATAAATAATTTAACATCATTATGTTACAAGTGGTTTCTGAATATTAGAAAGGGCAGCACAAATAATAATATTAATGTCATCCACCACTGGTAATAATGTAATGGGGGCAGGAGGGAGGGGGTGACTCTATTGTTCTCGAATTAGCATTTTAGACCGACTCATAGTTACCGGTGTGACGTCACGGCTTTCTAGAGAAGCTAAATTAAGTAATGGTTACTTCAAAAAAGGAGGTTCTGCTTAGAAGGTAATAACCACGGACTGTGTGGAATATGGTGGATGTACATGCTCTGAATCTTTGTATCTTTGCCTCCAAAGTTGTTGTGTACAAAATAAGGCCGGACACGATGATTGGAGACCGTCATATGTATTTCCTTGGATTTCGTGGTGAAACTGTGTTCTCTTCATTTGCTAAGTACTTTTACATTAGTTATTTATGTATGTCACTCATGAAGTAGAATGTGCCTTGGATTCAATACCAATTTAGTTAATTTAGTTAGTTTTATTGCTATTAAATGACCGGTTTCTGACAGTAAATATAAAGATATATATTAAGCTATAAAATGATGGTATTTTTATTTCAATCTGTTGACTAGTTGCATTGTTGTGCTATGTTAATTAATCAAGTATACATATTTTCCCAAAAATTGACGTGGCAATATAAATGGCGAGGTACCCCCTCCCCCCCTCTAAAAACGATGGCAAGAATAGGGTTAAGCTTATGTTATTAATGATATATTAAATTAAATATAATATATTAATTAAATATATATATATTATTATATTATATATTATATACAGCGTTTTTCAAAAATTCTGTTAATCCTAATTGATCGATATATCAATATATAGTAATTTGCATAATCCTAATTCTTTGATTTTAGCTATTATTAAACCTGAATCTAAACCCAAGTAACCTTTGTAGTATGTATGTGAAAAAATAATTGAAAAATTTGAACTTTAGAGGGCTTATTCAGCCATTATGATGAAAATTACCCACAATGCACCCGATATATTGATATATCGATCTATATTGCTTTTACAGAATTTTTGCAAAGGGCTGTATTAACACAATGATAATATAAAGAGAGATTTGGATTATATCAAAACGAGAATAAGAATAAATATTGTATTCAGTGTACTCGAATAAAGGTGTTTTTTTTAAGAGCTGCAGATCGAGGGTGCTCAGGTCTTGATAGGCTGGGTTTAGATAGGGGGTGTACCACTAGGGTTTGTAAACCCTGACCCTAACATAAGACAGTGACATCTTGTAAATTCATACCCTGTTGAAGACAGATTATACCCTATCCAGTGGCCCATACCCATATAGCAAATATATGGGAGTACACCCCCCCCCCATTTTATTCAGGGTTTGCCACCCCCCCCCCTCAATTTCAGAATCACTAATTACATTTTGTTTATAGAATTTATCTACCAGTATTTTTAGTTGTTTATTCTGAAAATGAGAACTGTCTTACAAGTATTATTTACAATATGAGTGGCAATGTTGTATGTGATTTACAATCTCGAGCCGAAGGCGAGAGATTGTAAATCACATACAACATTGCCACGAAGTATTGTAAAATACTTATGATATTCATTCTTCATTAAAATGCTACAGCTATTGTTTTATTTGAAGAGTGAGCTAATTTAGTTGTAGAGCCATTGTGCTCGAAGTTCTAAACAAATTGAATGCCAATTCAGTACAAAATGATAGGGAGGTACTTTAGTAAAAAAGGCAGTCATCAAGAGAAAACATATATCATTTTCGATAAGTTAATTATGAATAGAGCATGATTTATTTTGGGTGAACTTTATCCCTTGGGGACGACTAAGTGCAAGCTTTGCAATCTTTTCGATGGTTTAGATTATGCATTGAAAGGACTGACGTGAAAGCGTACTCAGCTCTGAGATGTTTTGTTTCCGAAAGCCAAAAACTGCAGACGAAGAGATAAATTGGCTGCAAGATACAACTCCTAAGAACACTAGAAATAGTACGAAATGGAGTGTTAAGATCTTTGAGGAATGGCAACAGACGCGGGTATATAAACAAATTTGCGAAAAATGAATCTTTTGGGTTTCCATGTAGCGAAATCGAAGCTATACAAGATCTAACTCTCAATATATCAGATATGTCGCCTGTGAGTATTAATTTCTGGATGACGAAGTTCATAGGGGAGATTGTCAACAAGTAGTGTAAATTTGCCGTGTAATGCAACATTTCAGTTTTCATTATATTGTCAGTGATTAATGCTAAAGTATTATCTTAACAGCCTCTTTTGATACAGAATATTAATATATCTATTAGTATTCTGTATGGTATACAGAATACTGATAGATCTATTAGTATTCTGTATGGTATACAGAATTCTAATAAAGCATTGTATTCATTCATCAACTCCAACATTTCCCTGCTGAATATTCAGACCCTCCCCGTGCTTTCAGTATGTATCGGATATACAAGAATATGCACGTGACACAAATGGCGCATCCGGATTGGACAGTAACCTTATGAATGATTAATCAATATTATAACAAGACTTATAATAAAGCTCAATATTTCAGAATCAGTCAGGCTTGATTTTAGAATTGATACAATATACAATGATCTCATTCTCAGTTGTTCAATGCAGAAAATGGTAGCTGTTCTTAGTAATTAATACAACATGCTAAGAACTGAAACTCTATGCTTTGAAATCAACTGAACATTTTTAGTAATTCCTATAGGAATACCCAATAATTCCCAGACTGACAAAGAAAACTTCTATACCATTTAATTCAAATCTGAAATACTGAATATTATAGACCATGTTAATAACATAATACATATAAAATATAATTAATAGAGTGATGGCACTTAACCCGTGAAACAGATATTTATAGCCAAGTACAAATGTAGATATTACTAGACACTTATAATTCCATTGTTTTCTTTTCTTTTGATTTGACTATTAATCACTAATTATTAGATTTTGTTTATATAAAATATAATTAATAGAGTGATGGCACTTAACCCGTGAAACAGAGTGATTCCAATAAACCTGGGCACTACTAATTAGCTGTCAGTGTTTATTAGATGCAAAGAAACAAAAGAAAAGAAAAGAGTTTATTGGAATCATGCACACTCTATTAGTGCCATAACTCTAATAAATTTAATAATATCAATTATTCGTAATAAGCTGATAAATATACTAATTAATAAATCATAGAAATTGGCTTAAAGCTACTTGGCTGGGCAGTTTGTTCCACTCCTGTTACAAGGTTCTTGGAAAGAATGAACATTAAAAAAGCATGACATATATGTTATGATTCTGTCTTCGAATTTTGGGCTTCCTGTGGTGTACATGTGCTCAAATATTAAAACGCAAGAAATTCGGTTACAAATCAACCTATAGTTTTCTAAAGCTTTCTATAGATATTTCGTATTTCTAAAGTAATATTTGTCTCAAATTTTTAGCTTTGAAAATTTTCGATTTTGCGAATTATAATGGGTTTACAGTGCATCGTGTCCTTATTTTGTACACAACAACTTTGGAGGCAAAGATACAAAGATCCAGAGCATGTACATCCACCATATTCTACACAGTCCATGATTATTACCTTCTAAGTAGAACCTCCTTTTTTGAAGTAACCATTACGTAGTTTAGCTTCTCTAGAAAGCCGAGACCTTTACCCGGTCGATAGGTTTCGTTCTCTATTTTGATAACCGTCAAGACTAGAACTCCGGAAAAAAACACATAATCCTTGCATTACTTTTATCTCGATATAGATATTCTTACACATTAATACCTCTAGAAACTAAAAAAATATACATATACACTGTACACGAAGATCTGAACAGAATATTGAGCGTTTTATAGTCGGCATGAAGAACACCAGACTGGCCGCCATATTGAAATTCATCCCAGCGAGCCGTGACGTCACACTGGTAACTATGAGTCGGTCACTTTTGAAAAATAGAGTCACCCCCTCCCTCCTGGTAATGGGGATTTCATTTTTCAAAATATGAAATTCCTTCATTCTTCTGATGGCAATTTCGACGTATATTCTGGCGTTTGCTATTCTTGAAGTTTCATGGACATCCTCAGCTGTCATCTGCAGAGTAGTGTGTGATGATGGTGGTATTGCTAATGAACACTGGTGGAAAGCAAGAATATCTTCTATTGTAAATCCCCGGTCTGCCATGACTTGGTCTCCTGGCTGTAAGTAGCTAAGAAATCCAGAAGTCTCTACAATAAATTTGTCACTTGCCTTACCACCATACGCCTCAGACACATAACTGAAAGTGCCATTAGGGGTAATTCCAACTAGAATCTCCACAGTTGAGTGATGCTTATAACTACTCCAGCAAAGTGATTGTACCTTCAGGCTGGATGGAGTTTCGATGAAAAACTCAGTACAATCAATAATCACTCTGCATTTGTTGTAGAACTTCCTAAAAACATCAGGTTATCAAAAACTTCAATTCCAACGACATAAGGCGAAACCATGTAAAAAGGATTGAGCTTACATTCCCAGGACTTATTTTAAAGACATGACCTAGATATTCAACAATGTGTCCTAAAACCATAAATAGCTCATCCTCCAGTGAGAGTTTTCGGTTTCCATGCTCTGTATCTCTCAGTTTAGTTTTCACCCTTGTTTGCTTTTTACCTCTCCAGTAAGTCATGTTAATTGCATGGGGTTGTAGGAAAGTAAACACATTACCAAAACACTGCATTTGGTATTATAAAATAATTTAAATGGTATGCGCGCTCTGATTGGCTGATCCGCCGTGTTTCATTTGCCTGTGAAAACATGGAAATGACGTAACGACCTGCCAGATTAATGGAAAATTCATCGACTTTTTGACCTAAAGCTAATTTTGTTTTCAGTGTACGACATTTTCATTAGCAAAATTTACTAAATGTTCAAAACTTTGAAATTAACTTACTTGAATAACAGAATGTTAGTGATCCAACTAAGAAAAAACGTCTTGTTTTGATGAAAATCAGCTCGATGATATGAAAACCGGTTGTATGAATACCTCGCGTAAACAAGCTTGGAAATGTGATGAAATAATTGAGTGTCAACGAGAATCTCTCCAAGAGCTACACAAATCATTGTGTTAGGCCAACTGCCATCACTCTGTTGTCAAACGCAGGGCTGTCTAACTGCCAAATTATAGCTATTTTGGGTCACCGAAACGAGCAGTCACTTGCAAGTACAACTCCCGGCCATCTTCCAACCAGCTCCAACAGTGCAGTAATGTGTTCGCCCAGGCACTCAATCCAAGCAGCAAAAACAACTGAAGGAAGCATGCAGACTACTTCTCAGCAATGTGCACAAAATCCCAAACAGTCGGTTTAGCGAGATCTTTTCAAACACGAACCTTGCTCCATCGGTTCAGTCCACGTTTCGTTCAGCCGCCGACTGTCACATGATCACAAATAGTCGACGTGTTTGCTTTCAAAAAGAACTATTTCCTCCACTTTTGTATTCAAACTGCTCTTTTTAACACAATGTGTATAATTGTTAACTTTTCGCTTGGTTTTCAACTTGATTTGAGGTTAAATCATAATTAAAATGACACATTTCCTTGCTCACAGTTTGCCGGTTCAAACACTTGCCAAAAAAAATCATATCAAAGTCACATATATCGAGCTTTCTGATTGGTTGGTGCAATGTATTGAGAATTACGATTTAGATAATAAAGGATTTATGTTTTTTCGTCTGTTTATCTTTTGTTTTTGTACATTATTTCGAAAAAATAATTATTTTATAAAAGAAATGAAGTACGTTTTCCGTGTTTTCATGCTCTCATGAAAACCGAGGTACGTTTGGGAGAATTCGAGAGCAGATCAGTCCAAACACGAGACGTAGACGTACTTCATTTCTTAAGTCCAGTCACTTGTTAGTTATTCAAAAGCAATATGCAGGGCCCAGCTGTTCTGTCAGAAGATTTATCAGGTGTAACCACAGTTTCTTGTGTTGGCTGTGGGATTTCATGCTTTTCTATTATGCGCCTTTGGATTGGAGATTTCTTAATCTTGTCACTTTTGTTCACTTTTGTCGGATTTGGGTATTGAAAGGTGGGTTTTCCATACTGAAAGTGATTAGAGCAAACCATATGATGATCTGATGCTATAAATGCATACGTCCTTTGCTAATGTTGGCTTGCCAAATTGCTCTCTTTTTGGGGACCTTCGTCATATAATGCCAGGTGGGTTCGCCTTCCACATGACTCCTTTTAACAATTTTCTCTGGTTGCCAGTTATCATTATCACAAGAACCAACACAGCATCTATAGTGGGGCATAATTCTGTTCAATGGACTGAAAAGTAAAACTGTTGTTATTAACTTATAAACTAAATAATATCCAGCGAACGTTAACGGCCCATTTCCCCAAAAAGTACGACAGCAAAATAGTTTATACAACTGGACCCTTACACAGCCTGTGTGAATGTCACAGGTACATGCACATTGTGTAGTTGACCGAGACCTGAGTATAAATCCCCAGACAAACCTAAATCATAGCCTGATAAATAAGCTTACATGTATACAAATAAAACTAAACCAAACCCTAACCGCTGAATCCTCAGTTCAAAGGGTTTCGGTGGTTGTTATTACAGTGTTTTCTGAGAAATTGTGATCTATTATTATTATTATTATTATTTGTCGTTGTTGGTTTAATACACGCCACAAGTTGGTTTACGTTTTGCAAGTCACCGCTCGCTTTCATCGCGAATCCAAACACTATTACGATATAATTTTCAAAGGAAAGTAATATAACCTAGTCAACAGACAAGTAGTATGTTTATCTATAAAGCTCTTCTGAAGAAAATATTGATTTGAGCACAAGTAGGGAAGCCAAATTTCAATGTTCTTACCTCAAACACTTCCACGCTCTTGCACATCACATCCGCCATTTTGGATTTTGAGATCCTGATTACCCATGATGCATCATTTTGTTGAAATGGCTTCAGGCCGGTCTAATGACGTAATGTAGTGGTGACTGTCAGATCGTATTTAATAATTGCGAAACGCAGTGAAACACTTCAGTTTGCGTAACGTTTATAAAACGGCGACTAGAAATATGGATATAAAGTGCTCTTTTTGGTCGGAAAATTCATGTTGTAGCTCGGTTGGAATAGGTTCATCGGTTTGTCCTTTGTTGTCCTGTTCACATGATGTAGGATCCCATCTTGTTATGCACTAATCAATTCCAAGAGCCAAGAGTGACAACCCCCCCCCCCCCCCCGGGCATTTGACTTTTTGGGAAACGTTTGGTCAAATTCCCCTTTGTGCGGGCCAATAAATTGGTCAAATGCCCCACCATTCGGGCTCCATGCACTTGCGGTCAAATACCCGTCCCTCCGTCCTGGCAAATCTCGGAACACAGGTCGACATTCTTTTATTTATAATGCCCAACAAAACAGTATTAAAATACATATTTATATCAAATGTATTAAACCGCATTTTTTTTTTCTCTCTGCCTAGTAGCTTTTGATTTTTCAGCTCCTCTAGCCCTGTTTACGGCAATATTCAAATTAGACGAGGACCACTGACCAACATTTGGTCAATGGTCAAATGTCCGCCGATCGGGGTTTTATTCAGCGTGAAATTCCCCACTATAACATAACATAAACTTTATTAACGTGTATTTTTAGCCTCAAGGCCGCCGCATTCGAACTTTCTACTTCGGTGCACACGAGAAAATACAAAGAGAATGGCTCGAAAACGCCAAGGCCAAGTGTGTCGCAAAAGTGACTTGATTTAAGACGATCTTTGATTTTTATCGCTTAGGTTTACACCGGCTTTGAAAGAAGAAATGTTTATCTTAAATAATCATATTTCAAAAATATGAAAATATAAATTCACTGCTAGCAAAACCGTAGTGAAAATGAGCTATTTTACGATATTATTGGCTGGGGGTTTGTTCTTGGTAAGATTATCTCACCTTCTATTTGGTCAATCGCTTAGGTTTCACTTGCATATTATTCTATGAACTGCACTCTATCTTCCAACCTAATTTTATTGAAATTAGTCAAATATTTCGACTAACAAAATTGAAAAATCTAGGTAGACCTTATTCTTAGACCAAATTACATACTAATGACCACATTTGATGGGCTTTCAAATTTGCCGCCGAAACTGTAGCTCCGCCTCTGGGCATAACCAGGTGATTAAGGCATTGTTAAGGGTGATGACTCTGAAAGCAATACCGAGAACATTGGCTTAACTCGAGTAATCGAGTTGGTACTCAGTCTGTTATGAACCTAAATAAAATGACCGGCTAAGTGAACACTAATTTGATATGAATTATATACTAACTGCGATTTCCAAAAACAACTCAGCGTCAAAGGAATGGTACTTGTGTGTTCCTTGTCATAACCATAAACCTAAGGATGATATTTGTTGTGAGCTTTTTACTATGTCCTTTATATTCATGATCTCTGTGCCGCAAAAAAAAAAAAAAAAACACAACAGCAAATGTTTATAGCAACAGCCAATCACATCTTGGCGCTATTGTTTTAGCAGCGTCCAAGTACACATTAAAAACGCATCAGAAACTGACGTCTTAAGTTGCAAGCTTCCAGATGGTTACTCTTGGAATTGACTAGTGCATTAGTCTTGGGGTAGGAAGCAAGCGAGGAGTTATTGGTTCAGTGGTGACCGAGATTGACCTGATTCTCAATAGAGCCGGCGGGTTTGTTTGGAACTACCCTGGAAGAAAAGCAGGTTTGCCCGGTTATGACGGTATGTCCTAAACATCGTAAAACCCTCATTATCGACCGGAAAATTAACACATGCTGTTATCCTAACCATATTGGCCAGAAAAAGGGAAACCTGCTATTGCGTTGGGCGAATTCAGAAATGACAGAAGAAATATTTAGCCAATACGATGCTGTGGTTCCGATCGGTTCAGGTAAGATAATGTTAAGCCTTATTTACTTTTGACTGCATGATTCATATGCAAGATTTAAAGAAAAGGGAGGGTAGGAGTATTTGTATGTTTTTGTGGTATGGGCATTTTTTTCAACACAGCCGATAGTTATTGCAAAACTGATTCGCGTGAACAATTATTAAATTAGTGTCTTTAATTTCTTATGCACGCTTCTGAGGCTAATTATAATAACTAAAAATATATTTGAAAGCGCTCGGTGTTTGTTGATGGGCTTCCTGTGGTAGAGCGTGTGATAGTGCATGGATCTTTCTCATGATGGAGACTATTCAAAACATAAACATTTTGCTCAAACTGGACTAGTTGATGTTCTGATAAAAGCACACGACGAAGCGAGCACGTGGCAAACCAAGAGACAAATTTTCTCTCTGTTTGCTAATGATTTTAGTCGCGCCGAAATGCAGCAAATGATCCCCCCAGGTTATCGAAATGGCGCATTGACCCCGCGCTGGAAAAGGGTGAGCCAATTCACCGTCAGAAAAAAAACAATTTTCCGCACACGAATTGATCGATGTTGCCAAAGTTGACCACTTTCTTGATTTTATTTCCCACCCAGACATGATATGGAAGATGTAGCGTTTGGAACAAAAGCGATGAAGTTAGACTCTGGCGAGCGTATTGTCATACCAGCCGTAATACGAACATTGATCCCTTCTGGAATCATTGAGCAGTACTCTTCTTTCTGCAGACAGATAGACTTTGAGCCCGCCAGTGAGCATTCGCTTTTCCGAATGCTCGATGTGTGCTCTGCTTCCATGCAAACGTCTTTGCAAGGTCTTGACAACGTCACTGCTGAAGGGAGCGAGGCATTCCAGAATTTTGCAACCATAGTTCAAAGTCTACAAGAGAGTGGTACCAGCAGTCAGTGTGTGGAGGATGCTAACCGATATCTAAAAACTGATATTAAGGTCCACGTTGGCCGTGACGAAGACTGCAGCGATCACTGCACAGTTCATGCTCTTAGTGATCCATCCGACAATGTTACCGAATTCAGAGACGACTGCATGCACAACCATAGTTTCAAGTGCGAAAGGTGCGAGATGTTTCAGAACGTGCTCACAGAGATCGTAAAAGAAGTTGAGGTTGCAGATATGAGTGACGAGCACAGAGCAAGAATGACCTTTGGTTACCAGGAGAGTGTAAAACGTATAAACGCATGGAAGGCCCACTTGCTCCGTTCGTTGAACCAGGAAGAGGGAAAACAAGATGCTCTTAGCCAGCTCGATGATGAAACCTGTCTAATAGTAATGGACTGCGCCATGAAGTTTCTCCCCCATCACTATCGCGAGCAAATGAGTGAGTTTTTTGGCAAAAGGGGTAGAAGCTGGCACATATTATAAGTGCTGTTATTACAAAGTCTACACAGAAATACGAAGTTGAATGTTTTGTGCATATTTTTAATACTTGCACTCAGAATGGCTTTGCAGTTGCATCAGTTATCGAGCATGTCCTGAAAACCCTCAAGCAAGAGTATCCATTAATCAGCAAAGCGTTCTTGCGCTCTGACAACGCTGGATGCTACAAAAATGGACAGCTACTACTGAGCTTACCAAAAATTGGTGCGCGCACAGAAATCAAAATTCTGCGCTATGACTTTTCCGACCCGCAGGCAGGGAAAACATATGCGATCGCAAAACAGCGCCTATTAAAGCTCACATCAATGGATGAACGAAGGACAAGATGTCCTGACCGCAGAAGACATGAAGCAGGCCATAGAGTCTCACGGTGGCCTTAAGGTATCAGGGTACCCCTAAAACCTATCAAAAGACCGGTTTTGATTTTTTTTGACAATCAAATCTAATTGAATATTATCTATCATTTCCAACAATCAGAATCTAAAAATATTTTTTCCCTAAAAAGTTAGAATCAAAAATCTTATTTTGGATTTCATTTCATGCAAAAAGATGTTGACAAGCAAGCTGTCAACAGCACTCACGCAACAGACTTTCCAAAGATTCAGATGCGAAGAAAGTATCCAAAATATCACTCAAAATATCCTTGAATAACGATGCCAAACCACTCACGGTCAAAATGTTCGTATTTCCCGCCAGCAGTAACTTTGTTTTCCTGCCATGTTGTGTTAGGTACTGTAAGGCGATCTTCTTTTGAATGCCATTCATATGTCATCAGGTATTGGATCACATATTTGTGGTGGATTATAGTCGCGTGTGCAAACAAAGCCGCCACTTGACTTGAAAAACAGTTTGGGCTTTTTCTCATAGAGCAAATTAACGAAAATACGGGTGTTATTTTGAGCTCCTAAACAAACGGGTTTTATTCGATTCAGCTGAGAATTTTTGGACTTCATCTCTGATTATCATTCTTCAAAACTGTGTCTCCGATTTTTGATATTTTAATGATTTCATGAGTTATTAACTGATTAGTACAAAACAATGTATTTTTAGCGTACCGAAAGTTTCGCGGCAGATTAAAAAGCAACGGGGAAACGTATCGATAAACGGAGACACGGTTTTGATAATTGATATCTCTAGAGTGTATAAAGATAATGATCTTGAATTTCCGATAAAATGCGGTTGTATGGGACCTCGCCGTACAACGCTATTTGAAAATTCGTTGATCTCGACTTATATTTAAAACGCGTATGTACTTTTTGTTAATAAACCATTAGTTGGAATCTCCATTTATTTAGCTTTCAGAAAATGTATACTTTATTGGGGTTTTAATGGACGGATTCTGTGTTAAAGCGACTTGAATGCATACCGGTCGGTAGGGGTACCCTGATAGCTTAATGGATGCAGAGCAGCAGTTGTAGAAGTAGACACTTCAAAGGAAATTGTTAAAGAGAACAAAATACCCGGAATAAGCTTGCTCAACAATTTATCGTTCAGCGAAGCCACGGGAATCCGCACTTGGAGAGCGTATGGCATTGTTCCCGGTCGCCTGATGACATACAGTGACCAACAAACGGTGACTCAAGGAAACACAGGCTTAAAGGAGCCGTCTCATCCAGGATGCATTGCGCGCTGAGTACGCCATTTTCAACGACGTCGAAAATACGAGTTGTTCAACTTGCTACAAAATCTTCTTGAAATCTTGAGCATCGTTTTCTTTGTTCCACATTGACATTGCGAAGACCACAGTAACCCGGTGTTCTTGCAAGGACAACCTCGGGACCGAGCTGTTTGTTTCCTGCTGCACGTGTTTTTACAAGAGCAAACCTAAGTGATCATGAAATACAATTCAATATGACTTTCCATTTAGATAAAGTATTTATGAAAGAGTAAGAAACAGTAGACTAATAGCTAAAACTATTGTAAAACTAGAAAATGTGTACTTACAAGACGGCTAGAAGCTTCGGTCCCCACTTCGGTCTCTTCGTTTGGATCAGGCGCTATTGGCGACCCGTATGCATTCACAACAATGATTACTTCGCTACTATCCTCGGCCGACTCCACGGCCATAGTAGCAACTTGCTTTGAGCATGGATCATTAAAAATGGATCATGCTTTGAGCTTCGCTTTGAGCTAACTTTGACTTGACACAACGCAACGTGGGTTTGACAGCGCGCTTTGAAAATAATACCCCGTATGTAAATAATGATAGAGGCGCGCAATGCATCCTGGTTGAGACGGCTCCTTTAAAGCTTGTTCAGCCCTTTGGAACTCTGATCAAAGAGAAAGGTAGCGTGGGAGAAAGCAAAAGGCCTAATGCTGATATATATTCGTGCAAGGAGAGCGGCTGTGTGCTAATGTTCAGGACACAGCGTGAAGCAGAGGCCCACATGGACACAGGAAAACACCGATGTGAACTCGAGTCAGAGTCCCTATATGACAGCATCCGCAAGAAATGGGCCAACAGAGTCACCGGTATTATAACAGCAAGCAAACATCACCAAGCTGTAGCTAGCTTCCCCGAACATCAACCGTGCTCGTCGACTGCTGTAGGACGGTCTCAAGGTTGGGCCTTAAAACGAACGAAAAAAGCGTCAAGGATGACCGACAAAGCAAAAGTGTTTCTTGTCGCCAACTTGTACCAGGGTACAAGGAGCGGGCTCAAGGCAGACCCCATTCAGATTAGTAAGGAAATGAAGTTGATAAAAGACAGCACAGAGAAGCTGATGTTCACGCCAGAGGAGTGGAGGACGGACAACAAATTAGCCAGCTTTTCTCAGGACTTGCGGGGGCACAAAAACAACATCAAAGTGATGAAGACATCGCTGACGAAAACGTGGCTGCCGTGGAGTCAGAACTCGCCCTGGCCAGTTTGCGAAACACAGTTTTACAACAGGTGGCTACGCCTGAACATCCAATAAAAGTAGGCCGAAAATATATCTGCCAGCTTTACCATCGACGGCAAGTTGAATTCTCTGAAGATTGTTGAGCTTCAAGAGATCTGCAAAGATTTGAATCTAGAATTATCAGGCACACTTGCTAGGAAGAAAACTTATATTTATGCCATTGAACAATATGCGACGACCTGCGACTGCTGCCAGGATTGAACTGTTTGTTCCCTATACATGAGTACATCAGTGTTTAGTCAGTTTACTTATAAACGGCAATATGTACTTTATAAATATTATATCTTTTAATGGCAAATTCATTTATATTCATGTTTATGTTAGTTTGAGACAAAATTATAATATGGCGATAAATAACTGTTATTCTAGTAGCTAGAGTGCAATTTAGAAAAGCGTGAAATAGTACTAACTTTAATTAGAATATAGTCATACTCACTCGACCAATCAGCGCCCAGCATTTGTGCGCTCTATATCTCATAAAGTAACTAATAGGGCTTCAACTATGGACTCATTAGTATTCTCTATATAGAGAATACTAATAAAGCTCTTTGTTTTATTTTGTTACAAAGCCTTATTAGTATTCTCTATATAGGGAATACTAATGACTAACTTAGAAAATATACTAGAGTGCAAATATTATATCCATGAAATAGTTAACTAACTAAATAGTACTAATAAAATGGCACCGTGTACTAAACTATATACAAAAAATATTATAATACAATCTTAGGTTTAATCTTCAAATACTATTCACATATTATATCATAATCCAATAAATCGACAGTTATTTGGATTCGCTAATCAGCTAGATTTATACATGAATACAGATCATAACTATACTAAAATTAACACTAAAGAAACGTAGCAAGTCACTTACTCTTCAAAATGAAATCACAAACGAGTTTCTCCATATTCTACAACTGAGAAGCTAGTGTAGCATAACAAGCCGGAAGGTCGTTCTCAGTGCGAAAGGCGACTTTAAAGTCGCGTTCTTGAAATAATTGTGGGGGATTAAAAATTAAAATGGTGTGAATCTTTTGTCCCGTTCTCAGCAAGAAACTACTGATGACTTGCTTGAATATGTCATCGCGTTCTATTAAAAGAACTTTGAATTGCCACTCGATATATTACTTTTACCAAAATATATGATTATCGGCCGCGATATCCTTCTCCTTTCTTCTCTAACACAACGTTATTACCTTTGAGGTCGTTGTGGAGAGAAATCCCTGAGCGTGAATGTACTTTAGCGTGGTACAGATACTTGTCAACACTACATCATCTAATATACTTGACTTCACAGCCTCGTAAGCTAAGGGAATCGACATTATGGAATTGCAGAACCGTACCGGCATTATTATTACATTAAATGGTGTTAATATTTTGTCCCGTTCTCAGCAAGAAACTGCTGACGACTTGCTTCTATTAAAAGAGCTTTGGATTTTGTATCTCCATGATATTTTATTCCTTTTAAACATTTTCTCTAAAACTGTATTTTATTCATTTTGAAGTACAATATTAAAGTACAAATTATCAGTAAGCTCAGTTGTATGAAGAAAATTTCATAAATGAGACGCCTCAGGAAAAAGTACGAAATCGAAATCGAAATTGTCTCGGGTGGCCATATAGTTTCAACGGAGAGAGGAGAGAGGAGAGAGGAGAGAGGAGAGAGGAGAGAGGAGAGAGGAGAGAAGAGAGAGAATTTGAAAGAATTTCCTAAGAATCTTGGGCGTGCCGCCTGAAAGATTCAAAGGAGAGGAGAGAGGAGTGGGAATTTGAAAGAATTTCCTAAGAATCTTGGGCGTGCCGCCTGAAAGATTCATAGGAGAGGAGAGAGGAGTGGGGATTTGAAAGAATTTCCTAAGAATCTTGGGCGTGCCGCCTGAAAGATTCATAGGAGAGGAGAGAGGAGTGGGAATTTGAAAGAATTTCCTAAGAATCTTGGGCGTGCCGCCTGAAAGATTCATAGGAGAGGAGAGAGGAGTGGGAATTTGAAAGAATTTCCTAAAAATCTTGGGCGTGCCGCCTGAAAGATTCATAGGAGAGGAGAGAGGAGTGGGAATTTGAAAGAACTTCCTAAGAATCTTGGGCGTGCCGCCTGAAAGATTCATAGGAGAGGAGAGAGGAGTGGGAATTTGAAAGAACTTCCTAAGAATCTTGGGCGTGCCGCCTGAAAGATTAATAGGAGAGGAGAGAGGAGTGGGAATTTGAAAGAATTTCCTAAGAATCTTGGGCGTGCCGCCTGAAAGATTCATAGGCATGAGGAGCCCCCCCGACCCAAACTTTTTGTCCCAGCAGGATAGCTGTGATATGTTTGCCTAGGGTTACTAGTTCGCAAAGCCAATTAGTCTTGGTCCAATAAGATTCGTTCTACTGACACATTAATCACAGACAATTCTTACACAACATGATAAACAATTGTGGGTCATCGACGAGTTTTGTCGCTAGAATCAAAATATAATTCTTTTTATGCTTTATTTTCACTGTTGGGTTGTCTAAAATATGGAAAATATCACCTGGAAATGTGGGTAAGATATTCATCGAGTACATTCAGGTATTGCTCGTCTGACTTTGAGACAAATACGGAATTTTATGCTGCAAACGTTCTGAAACCGACACAGACTAATGTGACTATAAATCGCAAAGTACTCAACTTTATATTGCTAAACCCCAATGCTTTTGGGTGGCGCACCTGAAGGCAGGGTAGATAGTCGGGCGGCACGCCTGATATTCTATGGGTAAAGCATTGAACTTGAAGAACTTGAAGACACAGACTATAATAATAATCGCAGAGTACTGACATAACTCAACTTTATATTGCTAAACCCCAATGCTTTTGGGTGGCGCACCTGAAGGCAGGGTAGATTGTTCGGGTGGCACGCCTGATATTCTATGGGTAAAGCATTGAACTTGAAACACAGACTATAATACTAATCGCAGAGTATTGACATAACTCAACTTTATATTGCTAAACCCCAATGCTTTTGGGTGGCGCACCTGAAGGCAGGGTAGATTGTTCGGGTGGCACGCCTGATATTCTATGGGTAAAGCATTGAACTTGAAACACAGACTAATATACTAATCGCAAAGTAGGCTGACAACTCAACATAATTTGTATTGCTAAACCGGCAATGATTTGTAGCGGCACGCCTGACTCGCTCGATATTCTATGGGTAGAGCATTGAACGTTTGATCAATATCAATATTATTTTAATAGAGACAACATTTATCTTATTCACTTATTGGCCATATCTTTCAAAATCAGTAAATACAAATCTACGACTAGTAATTCACGTCCCAGCATGAGCCTGGCCTACGCCGATGTATCGGGTACACAACCCCGCTGTGTTAATCCACCACAAATAATCATGCTGCAAGGCTTTTTTTGCTTCGCAAAACAAAAATGTTAGGGTCGTGGCTCGTCATGGAGGAGAGAGGAGTGGGAATTTGAAAGAATTTCCTAAGAATCTTGGGCGTGCCGCCTGAAAGATTCATAGGAGAGGAGAGAGGAGTGGGAATTTGAAAGAATTTCCTAAGAATCTTGGGCGTGCCGCCTGAAAGATTCATAGGAGAAGAGAGAGGAGTGGGGATTTGAAAGAATTTCCTAAGAATCTTGGGCGTGCCGACTGAAAGATTCATAGGAGAGGAGAGAGGAGTGGGAATTTGAAAGAATTTCCTAAGAATCTTGGGCGTGCCGCCTGAAAGATTCATAGGAGAGGAGAGAGGAGTGGGAATTTGAAAGAATTCCCTAAGAATCTTGGGAGTGCCGCCTGAAAGATTCATAGGAGAGGAGAGAGGAGTGGGAATTTGAAAGAATTTCCTAAGAATCTTGGGCGTGCCGCCTGAAAGATTCATAGGAGAGGAGAGAGGAGTGGGAATTTGAAAGAATTTCCTAAGAATCTTGGGCGTGCCGCCTGAAAGATTCATAGGAGAAGAGAGAGGAGTGGGAATTTGAAAGAATTTCCTAAGAATGTTGGGAGTGCCGCCTGAAAGATTAATAGGAGAGGAGAGAGGAGTGGGGATTTGAAAGAATTTCCTAAGAATCTTGGGCGTGCCGCCTGAAAGATTCGTAGGAGAGGAGAGAGGAGTGGGAATTTGAAAGAATTTCCTAAGAATCTTGGACGTGCCGCTGAAAGATTCATAGGAGAGGAGAGAGGAGTGGGAATTTGAAAGAATTTCCTAAGAATCTTGGGCGTGCCGCCTGAAAGATTCATAGGAGAGGAGAGAGGAGTGGGAATTTGAAAGAATTTCCTAAGAATCTTGGGCGTGCCGCCTGAAAGATTCATAGGCATGAGGAGCCCCGACCCCAAACTTTTTGTCCCAGCAGGATAGCTGTGATATGTTTGCCTAGGGTTACTAGTTCGCAAAGCCAATTAGTCTTGGTCCAATAAGATTCGTTCTACTGACACATTAATCACAGACAATTCTTACACAACATGATAAACAATTGTGGGTCATCGACGAGTTTTGTCGCTAGAATCAAAATATAATTCTTTTTATGCTTTATTTTCACTGTTGGGTTGTCTAAAATATGGAAAATATCACCTGGAAATGTGGGTAAGATATTCATCGAGTACATTCAGGTATTGCTCGTCTGACTTTGAGACAAATACGGAATTTTATGCTGCAAACGTTCTGAAACCGACACAGACTAATGTGACTATAAATCGCAAAGTACTCAACTTTATATTGCTAAACCCCAATGCTTTTGGGTGGCGCACCTGAAGGCAGGGTAGATAGTCGGGCGGCACGCCTGATATTCTATGGGTAAAGCATTGAACTTGAAGAACTTGAAGACACAGACTATAATAATAATCGCAGAGTACTGACATAACTCAACTTTATATTGCTAAACCCCAATGCTTTTGGGTGGCGCACCTGAAGGCAGGGTAGATTGTTCGGGTGGCACGCCTGATATTCTATGGGTAAAGCATTGAACTTGAAACACAGACTATAATACTAATCGCAGAGTATTGACATAACTCAACTTTATATTGCTAACCCCAATGCTTTTGGGTGGCGCACCTGAAGGCAGGGTAGATTGTTCGGGTGGCACGCCTGATATTCTATGGGTAAAGCATTGAACTTGAAACACAGACTAATATACTAATCGCAAAGTAGGCTGACAACTCAACATAATTTGTATTGCTAAACCGGCAATGATTTGTAGCGGCACGCCTGACTCGCTCGATATTCTATGGGTAGAGCATTGAACGTTTGATCAAATATCAATATTATTTTAATAGAGACAACATTTATCTTATTCACTTATTGGCCATATCTTTCAAAATCAGTAAATATAAATCTACGACTAGTAATTCACGTCCCAGCATGAGCCTGGCCTACGCCGATGTATCGGGTACACAACCCCGCTGTGTTAATCCACCACAAATAATCATGCTGCGAGGCTTTTTTTTGCTTCGCAAAACAAAAATGTTAGGGTCGTGGCTCGTCATGGAGGAGAGAGGAGTGGGAATTTGAAAGAATTTCCTAAGAATCTTGGGCGTGCCGCCTGAAAGATTCATAGGAGAGGAGAGAGGAGTGGGAATTTGAAAGAATTTCCTAAGAATCTTGGGCGTGCCGCCTGAAAGATTCATAGGAGAAGAGAGAGGAGTGGGGATTTGAAAGAATTTCCTAAGAATCTTGGGCGTGCCGACTGAAAGATTCATAGGAGAGGAGAGAGGAGTGGGAATTTGAAAGAATTTCCTAAGAATCTTGGGCGTGCCGCCTGAAAGATTCATAGGAGAGGAGAGAGGAGTGGGAATTTGAAAGAATTTCCTAAGAATCTTGGGAGTGCCGCCTGAAAGATTCATAGGAGAGGAGAGAGGAGTGGGAATTTGAAAGAATTTCCTAAGAATCTTGGGCGTGCCGCCTGAAAGATTCATAGGAGAGGAGAGAGGAGTGGGAATTTGAAAGAATTTCCTAAGAATCTTGGGCGTGCCGCCTGAAAGATTCATAGGAGAAGAGAGAGAGGAGTGGGATTTGAAAGAATTTCCTAAGAATCTTGGGAGTGCCGCCTGAAAGATTAATAGGAGAGGAGAGAGGAGTGGGGATTTGAAAGAATTTCCTAAGAATCTTGGGCGTGCCGCCTGAAAGATTCGTAGGAGAGGAGAGAGGAGTGGGAATTTGAAAGAATTTCCTAAGAATCTTGGACGTGCCGCTGAAAGATTCATAGGAGAGGAGAGAGGAGTGGGAATTTGAAAGAATTTCCTAAGAATCTTGGGCGTGCCGCCTGAAAGATTCATAGGAGAGGAGAGAGGAGTGGGAATTTGAAAGAATTTCCTAAAAATCTTGGGCGTGCCGCCTGAAAGATTCATAGGAGAGGAGAGAGGAGTGATAATTTGAAAGAACTTCCTAAGAATCTTGGGCGTGCCGCCTGAAAGATTCATAGGAGAGGAGAGAGGAGTGGGAATTTGAAAGAATTTCCTAAGAATCTTGGGCGTGCCGCCTGAAAGATTCATAGGAGAGGAGAGAGGAGTGGGAATTTGAAAGAACTTCCTAAGAATCTTGGGCGTGCCGCCTGAAAGATTCATAGGAGAGGAGAGAGGAGTGGGAATTTGAAAGAATTTCCTAAGAATCTTGGGCGTGCCGCCTGAAAGATTCATAGGAGAAGAGAGAGGAGTGGGAATTTGAAAGAATTTCCTAAGAATCTTGGGCGTGCCGCCTGAAAGATTCATAGGAGAGGAGAGAGGAGTGGGAATTTGAAAGAATTTCCTAAGAATCTTGGGCGTGCCGCTGAAAGATTCATAGGAGAGGAGAGATACTGTCTGTTTAGAAGGTATTGTATGATTAATAGAGGGTACTGTATGTTTAGTGACGAGGGCTGATTTTCACTATAGAAACATTATTTACTTCATTACCGAATCGGTCTACATCAATCATCGGCATCCCTACGTTCACGTGCGTTTATCCAATCGCCTTCCACGTCATGTTGACCTTTGCTATCCGTATTGCGTAAATACTCACACACGATCATCTCAGTTTTTAAACATTCGTTACAAAACATGCGCTATCCTATCTATCATTTTAAAGTTAAAACACACTATACTTCTCTCCATATTGTATTGATACCATACAAACCTTTCACTCTGGCATTTACCAAACCCCAACCGATTGCCTCTATAGCGCTATAGCTCTGGTTCTGATCGGCGATGGTCTCAGTCCGTGTTAAATTCTTGTTCAGTTATCATGGTTATCGTAGCAAGTAGTTCTGACATCAGAAAATCAGAATCTGTTCATGGGACTTTCTTTCGTAAATTAACTGCTAAAAGAGCAAACGGTGATCCGACATACACTTCGTTTCCATTGCAGGCAGCAAGCAGTATCGGCAGCGTTGCCGAAATCAGTGGTTTCTCTCTGGTAGGGGAATTGCAAGTCCTCGACCGGCCAATAGCTATATATAATCTTTACGTCGACATATTACACAAACACTGGTATTTAAAGGGGCAATGTCACGGATCGTGGTCGAGGTGGCCTGGGCACTAATTAACCGAAATCTTGAATTCGGTCCACGGTGGACTAAAATCAAGTTCAATGGGAGAGATGTGTGAAGCGGTTCAAATCTTCGAAATAAGTTGTATTTCATCGTCCTTTATACAGTGTAACCAATAATTTTGTTCTTCTACAATATTAATTCTATTCGTTGGGAAGCTTGTGGCCTTCTTTACTTAAAAACCCGATCAGTTGCAGAGGTTCGATCGAAGAAGACATTCTCGAAGGCCTCGATCGGTTGTCGCCGACAAGAAGCTTGACAGAGCTTTGTGAAGAAAGCAATTACAATGCAATGTACCTTGGACTGTTTATGAGACATGGAATAGACTGAAGACCTCGGGGAAATTTCAAAACGATTCAGCTATCGCTTCGTTTCTCGTTTCACTCGGAATATAACGTAGTCGTATTGACGGTTGGACTCGCACTTTGAGGTTGATCGAAGCGAGCTATTCTCACAAGGTTTGTTTCGTAATTGTTTTGATTTTTCCTCACAATTTATATGTTCTAATGGGGATCTAATTTGCTGTCATATTCTGAATGTTCTGTGCGAATTTATTATAAAAGAATAAAAGGCCACAGCATTTGTTGACGATTTGTTGACGACTTGTTGATTCAGTGATATTTGACAGCTTGAAGGACATCATTGTTGAACTGGACTATACTATATAAATATCTGCAGTAATATTTATTTATTTGATCGGCTTTGGCACCAGTATCGGCTTTAGGCTTTCAATCGGTTTGTGATTGTTATTGTTATTGTTATTGTTTTTAACGCGCATGCGTCGGCGTGACATTGCCCCTTTAACGCAAACCAGTTCCAGAGTCGAAAAGCATATTATTTAAAATGCTCGTCAGCAAGTATAAAGTGAATTTGGCGCACAAATCTTCACGATTGCCGAATAAGGTTTAATCCAATATTGTAATAGCCAATGATCATGGTTTTCTGCTTTATATTTATAAAACATCTAAGACAACATGAAGACAGACCCCCAAATTGGATTAACACTATATTCGTAATCTGCGGTTGAAACCATAGCAACATTAGTATCCTGTGGTTCGCACTAAGAACGACCTTGCGGCTTGTTATGTGTACGGATATTCATCAGTCATCCAAGTTCTCTGTATGATTATTGCGATATAGTTAGCCCAATCTTTCAATATATTAATGTCCACATCGTGCTTGAGTTTTCTTTGGTGTTCATTATTTCTCTCGTTTTTCAAATTTGTCCGTTCTAACTGGTTTGAAGAAACTTTGAGATTTCTGCTCTTCATTTCCACAACAAATATCGGAAAGTTTAGTGTTGCAAGCTTCATATTTAAAAGCCTCAAGCTTCGGATATTATTCATCTTCACTCCACTGAAGTCACACACAACTGAACAGCTTTGCAAATGCGTATGTGCATTTGAAATCAGTATTCCTTTGGGAAAGCAACAGACATGCAGCCAAAGAATACTCTCGTGAGTATGACTATATTCTAAAACGGTTAGAGAATAAACACTCGTGTTTTATGGAATTTAGAGCGCCTCGCATTGATAGAAGGGCCACTCGGCGCTACGCGCCTCGTGGCCTTCTATCTCCTACTCGGAGCTCTAAATCCCATAAAGCACTCGCGTTATTCTCTAACCCTTACATAGTAATAAATAGTGCTATTTCTATTGTTTTCTATTGTTTCATTAGTGCTACTTAGTACTAATTAGTTATTTAGTTTTCAAGCTTTTCTAAATTGCACTCTAGTATCTAGTATCTAGTAGCTACCAAGTTTTAATTATGGTAATTCGAATAGCAAAATACACGGCATGACGGGAAATCAAATGTTGTCGCTTTTTTTGTTTTGCTGTTTAGATATCCAACACTATATAATCTAGATTTGGAATAGGAAGAAGGGATAAACATTATATTAGTTCTTCAACAGAAATCACAGAAAAATCAATCAATAAATTGCAAACTTTCTTTTGTTACACTAGCGTGACAATTGCATAAATTATAAATATAAAATGTCGTGGCTCGCGATTGAGTACTCAGTAAACTGATCATTTGGGACGCCAATTCATGTACAAAGCTGTAGTTCCAGTTTATAATCGGTTTGAACTGGTCTCTGGACGAAACATGCAATAAAAGAGTGATTTTCAACTACTTGAGCGAAAAACGTCAAAGAAACATTTACGGGAAAATGATTGACTTTTTGCCAAGTTGGAAGGCCGCTCAAGCAAACGCATTTCAATGGCCCATGTAAGACTTTGTTGATTCTCAAAGACAACAAGTAATACTTCCAGGATACGATTAAAGTATGATAAAAAGGTGCCGCACTTTTGAGAAAAGCCGTTTTTTATAAATGGTCATAAATTAACCGCGGATATTTTAGCGCGCAAGAGAAAAGTTGGACCGTCTCAAAAAAATTCGAATTCGCAATATTTACCTGGAACATTGTTTTTTAGATGCCAAAGAACTGATACAATTAGTTTCAGTTCCAAACTAGGTTGAGAAGTGCATTTTACTGATCACGAAACTTCGTGTTTATTTTAGGCGACTCTAGGGCTCGTCGGTCTCAAAACAAGGGGGGGGGGGGGGGGGGTGGTCAAACTTCGGAATCAAATAACGGAAAATTCTCTAAATAGCACAGTTCTTAATCGTTTTGGATAGAGAAGAAATGGTGCAAATTTAAAGCAATTCGGCCGAACCCCATCTTTCACTCCTGTCCGGTTTTCTCAGGCAACTGATGACTCTAAGTATTTGATCATTTCATTTTTAATGACGCTTCAGTAGTGAATGGTTTGTCAAGTATATTAATATATGGTGATGGAATTGAAAAGTTTTAAAGTTACAAACCAATTCCTTTATCAAAAGGGTCAGTACTAGATTGTTTTGCACTATTCAGATTTTTGAAATATGAAAACCATTCTTGAGGATCAATTGCTGGTTCTACATGGTTATTTAGATTTGAGAAGGAGCGTAATGATTTAATTAATTTCCAGTATTCTTTCGGATAATAATGATTCACTTACATTACACTTGATTCACTTGATTCTAGCGTTTGGATTTCACTCAATTAGCCATTTCCAAAACGAGCAGGGGACTGGGACCAAGTCCGTAAAACTAATTACTCGGCTGGGCTGCCTGTGGCAGACGCCGAGTCTTAAAATGGGCTTTTTTCCGGTTAGAGATTCCAGTCCACCCCGGCCACAGGAAGCCCGACAGCAGCATGTCATTCGATTTGATCGTAGTTCCTGCTGAGGTTTGAAAAAGATTGAAAGGATGTATCTTGAAGTTCTTCATCACCTACTTCTCCAAACGCTCACTATGCTTACAAACGCATACGCCGTTCGCGGTAGGCCTACTCTAAAAGATGTCAGTAAGCGATTTTGGACCGGGCCGTTCCGCGAACTCAAAGAAATCAAAGAGAAATCAAAGCAAACTATGAGCAAATATGAGCAAATGATGGCTAGAAATGGTAAACAAATGACTACAAATGACGAAACTATGACTAAAAACAAGATTATAAACCCTTGCACTAAAAAGTACTACTCAGATGCTGATGAATACCAGACTCCTGATCAAGCTGAAGAAAACACCTCGACCTTGATGAACGACGACAAGAAATGTTCAACAACAGTCGCCATCTTGGAAGAACACGAAGCAAAGCACAGTGACCAAAAGAATGACAGTACACGTAAAAATCTCTTTAAACTCGTAAACATTGAGGTGAATATGATAAATTTAGTATTGTTTTGCCTTTTACTTGTTGTTAGTACAATGAATATGTCACAAAATACTACTTTTGGAGTGGTCTTGCCGAGCGTGTCTCTTGCAATGTTGACATTGTTGTGCACAATAAGTGTTCTTGTATCGTACGTTCTGTCGTCAACAGAAGCTGCCATGAATATATTTGATGATCATGATATAGTAGAGAAAGCTATGCAGTTATATGTAAATATTCATCATGATGATTCAATGACAATAAAGATGAGAAAAGACTGTAGATCTCGTTATGCGAAGTTTGTTTATTATAATCACAATCGTGTTGTATGCTACTGTCATGGCGGTCGGCGTGATCGTGAACCAAGCAGAATTCCAGTGAAAAAGCTGACCGTCTTTCACAAAAGAGCAGAAAACTAAGAAGATTTGTGTGGAAGAATACAAATGCATGAATATCAATTTAAAGATATAAACACTTGATCAAATCAGATGACAGTTTTGTAATTCTATTACAAATGTAAAAATAATGATTTTTTTAAATTACCTCCAAATTCTATTTCTTGCTTTACTACATGTAGAAGTATATAAATCATTCTACTTCGTTTAAACAACTACAAACTGTACCATCCTTGGAAGTACAGGAGAACGCCTCACTTCTAAATCATGCATTGCGCGCCCACAGCGACAAAAAATCACTCTTGTGAGGGAGGGGAGAGTCTAAAATTGGCACATTCATAGCACGAGTTACAGCCACTTTTTGGCGGTGCGACCACCGAAAAGCGGCTGTATTCGCAGACTAATCATCCGACCAGCCGAGTGAACGCTCATAGAGCGTCTAGTTCAATAAGAAACTAGCAAAAGTGGGCATCATTTTCTGAGAGAGCAGATCAAACGTAGCTAGTCTAGAAAATCATTTCTATTGACTCGAAGATTGTTTTCCATCAGCAGCAATCAACTAACAGTGCAATATACTCGTGTTTGGCATTACGTTTTGTGTTTTAATGACAAAAATGAACGTGACAGGTCGAAATTAATGCTAATTTTGGCAGTCCCAACCATAATAGTTTTATTTCTCAAAAATGCTACATTGAATTCCCAAGCTCGAAACTTTCTAAACTGAAAGAGCAAAAGTGAAGCTTACTGGACCTTGGCGTTTTTCTCCAAAAATGTATATACCAGATTCCGTTTTCGTCCCTCAAACATTGCCTATATTTCAACGTCCCGTTTATGGCGCTCTGTATACCTGTTTAAAACCAAATTTGAAAAATAACTACAAAAGTTACAGAAAAATAAATAGTACAGTAGAAAAGACCAAGAAACGTTTAATACTGTTACTGGATGTCGTTGTTGTAGAGCTAGAGGTGAACACACACCGATCGTTCAAAGTTGGCTCATAATTTAGCCGAAAATCTTCAGTCGTCAGGCGGGTTTTTAAATACTGCAAATTTCTCCTAAAATAAAAATCGCTGGAAGTTTTTAGTATTTTTCCCTAAAAGAGACATTTTTTTTAACTGTCGGGAGATTCTCGGTTCTTACGGACATCCTCTCTTAAAAAGCTATCAAAACAGCTTTATTAAGAAGCCCGTGTTCGCGCTAGTAGAGCATGTTACAAAATAACATGACATTTACGTTAAAGGGACAGAACTTTTTCGACAAAATGACAAGAGAAAAAATGTCCGTTAGGATTTTTACCAAGCCTCTGGAATCAGCCCATAAGACGTTTCAGCTGAATCGTTCGAATAGAAATCTGGGGGAAATTCGGACGTCCAAACTTCACACCATAAATGTCTTGGAAGTTTTAGAGGCCGCCATGTATTGGTATAAAATATCAAATTTGCGTACTGCACAAATAGCTAGTGAGTAGAGAAATCTGTGAAAATGGCCCAACAATTTTCTGGATTTACGATCGAACATTTCCGTTATCTCGATAGATCTTCGATAAAAGTAGATCCATGAAGGTCTATAGAAAATGGTAATCGCAAGCACATTACACTACCATACTCATCATTGAAAACCCTCAATGTTATTATTTTATTAACTAGCTTTAATCAGAGTAAACGTAATAAAATACTAAATTGTAAATTGTCTATTTTCAGTTCTTCCTGGTACTCCAACCATCCAAGTACAACCTGATCAGTCAGTCTCAGATGCGGGAAAAAACAGTCAACGTGACCTGTAATACAACAATTGGTTTTCCAGAATACACTACTGTAAAGATTTATAGAAACGATCAAATCATTGCAGAGAAAAATTCAACAGTGAATGACAAACACCCTCAAGACAACAGTTACCATAGAACTGGTTGTAGGGGTCAACTCGTTGAAATGTCAAGCTACAAATGAAATTGGATCAACTGAAAGTAGACTAAATATTACAGCAAGAGGTAACTGAAGCCAGTCAATATTTTATTACATTATTTTAGTTTTGAAACTTAACAAAGCACTTTATTTCTTTCGTTATATAAATTTCTAATGTTCGGCAAGGCCAGATGTGGATGTGATTTTGGTTATACGGTTATTTATTGCGCATGCCCCATGCAGTATGGTAATCAAGGCCGGAATTTGAAATTCCATAAAGAAAGAGCTGCGACAATTCTTCAGGGAAATGCATGATACAATGGCAGCTTTTGTATGACTTCCGTTACTGTTCGTCCTGATTGTCGGTTTGTCTATTGATTTTGGAAGATCCATGCAATCAAAAGTTTCTCAAGAAATTCCGTTTCAGAGTCTCACGTGGCATAATAAATAATAATAATAATGACTTTATTTCAGTGTCGATATATTTAGTTTATACAACTAATTGGGAACACAATTCAAGTCAAAACCGCCGCGGGCGACTCTGGGTACGAGATTGCCTGTGCGATAATCGACTGAGAAAGTAATTCACCTGGAGTAGCAAGCACATTACATTACTGCACTCATCACTGAAACGCTCGAAAAATACTTTATTCACCTGTTGTGAAAACCTGATTTACAACTGAATGTAAATTGTTGTTTTCAGCTCTTCCTGGTACTCCAGTCATCCAAGTACAACCTGATCAGTCAATCTCAGATGCGGGAAAAACAGTCAACGTGACATGTAATACAACAGTTGGTTTTCCAGAAATCACTACTATAAAGATTTATAGAAACAATCAAATCATTGCAGAGAAAAATTCAACAGTGAATGACAAACACCCTAAGGCAACAGTTACCATAGAACTGGTTGTAGGGGTCAACTTGTTGAGATGTCAAGCAACAAATGAAATTGGATCAACTGAAAGTACACTAAATATTACAGCAAGAGGTAACTGAAGCCAGTCAATTATTTATTACATTATTTTAGTTTTGGAACTTAACAAAGCACTTTATTTCTCTCGTTATATAAATGTCTAATGTTCGACAAGGCCAGATGTGATGTGATTTTGGATATAGGGTTATTTATTGCGCATGCCCCATGCAGTATGGTAATCAAGGCCGGAATTTGAAGTGAGCTGCGACAATTCTTCAGGGAACTGATGCATGATACAATGGCATGCTCGGGAACCCAGGGGTATATTCTGTCGCTCGTTACTCGCTCCCAGAGAATTACCCCTGGGAACGAAGTCTGTTGGAACTTGTTCCGGAAGCCAAAATTCAAAATGGCGGCTGTCCTATTCAAACCAGAATATACTTGATACTGATTGGTCGACCTTCCTAGGTCGACCAATCAGAAACGAGTGTAATTTTGACTTCCGGAAGAAGTTCCAACAGACTTCGTTCCCAGGGATATTTCTCTAGGAGCGAGTAACGAGCGACAGAATATACCCCTGGGTTCCCGATGATGGATACAATGGCAGCTTTTGTATGACTTCCGTTACTGTACATCCTGATTAATTGTCGGTTTGTCTATTGATTTTGAAAGATCCAATCAAAAGTTTCTCAGAAAATTCCGTTTCAGAGTCTCACGTGGCATAATTCAAGTCAAAACCGCCGCGGGCGACTCTGGGTACGAGATTGCCTGTGCGATACTGTGATCGACTGAGAAAGTAATTCACCTGGAGTAGCAAGCACATTACATTACTGCACTCATCATTGAAACGCTCGAAAAATACTTTATTAACCTGTTGTGAAAACCTGATTTACAACTGAATGTAAATTGTTATTTTCAGCTCTTCCTGGTACTCCAGTCATCCAAGTACAACCTGATCAGTCAGTCTCAGATGCGGGAAAAACAGTCAACGTGACATGTAATACAACAGTTGGTTTTCCAGAAATCACTACTATAAAGATTTATAGAAACGATCAAATAATTGCAGAGAAAAATTCAACAGTGAATGACAAACACCCTAAGGCAACAGTTATCATAGAACTGGTTGTAGGGGTCAACTCGTTGAGATGTCAAGCAACAAATGAAATTGGATCAACTGAAAGTACACTAAATATTACAGCAAGAGGTAACTGAAGCCAGTCAATTTTTATTACATTATTTTAGTTTTGAAACTTAACAAAGTACTTTATTTCTTTCGTTATATAAATGTCTAATGTTCGACAAGGCCAGATGTGATGTGATTTTGGTTATACGGTTATTTATTGCGCATGCCCCATGCAGTATGGTAATCAAGGCCGGAATTTGAAATTCCATAAAGAAAGAGCTGCGACAATTCTTCAGGGAAATGCATGATACAATGGCAGCTTTTGTATGACTTCCGTTACTAGTCGTCCGGATTGTCGGTTTGTCTATTGATTTTGAAAGATCCAATCAAAAATTTCTCGGGAAATTCCGTTTCAGAGTCTCACGTAGCATAGTAAATAATAATAATAATGACTTTATTTCAGTGTCGATATATTTAGTTTATACAACTAATCGGGGGCCGAATCTGGGTACGAGATTGCCTGTGCGATAATCGGCCACTGAGAAAGTAATTCACCTGGAGTAGCAAGCACATTACATTACTGCACTCATCATTGAAACGCTCGAAAAGTACTTTATTAACTTGTACTAAATGTGAAAAATGTACCAACTGAATGTAAATCGTCTATTTTTAGCCCCTCCTATTACTCCAACCATCCAAGTACAACCTGAACAGTCAGTCTCAGTTGCGGGGAAAACAGTCAACGTGACGTGTAATACAACAGTTGGTTTTCCAGAAATCACTACTATAAAGATTTATAGAAACGATCAAATCACTGTAGAGAAAAATTCAACAGTGAACGACAAACACCCTAAGGCAACAGTTACCATAGAACTGGTGGTAGGGGTCAACTCGTTGAGATGTCAAGCAACAAATGAAATTGGATCAACTGAAAGTACACTAAATATTACAGCAAGAGGTAACTGAAGCCAGTCAATTATTTATTACATTATTTTAGTTTTGGAACTTAACAAAGCACTTTATTTCTCTCGTTATATAAATGTCTAATGTTCGACAAGGCCAGATATGTGATGTGATTTTGGATATACGGTTATTTATTGCGCATGCCCCATGCAGTATGGTAATCATTAAGGCCGGAATTTGAAATGAGCTGTGACAATTCTTCAGGGAACTGATGCATGATACAATGGCATCCTCGGGAATCCAGGGGTATATTCTGTCGCTCGTTACTCGCTCCCAGAGAATTACCCCTGGGAACGAAGTCTGTTGGAACTTGTAACGGAAGCCAAAATTCAAAATGGCGGCTGTCCTATTCAAACCAGAATATACTTGATACTGATTGGTCGACCTTCCTAGGTCGACCAATCAGAAACGAGTGTAATTTTGACTTCCGGAACAAGTTCCAACAGACTTCGTTCCCAGGGATATTTCTCTGGGAGCGAGTAACGAGCGACAGAATATACCCCTGGGTGCCCGATGATAGATACAATGGCAGTTTTTGTATGACTTCCGTTACTGTACGTCCTGATTAATTGTCGGTTTGTCTATTGATTTTGAAAGATCCAATCAAAAGTTTCTCAGGAAATTCCGTTTCAGAGTCTCACGTGGCATAATAAGTAGTATTTACAATATGAGTGGCAATGTTGTATCTTACTTACAATCTCGAGCCGAAATGATATTGTTTAATCATTGTTTGAACCTGCAGGTAGGCGTTTCAACCAGAAATGTAGTCAATATCTGATTGAGATAAAAAGAATATAATAACTGTTCTTTTAGCATTCAATTCTCATTCCGATTGCTTGACCGCACTGAACAATGAAAGCAGAACGAGTATTTTTCTTAATTAGCTTTTAGGATAATGCATGTTCCTCTTATAAAATGCATTGATCGATACAGAATACTTATAGAGCTTATTAGTATTCTGTATCTGATACAGAATACTAATAAGGTCTATTAGTATTCTGTATCAGATACAGAATACTAAAAAGAGATTGTTAACCGAACGCGAGGTCTGTACCGGAAAATATCAGACCGAGGTCTTGACAGTACGGACCGAGCGTAGCGAGGCCCGTACAAAAAAGACCGAGGTCTGATATTTTTCTGTACAGACCTCGCCAGCGAGGTTAATAAATCGTTTATTATATGTGCTCTTTGAATTTTCGATCTTGTACGCGGCGCGCGGCTTCCCGCCAATTACGTAAATAAGAAATCTGTTGAATCAAATTCAAACAAGAAGAAAACCCGTCCAGTAAAATAGATCGATTTTGTCGTTCAAACTATCCAGGTTTTTTTTCGTGCCGACTTGATTTCAGTTTTGGTTGGCATGGATTTGTGTTTTTGTACTTCTAGTCTTGTGCTTTGTTGCCGAGTGTGTTCGTAAAATCAATTTTCAAATAATTTTTAAAGATGTGGCCGGAATTCTGAGTCGTCGTTCATTTTTCTATTCGCCATTTTTCTCACTATATTAAAACGAAACGAGAGTTCATAAATATTAAGTTTGTCAGTAAGGTTTCGTCAGGCGTCAAAAGAAATGAAAGTTGTTTTGAATTTCCCGGTCAATACAAAATACGGAAGTTGGACCATTGTCATAGTAACGGTCCAAACTTGCAAAATACGCTTTTGGACTGACCTCGCGTCGACCAATCAGAATCCAGGAAATTATCAAGCCATAATAATTTCCTGGATTCTGATTGGTCAACGCGCGGTCTGTCCAAAGGCGTATTTTGCAAGTTTGGACCGTTACCATAGAAACGGTCCAACTTGATTATTTCGTTCAAACCGGGAAAATTCAAAACATTCACTGAAAATTAAGTTTTTATGATTACCTGTAAGCAAAAAAAGTCGAAAACAAGAAAGGAAAACGATTGAAAAGTTAATCATGGAAGAAGAAGACGAAGATCTTTCTCTTTTTGAATTTAATTATCCCGAACTGGAAATTGAGAAAGCCGAAAATCACGAACTTGATGAAGTTCATGGGAGCCAAGAAGAAATTGAGCGCTTTATTTGCGATAAAAAAGTGCTAACACCGTAAGAAAAACTGTTACTGACATGAACACTTTACAACGCTACTTGAAAAGCATAAACAAGGACGAAATTAAGATTGAATGCTTACCTGAGCAAGAGCTAGACCACATCCTAGCAAAGTTTTTCATGGGTGTACAAGTCCACCGGCGAAGAGTACGAACCAGACACAATTTCAAGTTTCCAGCGAAATATCCAAAGGTATCTTACCGAGAAAAAGTCTTCGGCAAACATTTTGAAAGATGAAGCTTTCCAAAAGTCACGAAAAGTCCTTGCAGCTAAACGTCGCCTCCTCATACACAATTGTGGAAAAGGCAACAAGCCACACGCTACTACACCAATAACTGACGAAGAAGAAGACGCTTTGTTTCAGTCTGGAGAATTTGGGGAATCATCTCCCGCCTCCCTACAACAAACTGTGTGGTGGCTGCTGTCATTACATTTTGGGTTTCGAGAGAGGGACGAAACTAGAAAGCTTCGCTGGGGAGACGTTCAACTCCAACAGGATCCAGTTAATGGTCATCACATGCTCGTTTGGGTGGCAGAACGAGGCACCAAGACTAGAACTGGCAAGGAACATGGCCATCAAAGAGCATTCCAGCCCAAAGCATTTGCCACAAATACCAACAGGTGTCCTGTCAGATTTTATCAGATCTTTGAAAGTCATCGAAAGTGCGAAATCATCGAGCTGATAACGACCCGGTTTGGTACATGAAGGCTCGATCCTCTTGGGAAGAATGAAATAGGGAAGTTCTTATCCATGCAGTGCTGCTGAAAAGGCTGGCATTCAAAGAGCTGGCAAGAAAGTCAGTAACCATTCAGTCAGAAAAACCTGCATATCCAGACTCTTAGACGCAAACGTACCAGAAACCTTCGTCGCTCAATTGAGTGGACACAAAAGCATCAACAGTTTACAGTCGTACAAAACTGCAAGTACAGTCCAACAACAACAAATGTCATCCACACTAAGTAGATGTAGTGAGGTCCAGATATGTAGCAGAGAGCAAACATCTTCAAGTCAACCAGTCATTGGACACACACAACTAGCTACAGCTTCAGCGATAGAGTTGAAATCATGCTCTTCGGATCCTCTACTGTCCTCAGCTCCAACCAAAGAAATGTTCTGTGGTGCCAATATTAGCTCCATAAGTAGTTGTACGTTCCAAGTCTTCAACGGGCCAGTTTCCTTGATGGCATCTGAAGTAGTTGAACACAAGAAGAGACCACGCTACATGATCGAAAGCGACGAAGACGAGGATTGATCGTTCCATGACAATGGTTTCATAAACATTGAAAAAACTATTCATTTTATCTCGCTTGTTTTGAACTTTGAAGTGAAAAAAGAAAAATACTCAAAAATCCAAAATCCTTTTGGAAATTATATTCAACTTTCATAAAAATATACTTTCAAGTGTGTTAAACTTTGTCATTCACTTGTAGCTGATCCTTTTGTTGTATTCACTAGCTGAATTAAATAAAAGTGCAAACTTGTCAAGTCCACGTCATTACTTGTCACGCGCGTCTCGAGGAAAACCTTTTGGATGTTAACCGGAAAGGGATATGATGGTCGCAAAAAACTGAGAAAAACGCCATATAATAAACAGCTTATTAACCTCGTCCGCTCGGTCTGTACGGAAAAATATCAGACCTCGGTCTTTTTTGTACGGACCTCGCTGCGCTCGGTCCGTACTGTCAAGACCTCGGTCTGATATTTTTCCGTACAGACCTCGCTCTCGGTTAATAAGCAGTTAGTATCATACTTATGAACAATTGCAGCAATTAATCAACCCCACCTATTCCCTGCCAACTATTCAAGCCCTACCCTTGCTTTAAGTTTCTTGGAAATTGTATGGGAGTTACAAGGTAGCCACGTGACCAGAATGCTGAGCACAGATTGAATAGCTGCCTCATGAATTATTAATGATTATTATAAATAATAATAATAATGACTATATTTCAGTGTCGTAATATTTTGTTTATACAACTAATTGGGAACACAATTCAAGTCAAAACCGCCGCGGGCGACTCTGGGTACGAGATTGCCTCTGCGATAATCGATTGAGAAAGTAATTCACCTGGAGTAGCACATTACATTACTGCACTCATCATTGAAACGCTCGAAAAGTACTTTATTAACCTGTTGTGAAAACCTGATTTACAACTGAATGTAAATTGTTGGTTTCAGCTCTTCCTGGTACTCCAGTCATCCAAGTACAACCTGAACAGTCAGTCTCAGATGCGGGAAAAACAGTCAACGTGAAATGTCATACAACAGTTGGTTTTCCAGAATACACTGCTATGAAATTTTATAGAAACGATGAAATCATTGCAGAGAAGAATGGAACACGGAATGGCAAATAACACCGAGGCAACAGTTACCCTAGAACTAGTGGCAGGGATCAACTCATTTAGATGTCAAGCTACAAACAATTTAGGTGGAGTCATTGAATCGTCTGAAAGTACAACACCAGTAAATATTACAGCAAGAGGTAACTTTAATCTGTATTTAATTTATTATTTAATATTGTTTTTATTAATGATGTTCTGGTGCCGGTTTAGCGAAAATAACTGTTATTGAATCAATGATTAATATATAATGGTAATTGAACTGTTGTTTTGGATCCCCAGCATAGTAGCACGATTATATATAATAGTTTCTGATTAGCTATCGCCAATTATCATTCTTACGCGTGTCCTGATTGGTTGTGGTACTCGCGCTATGTTTAGTTTCAAAATGGCAATCAATACAGCAATGAAACAATGCAAAGTCCAATTCATCCTCAAGTTAGATATAAATAGCATCTATTCAAAGTCATTTGCATATATTATATTATGCACGCAGCCATTGTTATGGTAATCACTGTGTGTCCTGATTGGCCCATAACTAATTTAAATACACCCTCCATAAATTATCTACCACACTTCGCAAGAAATCTTGCAAGACTACAAGTTGGTAACTTCTCTTGGCTCTCAACGAACCCCGAATACAGATCTGTGATAACTCAAGTGGTTGGTATGGACGATCAAGTTCCTCTACCACGGCGTCTTGGATCACGGCATTCGCTGCTGGACGTCGTTGTAAATCCTCCGGACGTCCCTCAGGCAGCAGGTCCGGCACAAGTGTAACCGATTCCGCCTGGGCGTCACCGTAGTCTCCCGAGAGTCAAGCCTTCCCCAAAAGTGAATGAACACACACATGAACACAAAAGGATTTTATTACTGTATACGACGAGTTATTACTATTTACGACTAAAGTTATACTATAAATACGAAACAGTGCAAAATGGAAAAACGAAACGAAACAACTAAATGACTTGGTAATCTTACTTAAGGTAACGACTTGAAATAACTTGGTTTACTATATCTAAATATACTTAATGTAACGACTTGAAATAACTTGGTTTACTATATCTAAATATGCTTGAGTTCAATGTTCAAATTCGCCTTGTATTAATTTTGGCTTGCCTTGAGTACTGAATACTTAGCTTGAACATAGTTAGTATAGGGGACTGGTTGGGAAACCTTTTGTTATATGTTTTTTTTTTTCAACCGTGACTGTGCACAAATCTTTTGTTTTGTCATTGTTTTGCCTTAATTTGCTATGGTTGAGCAACTGAACCCAAACGTTACTTTTGGCTGCTTGTGCGATATATTCCAATTCAAAATTAAATATATTAGAATATTTAAATAAGTAATCCAATAGAGAACATTTGGGTTCATTCATTTAGCCATTTTGTAATGAATTTGAACAAACATTGTGCACGGTCAGGACCCGTTCAACATCATAATGACATTAGGACTAGAACAGAGAAATATAACAAAAGGCTTCCTAACCATTCCCTCTACTAACTATGGCTTGAATGTTCTTATGTGGTCTGTATCTGTCACTTTGCCGTCCAACTCCTTGTATCTTATTGCTCTGTAAACGTTTATCTTGTCTCTACAATACAATGTTTCTTCTTGCGTCTAAAGTAAACTTTGTATCTCGACTTGAGTATTGTAATCCTCAGTGTACCTTTCTTCCTTACTTCTCACTTCTTGTTCTCTGGACTCTTCTTTACTGTGTACTATAGTTCTGGACCTTGCCCAGAAGGGCGATTATTCTGTTTTACTGGCTCCATCAAAGACAGGCTTTACCTTGTCCAGTGGATCCATGGGTATTCCGTTTGTAAGTGTGCTAATACAGTCTATGGTCCTTCTTTCGATTTGCAGCCACTGCCTTACATGTATGTTCCCAAGTTGTTTCAACCGTCAGTAGGTTGTCCTGAATGCCGCTATGCAAATGTTGAGGGCTTCAAATTTTGCCAGAACTGTGCTTTTAAAAGACAAAGTTTTGATGCCCCAGGCTTGGTAACTAAGAAGCTAAAGTAACAGAGTTAACAGAGACGAGAAAAGAGACACTCTACGCCAGGCAGAAATCAGCATTGGAAGAGGAATTAAAATGTTTTCTGGCGAAACTTTCATTCCCCAAAAACATTGATACATCTACACCACAGGAGATTGTAAAATGTCTCGTTTGGAAGGACCAAGCGGGTCGTACGTGGGTCCATAAAAAGGACTGTCCGTATCTGGGTCAAAGAGGGCGGACCCGTACTGTTATCCCTGCCGGTTAGCCCATGGCACCGTAGACGCCTTGATAGGCAAATTAAGGGCAGTTTTGGCTGAGAACAATAGGGTAGGAGAGTGGGACCCAGTATTTTTCTTGGGTAACCCAGCTAGTGGTCTAGCGGTAAAGCAGTACTTAGCCAGCATTCAATCAGAGCAGTTGCAAGCGCGGGTAACCCCTATATAATCAAGCCAAGCCTTTCCTTTTTGCGCACTTGGCGAGTAGTTACTAATGGCCGATTCGGGGACAAAATGCTTGCGGACCCCCAACTCAGCAATAATATGTACTTGCGGACCCCCAACAAGACACTAATAAATTCACGCGGACCTCCAACTCAACAATAATATACACCTGCGGGCCCCCAACTCAGCAATAATATATGCTTGCGGACCTCCAACTCGAGGGGTAAAGACACTTAAAGATATATTACTTTAATACATTATGAAATGGTGTGATAACACATACCATCCTTCATCAGCAATAATATGCACTTACAGCCCTCCAACTCAGCAATAATATGCACTTACAGCCCTCCAACTCAGCAATAATATGCACTTACGGGCATCCAACTCAGCAATAATATGCACTTACAGCCCTCCAACTCAGCAATAATATGCACTTACGGGCACCCAACTCAGCAATAATATGCACTTACAGCCCTCCAACTCAGCAATAATATGCACTTACGGGCTTGCAACTCAGCAATAATATGCACTTACAGCCCTCCAACTCAGCAATAATATGCACTTACAGCCCTCCAACTCAGCAATAATATGCACTTACAGCCCTCCAACTCAGCAATAATATGCACTTACAGCCCTCCAACTCAGCAATAATATGCACTTACGGGCAACCAACTCAGCAATAATATGCACTTACAGCCCTCCAACTCAGCAATAATATGCACTTACGGGCTTGCAACTCAGCAATAATATGCACTTACAGCCCTCCAACTCAGCAATAATATGCACTTACAGCCCTCCAACTCAGCAATAATATGCACTTACAGCCCTCCAACTCAGCAATAATATGCACTTACGGGCACCCAACTCAGCAATAATATGCACTTACAGCCCTCCAACTCAGCAATAATATGCACTTACGGGCATCCAACTCAGCAATAATATGCACTTACAGCCCTCCAACTCAGCAATAATATGCACTTACAGCCCTCCAACTCAGCAATAATATGCACTTACAGCCCTCCAACTCAGCAATAATATGCACTTACGGGCACCCAACTCAGCAATAATATGCACTTACAGCCCTCCAACTCAGCAATAATATGCACTTACGGGCATCCAACTCAGCAATAATATGCACTTACAGCCCTCCAACTCAGCAATAATATGCACTTACGGGCACCCAACTCAGCAATAATATGCACTTACAGCCCTCCAACTCAGCAATAATATGCACTTACAGCCCTCCAACTCAGCAATAATATGCACTTACAGCCCTCCAACTCAGCAATAATATGCACTTACAGCCCTCCAACTCAGCAATAATATGCACTTACGGGCAACCAACTCAGCAATAATATGCACTTACAGCCCTCCAACTCAGCAATAATATGCACTTACGGGCTTGCAACTCAGCAATAATATACACTTGCAAACCCCCAACTCAGCAATAATATGCACTTACGGGCTTGCAACTCAGCAATAATATACACTTGCAAACCCCCAACTCGAGGGTTAAGGTACTTAAAGATATATTACTTAAGTACATTATGAAATGGTGTGATAATACATACCATCCCTCATCAAAAATTACTCCAAAAATTACTCCAAAAATTACTCCAAAAATTACTCCAAAAATTACTCCAAAAATTACTCCAAAAATTATAATAACAAAAAATTATGCGGCCGCAGAAGAAAACTATGCCAAAAATTATAGAAAAATTATAACAAAACTATGCCAAAAATTACTCCAAAAATTACTCCAAAAATTATGATAAAAAATTAAGAAAGCGGCCGCAAGAAAAAATAAAAAATTAAAAGAAAACTATACCAAAAATTAAATAAATTAAATATTTTAAAACAACAAAACTATAGAAAAAATATGTCAAAAAATAGTAAGTAATTATCATAACTGTGTAGAATGAACCATACATTGTTATAGGGTTATCACTGGTGTGGTCAATTTCCTATGCGATGCAAATCCAATAAACTTATAACGTATGGAATTGAAGGCTTGTAAGAGTAATAAAACTTACACATAATATTTAATAATTTTATGTGTAACATTATATTTCTAGGGGTGTTTATACACTTGCGGACCCCCAACTCGAGGGTAAAAGGTTTTAAAGATATATTACTTTAGTATATTATATAATGTTAAATAACATAGAACAAGATAAGATTATCATTAATGGAAAATCATTCAATATCCACCCAGTTTATAACCTTTATGCTAGTAGTGAAGATGGTTATATTATTCACGTTGTAAGAATAATTCCTTTGAAAGGTTTTTTGAATAGTGCTGGATATAAAAGTATTTATGTTAGAAAATGTGGTGAAAATTGTAGGAAAACATTTTTATTTCATAATTTCATTTGGGAATGTTATAATGGAATTATCCCTGATAATAAGGTTATCAACCATATAAATAACAATAAAGAGGATAATTGTTTATCCAATTTACAACTTACCACACAACAACAGAATGGTAGAGATTATATTCATAATATAATAACTAACACAAGATAATAACTAACGTACACAAGATAATAACTAACACAAGATAATAACTAACACAAGATAATAACTAATCCAAGATAATAACTAACACAAGATAATAACTAACACAAGATAATAACTAACACAAGATAATAACTAACGCGAGATAATAACTAACGCAAGATAATAACTAACACAAGATAATAACTAACACAAGATAATAACTAATCCAATATCTATCTTGCGTTAGTTATTATCTTGGATTAGTTATTATCTTGCGTTAGTTATTATCTTGTGTTAGTTATTATCTTGCGTTAGTTATTATCTTGCGTTAGTTATTATCTTGCGTTAGTTATTATCTTGCGTTAGTTATTATCTTGCGTTAGTTATTATCTTGCGTTAGTTATTATCTTGTGTTAGTTGTTATCTTGCGTTAGTTATTATCTTGCGTTAGTTATTATCTTGCGTTAGTTATTATCTTGGACTTAGTTATTATCTTGCGTTGGTTATTCGCTGCAAAAAAACATCAAAATAAGTGGTGTGTGAAAGCAGTAAACTGTTTTACAAATGAAGAAACTTGTTTTAATAGTATGTATGCTGTTCAACAACATCTAGGGATTAATGCGGGTTTAGTTAAGATGGCTTGTGATGGTACTAACAACGTTAAATCTGGTATTTCAAAAGTTGATTTTTATCGATATAAATTTTCATACATTCAAAAAGAAGATCTACCTGAACATTTTAAGAAATCTGCTAACGAACGACCAAAGAAAAAGTAGTTATTATAAAACCATATAAATGTTTTTACATCATTGATTTTCTAATTAATAATGTAATTCGGGGAGGCTTTCATTTTTTATTGTGTTGAAACATTTATCGAAACATATACCAAGCTAGCCCAGCAGCTACGACTGTTATCACCGCTAAATTAGTATCATGTTTTTTTGGTGTCGGTGAAGGTTTTACATCTGGTTTATCTGATTTATTTGAAATGTCTGGTTTATCATTTATCATGTGGTAATTTAACCTTTGAATGACTCATGTTATTATGTTTTATACCTACCGATTTTGCATCATTATTAACATTATTAACACCGAACCGCATATCTGCAGAAGCTCTTACCAATTTATTATTGTATCCAAGAACTGAATTATTATTGATAACAAGACTAGATGGTAGTAACCAACAGCCTACAGCAATAGCCATATCTAGTTTTTGTTTTGATTGTTGAATAGCTATAGTTGATATCTTTGTATACTTTTAGAAATGTCTGTCTCAACAATAGATGATTCAAATAGTTGTAAGAATACTGTTTGCGTCTCTTGTGCAGAACCAGAATTGCCAATAATGCTTGATCGTGTTTGTACTTGAGCTCCCAGAATACAATACACAAACGCCTCAATCGATTGATTTAATCGTGAGAGTCCGGCTCTGGTTAAACCCTTTGATTCATTTAGTAAAAAATACTTATACTGATTATTTTCTAGAGGAGAGATATGATCAAGAGTATATCCACCATAAGCTCCACTCTCATCCTTAAATTTGAAAACACCATCTGGCCATTTATTTGTGTACTTACCACCCATTTTTTCATTATAAGCATCTGTAACATCATCTACCTCATCAAATATTTTCTTATAAATCCGGCCTAAACCACCATTATCATCCTCTGTAAATCTAAAATCGCTATTTTTAGATATATTAAATTCACGACAAGCTTTGTCATAACCAGCCTTATTATATTTATTATCAATATTCGTAAAGTATTGATCTCCAGGTAGTGGAATATTCATTTGTGCCAATATCCTTCTGGATGTGAAGAGGATATGAAATATCCTTTTTGAAAACATCATATGCCATACCACCCCAATCGAAATTAATATATTGCTATAGGCATGAAATTTATTATCTACAGAGTGTGGATAATATTTTTTTAATTCAATATCTTCTTTTGTTACCATATAATATATATATGTTATTATTGTTTTATATTAAATTGGTGCTCTCATAAAATCCTTAAAAGTATTAAGTAAAATTTCAGTTAAACAAATTAATAAGACTATTTTTATGAATCTGTTTTTAGAATTTTCTAATGATTTCAACCGTTTTTCAAGATCATCTATATCAGACATTGTATATTATAAGTTTTATCCTTTTAAACATCTATCATATCGCAACTTGTATATATACCCTCCATAAGGCGTTGTATCAAAGGATAAAGTTATTTCTTTGGATTTACGAGTTGGTCTACAATCTCCTTTTTCAATTCCTCCCTCAACTTTTGAACATCTGGAACATCGTTTTTAAAAAAATCCTTATTCCGTTTCACCCTAATACTACTCTTTAGTTTTTCATATTTATGTAACTCAGCCATAATGTGTTCAAATTATTTCTCATCAATCTTGTTATCACTCAAGGCTTTTGATACAAGATCACTTATACTATCTTCTTTTGATTTTGCAAGCTGAATAGTATTTTCATGTTTTGTTACCTTTTTAGTAAGTTTTTTTCGTGAAAAGTGTACAACTAGCTGATATTAAACCTAACAACCCACCAACAGCAGATAAAGGAACACCAACAATTATACCAGGTCCTGTTAAACTAGTAGTTACACCAGAACCGGTTAAAATGACAGACAAGGCACCTGTTGCAACTGCAGTTTTATGAAATATTCCTCGTATCTTAGCATATTTTTTCCTAACATTTTCATAATGTTTTACCTCTGTTCCTAGTTGAGACAAAACCATATTTACTTTGTGTAATCTGAAATTCTCACCAGATTTTGGAATCTCAGGATAAATCGCATCATAATCAACCATATATATATAATATTATCTTGTTATTTTTATATGATTTCAATTACCATTCGCATATAGGGTAAATTCCAGTGTTAATGCTTTGGTTGCTAGAATCTGTAACCCAAATCCTAATACTATTAATAATGGTAATTGAACTGAGTGGAGTGCAATTTGGTCTGAAATCAAACGCGCGATTACAAAATCGCACGACCGCGTAGCGGGAGTGCGATTTGTAATTGCAAGTTTGATTTCAGACCAAAATTGCACGACACGAAGTTCAATTACCACTTAATTATATCCATTTTGAAATTTACATTCATTCGATACCGGAAAACATAAACAACGGTTTTAATATTTACAGCAAAATGTCACGTGACGAGTAGTGCGCAATGAACTATTGAGCACATGCAAAATCAGTTGAACGTACAATCTACTCGACACTTGGTACAAAAGTCCTTCTTTATTCTCTTTCTCGTCGTTAGAATCACAGACAAAAGCCCAACATCGCTTTTTTACCGTTGCTGGTTGTTCTTTTGAGTAGTAATTGAACGTACAGCTGGTGTAGTTTTGGGATCACTTGCCCTGCTGCCGTAAGGAAATGACCTTCGTGTGGAGGATTTGCCGAGCCGTGAAATTCACTGGACATTTTACAGTAAATACTACGCTTACAGGATAATTATTCTACTTCAAACGATGCTCAATGGCACTCTGAATAATTCTTAGAGATTGTGGCTCATTGTCTTCGCCGTCCTTGCGTTTGACTTCTGCATAGAACTGATCGAGTGAGAGTCTTGTCGAAGTCAAAACTATAACAGGCGCCATTTTGTTGTCAATGTTGATTTCAAGTTCAAGATTGTTGGACGTCTTGCACCAATTTTCAAACACAGAAAGCCATTGCTTTGTGGAACGGTTTTAGTCTTATTGTTAATGGCCCGAGACTTTAATTCATCAATATCTTGGCTTGTGTAGAATTACTAGAAACTCGAACTGTTTTTCCAATCGCAAATTCAGGAATGGACTCGCTACGACTAGGAGTTACCGGAGCTTGTTCGCTTGTTTTGGTCCTGTTTTGGTGGTTTATTCTTCATTTTCTGAATGCAAATGGATGTCAAATGACGGATAATCATTCACATTCAGTGCCTCTTCAGCTTGAAAGAGGGAATAGTCAACAATAAAAAACTGTAAGTTGAAAAAGTCACCATTTGTTTTGTAAAATATGAAAGATTTGTTGTGGTAAAATCCAAAGTCTTTCCTGTTCATTTATTTTCCTTTTTTTTTTTCCCCTGTGTTCTGATTGCTTGTTTTATATTGTTCCTGCAATTTCATTGGATGTTCAAATTGGTGCGATTTAGAGCTCAAAAAGGTGCGATTTATTAAAAAGGTGCGATTTGGGAATAAATCGCACCATTTTTAACCAATCAGATTACAGGAAATGCTAGTGATTTCAAAATGGATGTAATTAATATAATCATCATTTTTAATAGGTGTGCTCAATGGATTATTATAGGAGATCTTTTCTCCAGCCTTGTTTAATTCAACACATGCTAATATTTGTGAATATTTATTATTTAATAAAACCTGCGTAGAATCAATAAGATCACAATTAATGCAGGCATCTTGAGTAGGTTGTATAATATTGATATTATATTTGGTATTTGCTACAAGACCTGTTGTAATGTTTAATAATTTTGATAAACTCACATTTAATTCAACCTCTACTGTCGGGGTGATATTATATTTTTTATCTACAATTGTGATTGAAACTTTTTTCTCGCCAAGTGAAACCGCTTTATCAACAGCATTTTTAAAACTAAAATTAGTGTAGTTTCCTTTTGGAAGCCGTACCAAAACATTCCCCTCTCCATCTGAAATAGTTCCTTCACCCGGAAGATTATACAAATGATTATGAAAACTACAACTTACAAGTGATATATGTGTACTCTTTTTAATAGGATTTTTAAACCACAAGGTTCCATCTGCTTTTGTTTGTTCAACATATAGTATTACCATTATAATATATAATTATCTTTTCTTTTTATATCTTTCAACAAAATACAAAACAACAGCAACTATCAATAACCAAGCGTTTTTAGCTAAGAATCCAATAACCTCACCCGCGGTTCTGAAAATAAAAGAAGCTATTGCACCAACCATACCAGGTAGTATCTGAGCTAATTTTTTACCTATTGCTTTCAAACCCTTTCCAACACCACTGGCAACCGAAGATAATCCACTTTTTAGACTAGAAATAATAACACCAATAATAATACCAACTGCAGATACAACAGAAAAAACAGTAAAACCATACTTTTTAAAAACAGCTTTTATACGATCTCTCAGAGACATTCGTTCTTCTATAACCTCATTTTGTTCTTCTAATTGTTCAATCTCATTTCTAGTTTCTTCAATCTGTTCACGGAGTGATATATTCAATCTCTCTCTAACACCTTGAGAATCAGCTTGAGATATATTATCCAATTCTTCTTCTAATGTTCGTAATTTTTCTCGATGTGAAAATATAGTTCTTTCATTATTCTCAATAACTTTTTCAGCAGAATCTCCAAGATAGTTTTACAATTGTTTTAGGTAACTTATCATTTAATTCACCATCAACATTAAACAGAACATGAGGTTTGCCGCCAATCCTATTAAATCTTACTATCACCCTATCATATTCATCAATTGTAGCGTTGAATGGTGAGTTTTTAGGATTTACATTAGGATACTTGGTTTTGATTCTATCCCAAGCTTCTTCAACTCTTTCTTCACGATGTTTAACAAGGTCTACCATTTCTATGTCTTCTTTTACCCTTCCTTCCCAATCTTCATTGCTTTCATCTCAATTCTTAAATAATTTATATCCGCGTTCTTTTGATATACCCCTTCTACTAAACCGTTCTTTAGTTCTTTCCCACCAAGTTTGTCTAGTTTCTTTTTGTTGTGGTAATAATTCCTGTATATCATCATCTGTGATAGGGTCGTTTATATCTTCAGATTCAAGTGGTTCAAAATCTATATCTTCAAATTCCATATACTATATATTAATAATTAGTTTTTTATATAAATTTCGATGCTAAATAACCAGCAGTCAGCATCCCACCACCAACATACGCCATCTCATATGTTTTTTGTTGTTTACTACTTTTGTAATAATCACTAAATTCAGGTTTTTGGTTAGGATTGAAATCTGGATGTGCCTTGGAGTATATCCTAAAAGCATAATCAGTATCAGATAGATTGCTATCAGCCAGCTTTTTGTTAACATATTGTGTTGTCAACCAATCTTGATACTGTTGTCGTTTCTTTTCATAACTACCCATAGCAATTTGATATTTTTCAAGAGCTTTATCATGACGAATTTTCTCTTCATCAACATGTTTACCATCAGAACTTAGATATTTAGCTAAATACATTGAACCGGTGAAGGCACTAGCGTTCAAAGCAGCACCTGCGATCATCATTATGACAGCGCTAGCCATTTATATATAATAATATAACATTTTTCTTTTTATACCGATTTTGGTAGGATTTTTTGATCTTCAAGATATTGCTTCACATACATACTCCCAGATAGTACTAGCACCCATTTTCCATAATTTGTTAGACTACTACTAGGATCATTAATAAAAGATTCTTTCATAGCCTTTTTTCCAATGTAACCAATTACGGCAGCGATTACAACAACTACTGCTGCATCCGTTACTGATTTAATCAATTTGTTTTCCATTTTATATATTCTTAATAAAGATTTTATTTTTTATATAGTTTTCATTCCATACCTATTCTTGGTATAGGAAGTTTATTAGTTTCAGGTGTGATGTCTTCTATTTTAGAGGTTTTTACAGGTGTATCTACTTTTTTATTCTTTCTCAATCTAAAATATAAGTCGACACCTGTTAAGATGATTCCGGCTAATGAAAGAGCAGTTGTTAGTGATATTTCTGGAATCCATTTGGAAGTTTCTTCAACACTATCATCGATTGTTTCACCATTTTCACGATTCTTTTCTATTTCAAGAGCTTTCTTAGCTTTCTTATGGTATTCGGCTAGTCTTTTACCAGCAGCAACCTTCTTAGGATCTTTTTGTTTTATAATTGGATTTTGTGGTTCTTTGGTAATTATATCATTTAATTCTTCAGACATTTTTAATATACTATTCTATAAGAACAATATTTTAAGTAAAATTTCAAGAGTCTGCTCAAGAGATTCCAAGAGATTCCAACAGAGTTCCAACAGATTGCTGGTTTGCTCAACATATTCTATGAAAGTATTTATTGTGTTTTTTTAATGTGTTCCTTGTTATAAATCTTCTACTACAATATTTACATTTCAATCTAATATCTGTACAATAGTTGTTTAGTTCTTTGATAATAAGATCATAATCGTTAGATACAACACATTTGAATCCATTTTCCTCATATTTTTCTAACAAGTTCTTCTGTTCCATAGAAAGAACACCAGTAGCAGCGGGTGTTTTAAATTCGATACAAAGACCACAATATTTTTTATGATAGTTGTTAATAATTAAATCTGGTTGACCCTTCATATAACCTTTTTTATATGATTGAATTCTTTTAAAACTAGAATCCTGATTTTCACCTAATCCTGCTATCATAAGCAGGTTGGGATAGAATCGTCTAATATATTGAATCACTTTCGTGTGTAGATCATATTCATCTTGTATCTTGAATGCCAACGTTTTGGGGTTGTTAAACATTCTATAATATCCATATTTTCTTATGGATGGTAGCACCTCCTTAGTAACCCATCTCTTGAATACCTTAGCTGATTCCAACTTTGATCTTAAAATAAGAGAGTATAAACCACTTTCATTTATAAAAATAGGGTGTCTGACCTGACCCGCCAAAACAGCGGGGTAGGTTTTTTTATCCTCTTCATCAATATGTATACGTATTGCTTTATCTGTATCTACATATTTTAAAACTCTTGCAACATCTATACCCTTGAACCATATATTCTGTTTATCATCAATGTATGTATCTATAGAAATACCAAGTTTTATGTTTTCAAATTTTCTAATTGATAATGACATATTATAATATTCTAAAGTGTGATATCTTTAAGTGAAATTCTAATAGAGTCTACTCAAGTCTGCTCAATATTCTCATCAACAGTTTGTTTAATCTCTTCCTCTAAATTATTACGTATGAGAGGTGGGGCTAACCAATCATCATAGCTAACCACTATTACTGATCTTAACATGTTTTGCTAGTTGAACTAAACAGCTTGATAGAGCTACCATTCTACCACCTTTTAAAACAATATAACCTGCTATATTATTCAGTTCTTGTTTCAGCATCTCATTGTTTTGTAAGTCATTACACAGCTCTTTGTTATCATCAATAGGGACTATATAAGAAAGAATTCCAACAGAGGCCTCTATAGCTGTATCGACTAGGGTATTTGTGACTTTGTTTCCTAGAATAATTTGATATCGGTTATAATATTTCTCAATATCCTTTGCTGATAATTTCTTAACATCACCTAGGGACATTCTAATTCCGGTATATTGGTCAATAGTACCAAGTACTGCCAGAATTGATAGTTGTTCTCTCTTTTCTTCTACCTCATTATCATTTTTCTTAGTTGTTTTTTTCTTTGGTTTCTTTTCTACTATTTCTTCTGGTATAGTTTTATCATCTGTATATTGATCAAGAATCGATGTCATACTTTATAATAATATATATACATTTTTTATTTTTAAATGTTAACACTTGGAATTTCAATGTATGATTGATATGGGTGTCTCAAACAAAAACACATTCTTGAGTATTTTTCTGATTTTAAAGTTTTAATAAAAGACTTCCGTTCTTCAAACCCTATATTTCCTCCATATTCCTCGAACAGAGTTTTTTCACACAACAGATTGGGATTATAAAATGAAATAATACATCCAACATTTTCTCGAAATGGTTTAGCTATACTTGATAATTGTTGAGTTAATACCCATAGGGATAACCCTTCATGCCTCCCACTGAATGCTAATTTAATAAACTTGTTTGATCTTTGTTTGAGATCCTTTGAAAATGCGCAATCGTCTAATATTATTAATGTGTTCGTGCCAGAGAATACTGTTTGGCAACATGAAAGTAAATCATTTATCTCATCCACATCATCTGATTCTGGTGATAGAACAATAAACCTATTGTCATTCTGAGCAAACCCGTTATATGTTTTATTTTTCGAATAGGTTGGACATATTAGAACTATATATTCAAAAACATTTCTATATACCCCTCTTAGTATATCAACTAAATATTTTGTCTTTCCACAATTCGTTGGTCCTGTTATAATACAGTGAAATGGTATCTTACCTTTCAATTCTTCCATATATATATTAGTAAATAATACTTTAATACAGAATCGATTTCAAATTGCTATCTTGAATTTCCATCAAAGCATCGGCAATGACAAACATATAACAATTGATGGTTCCTGATCCACCAGTTTTTCTCTTCATCTCCAGTTTAACACCGTCTTTTGTGCTATTCAAAACCAAACCATTACCATGAATACCATTATCTGGGTAAGTTCTCAAATCAATCCATAAGGCAAATTTATCTGAATAAAAATCTTTAGGCAAGATATTATCAGTCTCACCAAATCTTGATCTAATCGAATTCCAAAAATCAGTAGGTAACATACCTTTACCGAATAATTTATTTGGCATTCCGTCAACGTTGATATTGACTTGTGTGATACTAGGAGATACAAACTTTTTACTATCTCTAGCACCTACAGTATACACATCAGTAAATAGCATTAAAATACCACTCATCGATCGTCTTGGGATATTAACATGTTCATTAATCACACTGTCAGTGGCTTTATTAATCGTGAATGTCTTATGGAGAAGAACGTTTTCATAATAGAACCCTTTACCAACCTGGTATGCTGATAGAGCTAGCTTCACGTGCAAGATAATCACTAGCAATACACTCATAATCAAGCTCGATATTTGAAAGACTGTAATTATATGCTTTAGTTATATCAGATGTTATTGCAACTTCTCCGCTTTGGGGAAGTGTAATCTCAAATGACAGATTATGAGAGAGTCCTTTTGCATAAAACGCGCCATGACTATCTAAAATAGGGTGATTGATTGACATTCTATATTTATCTCCATAAACAGCTGCCAGAGCTACCTCCTTTGCATCTGTAGACACTTTATCACCTGCACTTGTTCTAAGCTTTCTCATATTCACTGATGAAATACCTTCCCTCAACATATTCTCCCATTCTCTTTTCGATAAATAGAGATCTTTATACGTTTCATACAATCCAATACGATGAGTGTCCTGAAGAGGCTCCCCTCCATACAAAACCCGAACATGCGACTTTAGAGCTCTCCCCAAATTATTAACAACTGTATTATTTGCATGGCCTGTGGCAGCTAAATTTAGTTTAAAAATCAATGCTATTGACTTTGGGACGTATACAATATTATCAGACAACTTTGGTATGTGAATATACAATGTCTCTCCGGGATTAGCAGTACTTGGGTTGAAAGTCACACGATGGAGTGTTTTTTCAGCCTTCAACCCGAAAGGCTCAAGTGAAATCCGATTTACATCTAATATTTTTGGAATTGTTTGTGTCATTTATATACCCTTATAAAAGATTATATATTTATATATAATATGGATAAAAAACTTTCAAAAATATACTATTCCGCTTATGGATATTGGAAAGGATATGATGCTATTAATAAATTAGCAAATGCGGCAGATATTGATAAAAATATTGTAAAGAATTGGTTGGAGAAACAAGCATTATGGCAGATCTATTTACCACCTCCAAACTATATCCCAAGATAACATTGGAATATATTAAAACCAAATGAAATACATCAAGCGGATCTATTATTTCTTCCACATGATATTGTTAAAAGAAAAACCTACAAATATGCTCTTGTAGTAGTTGATATCGCTAGTAGATACGTTGATGCTGAACCCTTGACGTCTAAGTATTCAACAGAAGTAACTAAAGCTTTTAATAACATATATTCTAGAAAATTACAATGGCCTGAAACAATGATGGTAGACCCAGGCACTGAATTTATGGGTGAAGTTACATCGATTATGAAAAAACATAGAATAAAAATACAAAGATCAGAAGCTGGAAATCATAGAGCCCAAGCCCTAGTCGAGCGCTCTAATCGAACTATTGCTGAAAAGTTGTTCAGCCATCAATATGCTCAAGAAATGTTGTCAGAAGATGAAAGATCCCGTGAATGGGTGCAGAGATTACCTGCTGTTATAAAAAGTATTAATAGTGGAGTAAAGAGAATAACTGGTAAAACACCGACTGAATCTATAAAACTAAAATCAGTTGATACTAAAGAGGTTGTTTATAAAAGACCTATTGGATTGAAAGAGGAAAGATTGCCAATGGGTGTGAAAGTTAGATATTTATATGCTCCTGGTGAGTTGGAAGGGGGTGATAAACATCGTGCCACTGATCCAATATGGTCAATGGATATGTATGATATATCACGAACTGTAGTATCATCTGATCAACCTGTCTTATATTACCTCTCTGAAGGGGCCCCAAAACGTTCTTTTGTTCGAGAGGAATTACAAGTTGTTCCTGAAGACACTCAGTTACCACCTGATAGTGTAAAATAAAATATATGTTGGATTACCTTTTGAATCTTCTGTTGAACCTTCTTTTGAATTATTTTTGAACCTTCTTTTGAATTATTTTTTTAACCTTCTTTTGAATTATTTTTTTAACCTTCTTTTGAATTATCTTTTGAACCTTCTGTTGAACCTTCTTTTGAATTAAGTTATTGCTGTGTTCTACAGCAAGGTCCAATGGGATATTTTTCCCTATCCCACCAAAGTTATTAACTGACCTGTTTCCATATGAACAAGTGTGCATCTCTTTCAGATAGAATTCCAGTGACAAGGAAATTCTGGAACAAGCATTCTAAAGCATATTTATTGCTGTGTGGTGCATCAGCCTTGAAGTACAACAACATGTAACCTTCTTTTGAATTACCTTTTGAACCTTCTTTTGAACCTTCTGTTGAATTATTTTTTGAACCTTCTTTTGAATTATTTTTTGAACCTTCTGTTGAACCTTCTTTTGAACCTTCTGTTGAACCTTCTGTTGAACCTTCTTTTGAACCTTCAGTTGAATTATCTTTTATAACCATAACTTTCGGTGTTAATACCACCTTCTAGAATAACACGTTTATCATCATCATGACTCAACGCGATTTTATTAACCGTTTCTGTATATATTTGATGATTATGGCTTCTGATCACATTCATCTTTCTAATTACTTTTTGACCATCGAATAAACATTTTTTATAATCTTCAAATGTGATACATTTATCTACTACTGACTTCTTAACACCTTTGCATCTCTTTGATTCTTTTTCATCTATTTTATAAGAATAGAGTTTCGCTCTAAGACCTACAAATTCTGTTATCTCTTGACCTGCTGTCTCGTCTTTCATCATCCCAATTACTTTTTTGTTAATCCTTTCTTGTATTCCTGCATGATCCTGTGGATAAGCGCTTGTATCGAATTTTGTTTTAATATCTTTTTCAGTGTCTTTGTAAAAATCTTTTGTTTCAATCTCATACATCAGTGAATCGGTGTCTGTGAATAATAGTTGTGCTTTCTTCCCATATTTCTTTTTGATATAATTATAATGAAAGTCATACATCAGTGCCTTTGATATATCTAAGATTGACATCCCAAGATAGATTGGTTTTTCGAATTTTAATTCTGTTTTTGTCATATGAATGGCTACTAGGTTTTCTGAAAATATTGTTCGTTTTTTATAATTTGGCTGGCATATTAATTTCTTTGCTTGGCTCTCATTTGTTGCTAGTTTAATGTCTTGTCGGTTCCGTATGTTTTCCATCGTCTTTTCAAATACACTGTTGTTCATCAGTTTGAAGAAATCCTTTTCAAAATCATTTGTCGCCTTAGTCCTAAGATCTGTGTTAAGACTAATATACTTTTTCAACCAGTCTGACTCCTTGAATGTGATACCTCTATGGACTTTTGTTATCTTCATTCCGAGGCTCTCGTATAATTTCAGTGTCTTGTGATGAACTACATAATTTTTCTTATCATTGAGATTTGGAACTAGTTTTTCAACTTTGTTCATCATTAGCCTTTCTGGAGCTAATGGATATTCATTGTGTGGGTTATGCAATTCGGTTGGGTACTTGAGATCCACCTCTAGAATACAAGGATGTTTCTCCCAGTTCTTAATCTCACTCTTATTCATCCATTTGAAGCTGTGGGTTGGAAGTGGTTCTGACATAGCCCACCCATAGAGGTTGTTAGCATCCAGGTATTTTATAAATGTTGATTTTTCTTTTTTATTGAAGTTTTTAATATATTTATTATTGGCTTTAGCATAACGTTTGGAAATCATAGAAATACCCCCTCTGATACCTTTTTCTACCATAAGAATCATATCCGCATCTGATAATAATTCAAGGTTAATCTTAGTCATCTTAAGCATAGCATCCCAACTTAAACCAGGGCAAGTGTAGTACCATGCCGGATCTAATTTATAGTTTTTCATACAGACATCTCTGAAATTCTCAAATACGTCGGCTAGTAGGACAACATCAGATATCAGATAGAGATTGTGGTATTCTCTCATATTTTTTATTTTAAAGGTCTTCCTAATTTTTTGAGCGTGTTTGTAATCTTCATCTGAACATTTACTATTGTTCAACTTTGAATAGAATGCATCCTTGTCTGGTAGGCCTGTTTCATTTAATTTTCCCAATGAATTAACATAATCGTATGGATAAACACCTTTTTCTCAACAATAAATCGAGCTGTTTTTTACTTATAGAACATACCCATATTTCGAAATTGCTCTTTTTGAGATTGCTCACTAATGAATCTAGACTCGCTGGCATGAATTTTAAACTATCAATGAATCGTATCTCACGTTTTACGTTACATGATTTTCCATCCTTGTTTACGAATGTGCCCACTATTATCTCTTTTTTGAAGGATATATACTTCTCTTCATTGTTAGGGATACAATCGACTTTACCATTTGTTACCCCTAGGTTCTTTATGAATAGATGTGCGTCATACCCTGCTAGATTATGAAATATCACTGGGATGTGTTTAGGAATTTTATAGTTCAAATTACATTCATTATGTGCAGCTCCACGGTATTTTCCTGTAAGGTGGTCGTGATCTAATACCTTATCATTACCGAGTTTATTCTCACAAATGTGACAATGGGTTGCTTCGTCATATTTCTTCCTATCCTTGTTAGTCATTTTAACCTTCTTCTTGTAGCGAAACTCTGAATATATATTTTTAACTGTTTCTTCAATAGAGTTCACAAATAATTGACTAATATCTTCATCTTCACTTTTTGCTGTGTATGTAACTATTTTTGGTTTATAAATATTATCATCATAACATTTAACCATAAAACAGAATCCCGATGGTTTATGTCTTTGATACTTTTCAGTATATGACCTACCTTCATCAGGTCTACAAGATGATATTGATTCGGTGAAGCATTCAAAATCTGCATAAATAACGAATGGCACCCTCATGCTATGATTATAATTCTTAAACTTCAGCATAGTACCTTTTTTAGGTAATGTTATCTTAACAGCATCATGATTTCTACAATATTCAGAATGCTTATCTAATGATTTCTGTGTTTTAAATGAGTTGAGGCATCTTTCGCAGAAATATCTACTATGGCCATTTCTTGACACTTGCAAGGATAAAAGTCTAGATATATTCTTAATCCAACAATAGTGGTTGGTCTTATCATCTGAGATCATTAGAAGATTGATTGTTTGTTCTCTACTATTGTTTTCACTAATTCGAAGTGGATAAACACTTTCATCTTTGTATCCATAGACGTTTATTCCATATTTGGAATTATTCTTTTCAAAAATACCTATTTTATCAAGTTGTACTGGAAACTCAAGTCCGTCCCAGTTTAATTTTTCAGCATTTGTTTTCATAAGCTTGGTTAATCGTTCAGGGTGTGTTTTTACGGGAAATATACATGATGTGATTGCCCATTTAAAACATTGATTATCATTGTTTTTGGAATTAATAATAGCTTCTTTCTTTTTTAATTTTTGTGCGAGTTCAATGTAAGATTTGGCTGAAATTGGCTTATATTTATCAATATGAACATCTAAATTAACAACACTATTGAAAATCCATCCAGAACCTTGACTTTGAAAGCTGCCCTCCTTTTCTAAGATCTGTTCCATACAGAGTTTATAAATATCTTCTAAATTACTTGCTCTTGTAATTATCTCTATTTTTGTGTGAAAGTGTGCGTAAGTAAAAACCTTCTCTTTTTTTTCCCATTTTATAAAATTCATTCTCTAATAGAAGCTTCATCTTGATTGGTTTTTCTTGTTTATCTAAAAGATTAATAACATCTAATTTATTGTTTTCTAAGAATGTTTTTGAGTCCATCTTATCAATACCTTTTATTCTATATGATTTTAAAAAACCTTTTAATGCTGTCATTTTTGATGTTTTTTTATTTTTTGGTGTTTCTTTATTTTCAACTTGTGGTGTTTTTATATTATTATATATATTATTTATTGAATTTTTCAGGGTTTTCAAATGTGTGTTTATAGGATTTTTAATCGCTTGTGGAATATATCCTAGAATCCAATCAGAAAATTTATTTAATTGATTTTGAATAATGGTTGAAGTATTTTCGATTAAACTTTGAGACATATTATATAATGTACTAAAGTAATATATCTTTAAGTGTCTTACCCTCTAGCTGGGGGTCCGCGAGCACATATTATTGTTGAGTTGGAGGTCCGCGTGAATTTATTAGTGTCATGTTGGGGGCCCGAAAATATAATGTTACACATAAAATTTATTGGATTTGCATCGCATAGGAAATTGACCACACAAGTGATAACCCTATAACAATCTATGGTTCATTCTACACAGTTATGATAATTACTTACTCTTTTTTGATATATTTTTTGGAGTAATTTTTGGAGTAATTTTTGGAGTAATTTTTGGAGTAATTTTTGATATATTTTTTCGATTATGCATAAGTTTTATTATTCTTACAAGCCTTCAATTCCATACGTTATAAGTTTATTGGATTTGCATCGCATAGGAAATTGACCACACCAGTGATAACCCTATAACAATGTATGGTTCATTCTACACAGTTATGATAATTACTTACTATTTTTTGATATATTTTTTCTATAGTTTTGTTGTTTTAAAATATTTAATTTATTTAATTTTTGGTATAGTTTTCTTATAATTTTGTATTTTTTCTTGCGGCCGCTTTTTTAATTTTTTATCATAATTTTTGGAGTAATTTTTGGAGTAATTTTTGGAGTAATTTTTGATGAGGGATGGTATGTATTATCACACCATTTCATAATGTACTAAAGTAATATATCTTTAAGTACCTTAACCCTCGAGTTGGGGGTTTGCAAGTGTATATTATTGCTGAGTTGGAAGCCCGTAAGTGCATATTATTGCTGAGTTGGGTGCCCGTAAGTGCATATTATTGCTGAGTTGGATGCCCGTAAGTGCATATTATTGCTGAGTTGGAGGGCTGTAAGTGCATATTATTGCTGAGTTGGAGGGCTGTAAGTGCATATTATTGCTGAGTTGGAGGGCTGTAAGTGCATATTATTGCTGATGAAGGATGGTATGTGTTATCACACCATTTCATAATGTATTAAAGTAATATATCTTTAAGTGTCTTTACCCCTCGAGTTGGAGGTCCGCAAGCATATATTATTGCTGAGTTGGGGGCCCGCAGGTGTATATTATTGTTGAGTTGGAGGTCCGCGTGAATTTATTGGTGTCTTGTTGGGGGTCCGCAAGCACATATTATTGCTGAGCTGGGGGTCCGCAAGCATTTTGTCTCCGAATCGGCCATTAGTAACTACTTGGCGACTCTGAGTAGTTTTATTCATGCTAAGTTACGAGATCCAATGCTCGAGCCTCATACAATTTTTATGTATGGTAGAGACCAAGCGTACTTTAAAGCTCTTTTTTTCTCCGGTGACAGAAGAGCCGATCTTGCACAGGTTAAGACAGCGGAAGTCATGCGCTTTCCGGACAACTTGGGTTTTCTGTTTAATCATATTTGGACAAAGTCCCTGCGGAACGGCGATGCAAAGTTTTTGCTTTCAAGCGGGGCTGTGTGCTGGATACCTGCCCGGTCGCTGGTATTGGAATGTATTTCAAGATCGCGGCCGCAATGGGCATTGAGTTAACAAGGGGATTTATGTTGAAAGCGTTAACTAAGGAAGGGAAGGTTTCGTCTGAAGCCTTTTCGGCAGCGGCCGCTCAGATGCGTCTTAGAGAATATTGTAATTTATTAGCGGATAATTGGCACAGCCACCGCTTCACACTCCATAGCTACAGGGGCGGGGCTGCCATTTCCCTGGCGCTGTTAGATGTCCCGACTCATGGCATCGTGGACCACATCCGCTGGAAATCCAGCAGAGAAGCGCTGCATTACTTGAAGTTGCGGCAAGTTTTGAACCCAGCAGGACCCGCCTCAAAGTTGTCCAACATATCCCCAGAAATTTCCCAGGATTTCGCTAAGTGGGAGAGGCTAAAGGGTTTCGCCCCTGCATTTCTAAAGTGTCTCGTTTACATGCTACCCAATATAGATACTATCACACATTTTTAGACTCTCCAATACCTGGGCTTCTCGAAAAAACACCATAAACCTTATTCACCCCAGATGATACCGACAGCCAAAATTTGGGATCTGGCTCACGGACTTTACATTACTGCACTCATCATTGAAACGCTCGAAAAGTACTTTACTAACCTGTTCTAAATGTGAAAAAACTGAATGTAAATTGTTATTTTCAGTTCTTCCTGGTACTCCAATCATCCGAGTTCAACCTGATCAGTCAGTCTCAGATGCGGGAAAAACAGTCAACGTGACGTGTAATACAACAGTTGGTTTTCCAGAAATCACTACTATAAAGATTTATAGAAACGATCAAATCATTGCAGAGAAGAATGGAACACGTAATGGCAATAACACCGAGGCAACAGTTACCATAGAACTAGTAGCAGGGATCAACTCATTTAGATGTCAAGCTACAAACGATTTAGGTGGAGTCATTCAATCGTCTGAAAGTACAACACCAGTAAATATCACAGCAAGAGGTAACTTTAATTATAATTTTTTATTTATTTATGATGTTCTAGTGCCGGTTTAGCGCAAATAACTGTTATTGAATCAATGATTAACATATAATGGTAATTGAACTGAGCGGAGTGCAATTTGGTCTGTTATACAACTACCTGAGAAATTTCAGCAATCTGATTGGTCAAGAGCTAGCGCAGTGGTATTTCATCGAAATTTGAGATACAAATGAAATATAGCGACTCTTGCTATGCCGAGTTTTCACGGCAAAGATGACTAGTGATAACACTTCCGAAATATTGAGGAATTCCTTACCATAATGCTAGATATAGGACACAAGTGTTGTCAGATCTTGGCAAATATAGCATTTTCGTATCTTTTTTACTTTTCTCCAGTCGCTCCCAATATTACAAGTCCACACCCTACTACTCTCACTCTTAATGAAAAACAAACGGCTCAACTGATGTGTACTGCTACTGGACGCCCGACACCGTCAATTAACTGGACAAGAAATGGCGAGGTGGTAGGCAAAGGAAGCCCGTTTAATATCACAGCCAAACTAGAAGATCATAAACCAATGCTACACGTGTGTCGCCTATAATGGAGTATCTGATGCGAAGACTGCCAACGTTTGTCTAGTTGTACAATGTAAGTATAGGTCTGCATTGGGATATCCTTATTTTTTATCTTAGACGACACTTCAATATGAATTGAATATTGGGTTGGTTCAGCGTTATGTGATTTGAGCTTCGCATTACTGAGCGTTATAGAGGTTTTAAATCCTGATATGCTAATTTTGTGACGTATGAGGAGGCATATTTGCCATAATTTACTATTCACCTTACATAGAATATATTTTCATGATAACAATAAAAAGGGTGATAGGCACTTTAATGTCAATAGTTAGTTTATATTACCTGCAAGTCTGACCTCACGCAAAGAGAATTGTTACCCAAACTAAATTGGTCTCCAATTCGTCCGATGCCCTAGTGCTTGCACCTATACATGAAGAAACGTTATAGATACAAATGAAATATAGAGACTCTTGCTATGCCGAGTTTTCACGGCGAAGATGACTAGTCATAACACTTCCGAAATATTGAGGAATTCCTTACCAGAATGCTAGATATCAGCTATTTCGGAGTTGGTGTTCGCGGGGAATTGTGGGACGGTTGTAGGGGACGCCATATTGCTGTCTATTTAATATAAAACATGGAGGGATGTAATTGTTCCACAATTCCCCGCGAACTCAACTCCACAACGATTTATAGGACGCAAGGTTTTTTACCGGCCGCAGTTGGTGGATAGTGCTATCTGGTGGATACTGAACTCCTTATGCAGTGGATAACTTTATTATATAACAGCATCAACCTATCCACTGGAATAACGATTTATCCAGTAGATAGTGTTATCCATGACTAATAGGACACAAGTGTTTTCTGGCCCCAGTTGGTGGATAGCGCTATCCGTTGGATAAATCCTTATCCATGTTATGTTATTATTATTATTATTATTATTATTATTATTATTATTATTATTATTATTATTATTATTATTATTATTATTATTATTATTATTATTATTATTATGTTATCTGTGCTTTATTCAGTTCGATACAAGATGGCGGCATGCCACGAGAAGGCAAGACTAATTTTAAACATAATATGTCACATGTCTATCACGTGGTGGTGATGTTACATCTCCCTCTGAATGAATCAGTACTTGAGTAATATTGTTTAAACATTTCTTAAGCGTTCAATAACAGTAATCGTCCTTCATATAACAATTCAACTATAATCTATGGAGTAAAACAATGAATAACATCTCCATGTATATGTGCACTCTAAGTGTTCAAATGTTCAGTCTGTAGGGTGGTTTAACAATACGTCCTGATCTAGTCGTATGTTACACAAGAGAAAACCACTGTTTGTATGTTAAGCACTATTTGTATTTCAATTCTAAAGCTTGCTTGAACAGAGAGACTAGCGTACTTTATAACATAGCTACGATATAACGCGCGCTCTGATTGGCTAATTTACCGTGGACCATTTGACAATGGACAGCACGCTCACGTCAGAATTTTCCTCTCGGAAATCTTTTTCTCACCAAAACCTGAAAAACTATCTGAGAAAAAAAAAAACCACCTGAACTAGATTAAACAAACTGAGAAAAAAATTACAGTAATGGCTGAGAATCCACCCGACGACATTGATGAAAACCTACCATGTTTTGAAATTAACTGGATTCCCAAGCAACTCGATAAAAGTCAAACTACTGCTCGGTTTCCGACATTGTCGGAGAAAGAGTTGGACCAAATTGTCTCCGACAGACATTCAGAGAAGACAAAAAGAACTACTAATTGGTCGGTGTCGACATTTAAAGGTAACTAATAGCAATCGTGAATAATTTTGGAAATAAACACGTTAAAAAAAATTGTGTAGTTGGACAACCACTGCAGTGTAAACACAACGCATAAATTATAAAATCTTCGCGCGACTTTACTTTTGTAAAAACTTTGCAAGGACATAAAATGTAAATGCTACAATTGTTGTTTTTTTCTTTCCTAAAATAGTTTGGTGCTGAAAAAAAAAAACATCAAAAACGCTGCTAGAACACATGGTAATTGGCCAGCTCGACCAAAACTTGAGACGTTTTTATGCTGAAGCACGAGCAAAAAACGGACAACAATACAGTAAATCAACCTTACTTGGTTTTCGCCATGCCATTGAAAGACATCTGAATGCTCCACCATTGAACAGAACTCTTCGACTAGCCAGTGATCCAAGATTTGCAAGATCCAACCAGATGCTTGACGCCCAGCTAGTAAAAATTAAGCGAAGTGGCAAAGAAAACACCAAACACAAACCAGCCATAGAAGTTGAAGATTTAAGACGGCTGAAAACCAGTGAAGTATTTTCTCTGATGACTCCTCTATCACTTCTCCGAAAGGTCTGGTTCAACATTGTCCTCTATTTCTGTAGAAGAGGCCGAGAAGGACAGAGGAGCCTTTCCACCAAAAGCTTCAAGTTTGAAATAGATGCGAATGGCCGTAGTTACGCTACGATGGCGCACGACGAGGCATCTAAAAATCATCCAGGTGGCTTGAAGGATGTCAGTAGTACCGAAAAAGAAGCCACGATGTATGAAACAGAAGAGCTTAACGACGGCTTTAAAGCATTAAAGCTTTATCTTTCAAAGATCAACCCCAATTGCACTGCTTTCTTTCAGTATCCAAAGAGAAACTGGAAGCCCGAAGAAGATGTGTGGTATGAAGAGAGGCCCGTTGGAGTTTAACACTCTCGCCAACACGATGAAGTGCATAAGCGAAGAGGCCAGCTTATCAAAGGTTTATACAAACCATTCAGTCAGAGCCACTGCAATAACACTTTGGTCAGATGCTGGGGTTGCCAACAGGCATATCATGGCGATTTCAGGTCACAGGAATGAGCAATCACTTGCTCATTACAATTCTCGGCCGTCGTCATCCCAACTCTACAACTGTAGCACAGTCCTTTCAGACGCGTTGCATGGCCCATCAGTCAGTACTACAACTTCAAGACAAGAGCAACTGGCTTCAATTCCATTGCCGTCGTCGTTTTCTCAACTAGCACAAGTGCCGGTTCCATTTTTCAGCCACAGCACCATTGCAAATATCAACATTGTTTACAACAACAACGAGAGCCATTCAGTGTTCAAATAGATGACTGTTTCCCGATATTTTGTCGCTTTGAGTATTTCACTGAAAACAAACACGTTTATAGCATTCTTTTCTTGAACTTTAGATAAGTTTTCTTGTCAAATTAAACAGTTATAATTGTCAATGGACGAACCCGTGGCAGCTGTTGTCACTGCACTCATTCACAAAATCAACGACTTTTTTTGCGCGTTTACGCCAATCATTAACCTATTGAGAATTTTGTATTTGATCAGAAAATATAAACACCGTTTTAACATATTTTCTTGTGTTAATATTTATATAAGAGAAATGGTAAAAATTGTCAATGAAAAAAAAACCCGTGGTTGTTTGTTGTCATCACTGCACTTATTCACAGAATCAACGAATTTTTTTCGTGCGTTTTGTAATTAGACAATCATTTAACGTATTGAGAATCTTGTATTAGATCAGCAAATAAAAACACCGTTTTGATATATTTTCTTGTGTTAATATATGGCTATGTTATAAAAGAAATGGTTCACGCTTAGTGTGCGTCCCATCGAGTTATGGATGCACTTGGGAGGTTGCTAAAGCACTTAAGAAGCTAGAGTAGCACTCGGCTACGCCTCGTGCTACTCTTACACTTCTCTCGTGCTTAGCAAACCTCCCGCGTCTATACGATAGTTAAGACGCTATGTTATGCGTAACTCGTTACTAAGATATCAAAGATATTTCGTTAAGAATTCGGTTGTCCTTTTGGACTAGAACTCATATTGCATTTTAGAAATAATTGCAATTAGTAAGTCTGGGTTTTCTGACATGGATCAAAAAGATAGAGGATATTACTTTTTGTAATAATCAAAAGAGCTTTTGGATGACATTCGCAAATACGACTGTCAAGACACATCAGTTGCTTTTGAATGATTTTTTGTGTCCAATCGTCAAAAAGTCCAGTCATACAAAATCTCCTTGGATGTTATTATCTTTCGTTTAAATAACTATATTTTTAACACAGCTGGATAGCTTGTGATTTTTCCTATCCAACTGTATAAGTTGGACACAGAATATCCAATTGTAACCATATGGAATCTTCGAGTTTTCCTCGTAGAAATGTTCTCGTCAGTTACTGTCAAATTATAGAATCACCTTATTACGTTAGCCAATAGGAATCCTCCAGCAGACTGATATAATTTTAGCTTAGGTTGTAATGCATAATTTATCTGTAAACTCGCTATAGATATAGCTACATTCTAGCTTGTAAAAGTTGATAGTACGAGTTAGAAGCAGAAACAATAAAAGAACCAGCGAACGGTACCACGCTTTACCAAGAGAATCCCTTCCTTAACACATATATTCGCCCATGTTACTAGGTATTGGGTTGGTTGCCTTGCTTGAAGCTTGATCCGGCTTGGGATATTCAAGTTTGGTAGAGTTATTGGTTGTTGTTGCTGCATGATCTGGTGTACTCTTGTTCCCTATGTCTTCTCGTTCTTGACGATGTATGATCTTGATACTTTTGCTGGTCGTACAATGCTGCCGGGTTTCCAGGTATGGGAATATTGGTCGTACACCCTAACTTTTCACCGGGTTGGAAGGTTTTGAGACCTTGGCTTGTGTTGTTGTTTACGATGGCTCTATTGTAAATTGGCAGGGTGGTCTTGAACTTTCGGTAGTTTAAGAGTTCTGATGGAGATTTCATGTGATGGGAAACGGGTGTGTATGACAACAGTCCAAGGTAGGGGTCTTCCTCCTGTTCGTCGTACATTTTCAGGATGTTATTGACTGTTTGGACCATACAGTCAGAGGAACCATTTGATTGTGGGTACATGGGAGAGCTGGTGATGTGCCCTGTGCAATAAGATTCGGTGAACTGCTTGAACTCCTTTGGAAGCATACTGTGGTCCATTGTCGGTTATAAGTTTGACTGGGATGCCATACTCTGAAAAGATGCTCTTGAGGTGATTTATGATTGCCTGGGAAGTAGTGCTAGTCAGCTTTCTGATAATAGCAAACTTGCTGTATTCATCTGAGAGTAAGAGGTATTGGTGTCCCCTAAACTCAAACAAGTCAGAGTTATTATCAGCTAACATGAGTGGCAGGGTGTTTCAGGTTGGAGTATTTGTTGTCTTTGTTGTTGATGTTGGTGTTTCTGGCAGGCTTCGCATCTTTTGACGGTGTCTGTGATATCTTTGGTAATGCCTGGCCAGAAGGGACTGAGGATCTAGCTCGGTGAAGGCTTTTTCTCCTGCCCCAAGTGCCCTTGGTGTATGGTGCTAAGTATCTCTTGTCTAAGGGTGGTTGGTATGATGACACGCTCTCCCTTCAGAATGAGACCATCTTCGATAGTCAATTCCTCGCGGAAATTTGAGAATTAAACGAGACTTACCTGGAAGTTGAAGTTTGATTGGAGTTCTACCAGATCATCACAGCAAGCAGGGATAACATGAGATATGTGCATGCGCATAAGCTGATCAATATTAAAAGTACTGAATGTCCATATCAGAAACCCCAACAGAACAATGATAGCCTAGCCATTCCCGAAAACCTCGGGAGAAGCACCATAGTGCATACACCTACAGGGAGGGTATTCAGAACTTCAACTTCCAGGTAAGTCTCGTTTAATTCTCAATTCTACCAGGTCATCGCAGCAGGGATACCATGAGATTTTAAAGTGATCGATATGGACATGAAGTCATGTTTTTGATGGGGTTTGATGAATAGGGACTGAGAAAGAAAATACAGGTTTCAATTGTTGTCCATCTTAAAATGATAAGGTGTGACAAATTTGTTGAATCCCCTTTGAAACTTCGGATTAACCTGAAAGATCCGTTTTCACTTCCCTCCTCCCCCCTAAGTCAAAACAGGTGGATAAAACTCCGTTCTTCATTAAGTGTTGAGTATGGGCCTAATAATACCTCCTTGAATAAGAAATTCCTGGATCATAGAATCC